>OX463782.1:37353347-37953347 GCA_949825025.1 Siphlonurus alternatus
GTATATAGAGTAAAATAAATATGCAGATTTTAAACTTTAGGGGAGAAAGTGTTTTCAGAGAGAGAGAGAGAGAGAGAGAGAGAGAGAGAGAGAGAGAGAGAGAGAGAGAGAGAGAGAGAGAGAGAGAGAGAGAGAGAGAGAGAGAGAGAGAGAGAGAGAGAGAGAGAGAGAGAGAGAGAGAGAGAGAGAGAGAGAGAGAGAGAGAGACTGCGATTTCTGGTAGAGACGTCTGAATACGTAGTATTTATCAGTGTCTTTATTTACGATCACATTAAAACTATGAGTGTTGGTTTAAATTGCAGATGCCGCACCTTATCTGGAAGCACCCTTTTCATTGATTCTTCACTAACAATATTAACACTTTCAAAATAAGCATGCTGGAAATTGAATAAAACCCTATTCCAATTAGAATACTAAATGGAGACATTTTTAAATTGAATTTTTTTAGGACATGTTTCAATTTTCGGACAAATGTCCAGTAATCTAACGCTATAGCAATATATAAAAAAAAGCAGATTTATATAATCTACATTTATGTCTTCGTTTATATAATATATATATATAGAAAAGATTTGTGTATATGTATATACAATTGTTTCACAATAAAGGAAATTAAATTTCGGTGAATTCGAGAGGAAACCAACCTAATATTATCTGCTTTAAAATACATCTCATCGTGTATACAAATTTAACAAACTGTTACAAGAAAGTACACTCTCGCAACGAAGTGTTTCAAAATGAAACACATAATGTGTCTCACGGGATGCCCCCTTATTTGAAACACATGGAAGTGTTTCAGATAATCGAAACACGTAAAGTGTTTCGAATTGAAACACTTTTCGTGTTTCAAACCGAAACACTTTACGTGTTTCGAAGCAGGCGCGGACGCGGATCCAGGGGGGGGGGGGGGTGCTGGGTAAGCTGCAGCCCCCCCTCCCCCCCCCCCCGAAATTTTTGCCAGGATCCGCGCCTGTAATTTTAAGAGGAAAATATTACGAATTAACACACTGAAATTCATATTTAATTGTCGCTAATTAATCACTTTATTTCATACAAAAATTTAAAATGTGTTGCAGTATAATATTTAATAAAAGTAATTAACATTGTTTTATTCACATAAATGGTTACATCATATTTAAATTTTAAACAATTGCAATGCAAATATATGAATAGTGTCAATTTTTATTTATTCATAATAACATAATAATAAAATCAATAATCATTAATAGTGTGTCATTAATGGTGACACACTATATATTATATTTTATTTCACTTTTCGGACTTTTCCCTTGGCCGGTATTAGATGTATAACCTTTCTGTATGTAGTATGTTGCGATGGTCATTGACTTAGTGTCCGTGCACGTCACTAACACTTGCTGCATGTACTACGCATATCACTACGTTAAATTTCGAGAATTAACCGCTCTCTTCCTCAGTTGATCTGAGATCATGCAAGTTAAATTCATCTCCCGCCCCATCCCTCTCACCGCCGCCTCCTCCTTCCGTCTCCTCCTACACACACCATCCACAAATATCATCATATTTCTCCTCCCCCCCCCCCTTCCCTTTTCAAAGTCCTACATCAGGTATCTCTAGGTATTCTAAGGTACATGTACTTGGTCTCAGATCACCTGAGGAAGAGAGCGGTTGATTCTCGAAACGTAGTGATATGCATAGTACATGCAAGTGTTAGTGACGTGCACGAACACTAAGTGACCATCGCAACATACTACACACAGAAGGATTTCATCGAACACCGGCAAAGGTAAAAGTCCGAAAAGTTAAATAAAATTCAATATGAATGCCCTTTGCATGAAAAAGTTATATATTATATTATACTAATGCGCTTGTTTTTATATCTCTTATACTTGTACAAATGCGTTTATAATTAACAACAATATCAACAGAATAAAAATACATTACAAATATTAAACTGCTGAAAATGAAAAATCTGCATGATGTATAATATATATATATATATATATATATATATATAAATATAGTATTATTTTTTTTTTTCAGCAGGCATTAAGTATACTTTAAACATGGCACAAATTCCAATTGTAGGCACTCAACGTAAGTTGTAAAATATGCCTTGGTAAAAATTAAATAGAATTTGCTTACATAACTATGCATCTTCAGGCATAATAAAATAGTAAGAAATATTTACAAAGCCAAGTTTTTTAGCTTATCAAGTAAAGAATTCTTAATTTACATAAAAATCATATTTTTGTGTTTAATAATCAATGAAGCCAGGAAAAAAGGACAAGTAGCATTAATATTCTGTTACTATGAAAGTAGACCAGGAATTGCTTTGTCTTTCAAAGTATTTCAAAATATATCTACACATCTACGGTATTCATATTGTAACAGAAGAAACATAAAAGTAAAGTGTAATATAAAGAGTATGACAAGATAGTTAAAAAAGTACACACTCATTACAACTATCAAAAATAATATTAAAGGGGTAGGTGCAAGAAATTGTTTAAGGTCATCCAAGTCTCCTGAAACTGCAATCCTTTTTTTTTTTCTATGACTTTCTGTTGCCAAGTTACAAATTTGACAGTTTCAGGAATCAGACCAGAGACGTCACCTGAAAAATGTCCACAGTAAGTGACAACGAGTTGAGTAGAAAGGGAAGGAGGTGGATACAAATTCTTACTCCCTATCCCCTTCTAACTGGTCTGATTGCAATAATCATCAAATTTGTACCTTGGCGAAAGAATGTTTTAGAGAACAGCGGATTACAAATCCAGATTCAGGAGACATTGACCTTAAATAATTTCTTGCAACTACCAATTTAAGCAATGCCTATATATACTTGCAACTATTGGTACTGTCATGTATTAATCAGTTTAGGATGAAAATGAAATCTCAACCACCAATGTTTAATGCATGTATAGGAGTACGAGAATTTGAAATATATAGTAGCAAAAAAAATCATAAAAGATGTAAATATACTATAATGGAGTATCAACCTCAATTTGTATTTTTTTTTTTTTTGCAGAAATGGAAAGAGCGTGCAAAGTTGTGCTACCCTGATTTTTTTCAGATTTTTATAGCCTGGGAACTATTTTTAAAAAAAATATTGAAGGTCCTTTTTGTGACGTCACGCGGTGGCAAGTCCTATATCTTTTTGACTTCACCAAAAAAACATTCAATAATTTTTTAAAAATAGTTCCTGGTCTGTAAAAAATCTGAAAAAAAAAAATCAGGGTAGCATAACTTTGCACCTTCTATATATTTCTGCGATAAAAAAAAATAAAAAAATTAAGGTCAATGCTCCATTATATCAAAGATATCAGTATTTTAATGCTTCTTCAATAAAAAGCCTGAATTTTAAAAAAAGGGCACAGTTTACACAAATATTAAGCACTGTTAGCAAGAGAATCAAACATTTGTGCCTTTTCACCTTGATAATTATAAACTGATTTTCTATACAAATAATAATTGTGACCATCAAAACATTCAACAGTCAGAATGTGTGTATATACACTTTAAGAAATTAAATTTTAAAAAAATAAGTTCAAAATTAATTAGCCAGCACTTTTAAATAATAATAAAAAAAAAAATTGCATTGGCATTGTGAAAATTGATATCATACATACATAACATGACGCCACATCCCGTTTCGGAGAAGCCATAAGGTAAAAACCTCCACCGTCCAAATTATGTGTATATGTTTATTTAAATACAAGGTGGGTAACGCTGGCAAAACCTCCTCTAATGCAGAGTATATCGCTTCTTGAAGGATGGATTTCCACGAAGGGTTGACAGAAGTGGGCCGCAGCAACCTCCATCTAAAATAATAATTATTGACATGAGGAAATTTTCAGACATACAAAATTAATTCATTCATAACATGACACCATATCCCTTGCGGGGTAAGCCAGCAGCATTATGATGTTCAAGGCAATAGACAACATACATGAAAAAATTTTATTGCAGAAATAAATAGAGGGTACCAAATTATGTTACTGAGAATTTTTTCAGATTTTTTTGAGACCCGGAACTAATTTTAAATAATTATTGAAAGTACTGTGATTTCAGTGGGCACCCCTGACGCCTTAATAAAAAGGATAGAGACTGGACGCATCCAGGGGGCGTGGCCGCACTTTCAATAATTATTTAAAAATAGTTATGGGTTTCAAAAAAATCTGAAAAATTCAGAGTAGCATAATTTCGTACCCTCTATTCATTTCTGCAATAATTTTTTTTCATGTATGTTGTCCATTATTTTCTGCTTTTTTGTAAGATGTTGTTTTAAGTATTGAGGCTTATACTAGACCCCACATACCTAGGACATGTTAATAACGGCTTGTGTTGCCGAACATACTTTGAGATTAATTTAGCCGCTGACCCACAGATACAATGTACTCATTCGCTTAAGTCAGGATTCCTGCTGCAGGAACTGTCTCAAAAGCTGGGTCAGCGTTGCCTGCGTTCAACCACTAGGAGTGGTTGAGTCCTGAGTCTTGATTACACTTTTTAATGTTACAGTAAATTACTAACATTATATAACTTCCATGATTTAAAATTCTTGTACTGCATTTATTTTATTTGTAAAACAGATCCTGCTGGATGAGCAACACTCAATTGGGATAAGTAGAAAGTTGGTACATAATTTAATTAAAATAAATACAGTAGCTGGTTTTTTATTCAAAAAGCAAACCAGAACTGCTTTAAAACTTTTTTATTCTCTTCTGACTTCTTACTTTTAAAGTACAATAAAAGGAATTTTGGCACATTATTATTATTTTAAATTGATATTGCTGTAATGTTAATTAAAGAAAATAAAACATTTTAGTTTTATTGCAATTTTTATAAAGAATAAAATTGCAGAGACACCTTATCAATAACAAAAATGTTACAGAAGGTGACCATCTTGTCATGACAGGTTCGATCCCTAATCTACTATTTACACATTGTTAATAAGTTTCACATAATTTAAATGCTTAATTATTTGCAAGTAGAGATTGAGATAAGACAAAGCCAAATAACCATGACTACAAGATGCAAGATTTTTAAGTACTGTATTTTGAAATCACTTTTTATTTATTTATTCCCCCCCCCCCCCCAAGAATGCACCCTTATGAGCTTGGAGCTATAGGTGGGATAATGGGTGAGGATAAGGTAGGGAACTAATGATGGACACCGCCTGTTACGTGTCCCAGCATTCGCTGAGGCGAGACTGAAGGAACCGTGGAAAATCTCAGTCAGGACGGACACCTCTACTTTTTATCAATGAACCAAAGTGATATCCAAAGCTTGGGGAACCACACACAAGGGCATCATGGCACTGGGTGTAAAGCAAGATGAATTTACCGTAGGGAGGGAGCAACGTCATTTTTACTTGAAACGGTCATTTAACGAGAACCAGCCAATGCATTGTACCATACTTTTTTTTTTTTTTTACTTAAACTAAAATTACCAGTTTACATTTATATTTAACAAGTACATCCAAGTTTACTACATATTTTGTAGCAAGAAAACTTTAAAGTACTGTATATGCAAATTTAAACTATGGGATTGCAGTCTTGTACATATAAATCAATAGTTAATGAAATTGACTTAAAGAAGAAACTTTCAAAATAGTTGTGAACTTACCTGGGCCAAGTCTGCATTGAGTCCTATGCGTCCTTGATCTCCCAAAGGACTGATGTCAAGATGCACAAAAATTTTCGTGCATTGTTCGGCAACTGGTGTTACTCTGCAGTCAAAACCACAGGAACAAATGAATGATACAAAAATAATTTTCTATAATTCCTCGTAAGGTAGAGATAACACGGATCAGCTGGCCCAATGCTAAAAAATCCCATTTACAATAATTATGAAAAAAAATTAAAATGTTCACCTTTACATCCCCTATCAGTAGGTAAAATATCAGGTGTACAAAAACTTGCTAGTTTTCAAGTTATAAATTTTTAAAGTTGACTATTTTAACATGCATGTTAAATTAGAGAACTTTAAAAATTAATTACTCGAAAACTAGCTCGTTTTTGTACACCTGATATTTTACCTACTGATAGTGGATCTAGAGGAGAACATTTTAAATTTTTTTCATAATATTTATGAATGGGATTTTTTTACTATTGTGCCAGCTGATCCTGATCCGTATTATCTCTACCTTAAAACAATATTATTTTTTTAATAATAAAGAGTACTGTAGCTGATAAGCTTAGATAAAATTTGCATATCTGTATGACAATTTCAGGAAGACTTATCTGAATGCATTAATTTACAGAGACAAAATCTGAGCGAGTCTATTCAGTCAAATACAATTAAAAACAGACCGGTTTTTATTGACGTTTTTACCGTATTGTATACAGTATCTAAATGTCTTTCTGTAAACTCTGCCCAGAGCACAATGAGCTCGGAGGAAGTATTGAGACAACAAAACATATGTCATCTACACTGCACTTTCTACTCCACCCTCTGAGCTAGAGTAAGAAAGTATAAACCAAATGTACCGGTATGCATACACCAAGCAGTGTTATTATAGAATACAAACCTAATATAACATGCCTATAATACTGTACCTAGTTCATTATATAATTCATACAAGTTTGATACAGACATTCATGGACTAAAGCCGGTATCACACGATACAATTTTTCCTAACAAGAATATTTCATTTCCATACAAACACATGGAGTTCAAGTTTTCTTGTAAGGCAAAATTATATTCAATATTGTAGTTTGAAAAATTGTATCGTGTAATACCGGCTTTAATTGTGTAGTGAAAATAGTATTAAATATGTTCACTTAACAGTTTTTAAAAGCAGATCTTTTGCAGTACTGTATTGATACTATGTATGCTTAAATGTTTTCAGTTTAGTGGCTGCAGATTTTATTATTGTTCATGAATACACACTCAAACATCAAACATTGCAGCTTTTTGCATACAGGAACTCAACTTATAATGAATGGGATAATGTCTGATACAGTACCGGTATGTATCATAAATATGCATATTATGAAATATATTTTTATGCATACCGTACAGTTCAATACTTGAAACTACGAATACATTATATACTGATAATAGTGTCATTTAACATTAAGAAATAAATAGCACTTACCAATTGGTTTCACTTATTCAGATGCAGCATAGCACAGGCAGCACAGCACTATGTATAACTTTAAAATTAAATTTATGAATAAATAAAATTGTCTTTAGGGCTTCACGTATTAAATAAATGTTTACTAATTAATTTTACGACTATAGGTAGTTACTAAATATATATTACCACCCTAATTACACTACAATTAACTAATAAACATGAGCGTCCAACAAATAAACTCGAAGCCATGATTTTATTTTTAGTCAGCTGGAATTTTTAACGCTTTTTAGCTTTTTTCTGATTGGTTGATAGTTCAACTGAAAACGCGCAATAATTTGAAAATATAAAATTCGAAACACTTCCGAAACACTTATTCTGTCTTGCTTTCTTGAAACACTTCATGAAACACGAAAATGTGTTTCGATCGATGGCTGAAACACGAAATGTGTTTCCTTACTCATGGTGAGACACTTTTTCCGTTTCAGGCAAGTGTTTCTGAAACACTTCGTTGCGAGAGTGTATAGATAGTGAAATCAGCAAAATTAGCTGAAGAAAAACAAGATAAAAAATAATAATAGTAAAAAAAAAATAAAGATTTTAATTATCGACAAGCGTTGGGAAACGTATGGTACGAGAACCCGCCTTCGATTTTGCTCTGTAATTTTTCCCGATAATTATTGTAATCTTTATTACGTATAAAACCAAAATAAAATAATTTAAAACAATTTAATTTGTATTCTTTTACTTTAATATAGCTGTGTAATACATTGAAATAATCTTTATTCTCTAAAATTGTATGGAAGCGATATATTTTCTGTCAGAGTTGGTATTATTATTATTTATTTATTTTTATTCTACCCAAATTACAAAAGAAAAATACAAGTAAAAAAGGATGCGGATAACCAGCAAAGCACCACAGGCACTATTTCACTAATGTGGCTGATACCCTTAACTTTAATTAAATATAACAGCTAAACTAGCTTGTGTCATATATACGTAAGTATTAGGAACTATTTTTTAACAAGTAATAGTTTTTTAGAGCAGAAAAAAACTGCTTGTCAGAACAATAAAATTCTTTACATTGAATGGAAGCTGATTCCATTTGCAAACAGATTTAATTACAAAACCATTTTTATATAAATTAATTCTAGCCTTTGGAGGTATATATAAGCAGCACTGCACCATCTTGACCTCTAATAGGACGGCCAGTGCCTACTATTTCTGTGATTTTTAAATCTGCCTGCCCAGCTTGACACTTTTTAAAGAACTTGAGATCAATTAAATTAAACTGGTCTTTAATTGGTACTATATGTGATTTGGAACAGTCAGGCACAGAGTTATTATAGACAAATTTCAAGGCTTTTTTTTCCAAACTTACAAATTTAGACATATTAGAACTAGTTGTTGTGGGTGCCACGCAGGAGCTGCATAAGTGACAACAGATCTAATGAGTGACAAGTAGATCATGCGCTTCACCTTTACAGTGCAACCATGTAAATTACGCTTCAAAAAGCCTAACAATTTGGCGGCTCTGCATCTCACAGACTCTGAATGCAAGTTCCATCTCAAATCTCCAGTAAACATGACACCCAAAACTTTCATAGAGTCACAGTAAGATATGACATTATCATTTAATATATATTGACTCTTTAACGGAGTATTACTCAAAGTGATATCCATAATTTTACATCTTGACTCATTAAGTGACATATTATTATTTTGACACCATACCATAATATTATCTAAGTCATTCTGAAGTTTATGCACATCATCCATCACTTTTAATCACTCTAAATAATGTGGAATCGTCTGCATATTGTATAAATTCTGAAGACACACAATCAAGTAAGTCAATCATAATATATACATTAAACAGCAATGGGCCTAAAACAGATCCTTGTATAACCCCAGACATAACATCGGAGGGCTGCGACAAGGCTCCTCCAAATGCCACTCTCTGAGTACGACCTCGTAAGAAGTCACATAGCCATCCATGTAAATTACCCTTGATGCCATCACGATCTAACTTTAGTGCTAGCCATTCATGGGACACTCGGTCGAATGATTTTTCCCAGTCCAATGAATTATATATAGAGGCTTCAAGTGAGTGCGCTCGCGCTGCACAACTGTTGTCGCTAAGGTCCATCTTGCACTTGAAAATGAAGCAAAGTGTTTTTTTTTTTTAACTTTTCTTGGTTATAAATCAAGTAAAAATACAAAACCTTGAATTATCTACTGTATTTTTCAGTTTGGACCAAATTTCCGTAAAGTAATTTTCTTAGTGAAAAAACGAATTCACGTTTTTTTTTTTTTTACATAGGTTTGGTATAGCGGGTGGGAACACCAAAAAATCAGCTGACTTGAAGCCAGTTTTGAGGAATTGGAGCACACAATTGTATCAAATTAAAATCATAAATACAATTATTGATCATGCAATAACTGCAGCATTCTGTGCCATGGTGCCTGCATATGACTCTTGATTTCTATAATGTTATCTACAAGGTGGGTAAAGGTAGAAGGTGGAATTACTTCAAGTTTTTGTAGACTGCATACTTCGGAAAACTTCGAGCCGGGCGCAGGATCGTTTAGCTCCGGCAGTGTCACTGGGCGCTGCAAGTGCTATAGTCAAATTTACTTTTGAATCCCTCCGGAAGTAAAAGGTTTCTGATCTTCCTATTGTTAGTTCAGTGCACAATTTCCCACACAGATAAATACTTTTAATTCAAACCAAACCGTTAAAGTTTCAAAACTGAAATCACTGACAAAAGAGCAGCAAATTTTCTATTTCTGGCTACTTCCGGAAGGAATGCCAAATTAATTTGACTGTAGTGATTCCCACCACGAAGAGGCATCCCCTCCCACGTGTGCGCGCGCACTTCCAGTAACCACTCGCTTCGCATGACTCCCTCCCCTTACACCCTTAAACTCCTACCCCTGGCAGATGTTCCCCTCTCGCGCCCAACGACATCTGCACGCTACTATAAATTCAAGTTTCTCTGCCTGCCAAGTAATTCCACCTTCTACCTTTACCCACCTTGGTTATCTATAAGCTTTAAATCCAATACCATTTTAGTTTCGCAGTAATTGAATGAATATTATTTTATAATCAGGGTTCGGATCAAGATTCTCGAAAAACGTTCGAGGATTTGATCCCGGATCAAATAGTTTCTGAGGCAGAGGGACATATTATTCACAATATATAAAAACTAGGTAGAATATAATTAAAATTTGAATTTTTTCTGTTCTTTAAAACCATTTTAGCTCAAATAAACTTATTTTAATTATGTCTCAAGCACAATAGTTGTTAATTCATAATATTAAAATGCTAAATATATGTTGGATAACATGGATCCGGGGTCAAAGATCCTCGAAAAATGTTCGAGGATCTCGATCCCGGATCCTCGAGAAATATTTGCAGATTCAAGCCCTGTTTTATATCATGTAGTTACTAAATAATCAAACATAAAATTATGATATTTAATTAGACACACATATTTTTGAAAAAACAGAATGATCACACATCCAATATTTCCATTTTTTTTTTATTTTTTTTCCACGTTTTTTTGCAAATCAAACACCCGTCAGCGATGAGATGAAATACGAGGGGAGGGGGGGGGGACCGTCGGACCGTGTTTCCTGCCCACAAGGACATGCAACCAGAGGAAGACAAAGATGCGAACACTGCAGGCTCTCTCTCACCTAGCGGCCGTCCTAACGAGCGTAAGTACCTCATTTGTACCCTGAATTTACCCTGGGGACGACCCTAAATTTACCCTGGGATGACCCTGAATTTACCCTGGAACGACCCTGAATTTACCCTGAGATGACCCTGAATTTACCCTGGGACGACCCTGAGACGACCTTGAATTTACCCTGGATACGACCCTGCTTTAAAGGTCTTAAATTACAAATTAGTCACCAAATGTTGCTCGAGTTTTTAATCAATATTCGCATCATTTTTATCCACACAAGGTGCGACCGTGCGAAACTGCGCTGAAATGGAAGTTCTTGCTGACGTCACAACTCACATCCAGCCCCGATTAGCATTGAGTTGTGAGTTGTGGTATTATTATGAATGCATTTTCTCGAGAAATGTAGCAGCGCAGAATTGTATCAAATTAAATAAAAAATAATTTATTTTTTTTTTTTACTCATTATTATAGAATACATAATACAATTTTAGAAAATTACAATTTTATAGCTTTGACCTCTATGAGCTTTAAGCTCGAGCAGAGGGAAAAAGAAAAATAAAATTAATTGAAACTGACTTGATGGCGGAAGTACAAGAAACAAACTATATATTTTATGCAATTATACAATAGAAAATAGTATAATATTTAGGCTATAATATATTACATTATTTGCGGAAGTTAATAATTAAAAATAACATAAAACAAATTGTTTCAAAAAGAAAAAATTAAAAATAAGTAAGAGAATAGGTTTCAATTGTCAGAGTGAATACAAAAATACAATTGACTGAACCAATGATAATATAAAAAAAGAGAATAACAAAACAACAAAAAAAAAAATAATAACAATAACTGCATTTTGTGAATTATTGGTGCCTGACTATTAATTTTTATGATATAAAATATTAATTTCAATACCAATTCAGTTGAAACGTAGGACTAAATTTCTTACTTTGCACCGCAACTTCGCACGGTCGCACCGTGCGTGTGGAGCTAGAAAAATAATACAAATGTTGATTATAAACTCGTGCATCTCTTAGTGTCCGTTTGTGCTAGGCCTCTGTACCTTTTTTTTTTTTTTTTTAATTTTTTTATTATTAGATTGTGTACAAATACAGTCCAACCAAGGCCCTAAATGAAGCCCTATCGGTTGGAACTGAGTTACATACCATTATTCAACACGTATAGTAAGCTTAAACAAAATTACCTATATTTATTAAAAATAACAATACAAAACAATACATTAATAACATTAACAAAAGATAAAAACAAAAACAAACAAAAATAAGCACGAACAAATTTAAACCCTTCAACTTAAACAGAAGCACAAATACAATAAATAGAATGTATTACAGCTGACATTAACGCAAATTATTTAATATATGCTTTCTCAGCATTTTCTCAGTAACATTTTTTGGTCAATTAATCTAATATTTATCGGTATTTCGTTACAAATTTTTGGAAACACAAAATTCCATGTTCTTTCTCCAAATCTATTATTACTTCTTGGAGTTGTAGCAGGTTCATTTAAAAGAGTCCTAGTATTATGATCATGTACTGTAGGCTCTAAATTTTTCATATCATTGAATTTCTCAATAGTAAGCACAAATTTTGCTAATTCATTGACTGGTAAAACATTGAAATATTTAAAATAATTCACGTCACAATCACATTTTTTACCCTTTTTCATTCTTTTTAAAATCCTTAGTTGCAACTTTTTTAATTTAGTTAAATTACCTGATTTTGTAAAACCCCATGCAAGTACTCCATATGAAATTATTGAGTGACCAAGTGCAAAATTTACATTTCTTAACATTTTTTCTGACATAAACTTAGACAATTCAAACAAGTTTTTAAGTAAATATCTTAACCTAGCCATTATTTTACATAAATGTTGATCAAGTTTAAAGTCTTTATCAATTACCACACCCAAATATTCATAGGTCTCGATTACATCAATTACACTACAATTACAATTATCTCCAATATTATTATGTAAACAAATATTTTCATGTATATATAATTGCAATTCCACATTTTTACGTAAATAAGGATTGGCAACGTACATTACTTTCGTTTTCTTAATATTTATTGCCAAACCATAATCATGAGACCATCTACGTACCCTGTCCAAGTCATTTTGCATTAAATACGAACTTTGTACAAAATCTTCAATTGACACTACTAAAACCAAATCATCCTCATACATGTATACTTGACAATTCTTAATTTCTTTCATTAATCCATTTACATAAATCAAAAATAATATTGGTTCTAACATACTGCCTTGTAGTATACCCTGGTTTACTTGTTTTTTAGAACTAAAAACTTCCTCTATTTTCACATTCAAATTTCTCTTACTGACATACTCACGCAACCACATCAAAAGAGTTTATCCTATGCCCATTTTCTCAAGTTCAATCATTAAAATTTCGTGGTTAATATTATAGTATCAAAGGCTTTAGAGTAATCAATAAAACAAATTAAGATATTTTCATTTTTATCAAGCTTCCCATGAATGTAATCTGAGAACTCTCCCAATAATTGATTTGTTCCTTTTCCTTCTTGATAACTAAATTGTCTACTATCAATGATTTTATTATCGCTAAGAAATTTTTTTAACTCATTTACAACACGTTTATCCATTATTTTTTCAATTGTTGGTATAATTGATATAGGTCTATAATTAGATAACATTTTATGGTTTCCAGATTTATATATTGGTCTAACATTTGCAATTTTTAATTTCTCTGCTATTTTATGCGTCTCATACGACATATTAATTAATTTTGTCAAAACTGGAACAAATATGGACCAGCCGCAATAATTTCTGTAACTGTTATATTATCAATACCACCCCTACGATAATAATACAGGCTGATGTCAGGGCAGCCTGATATCCGGCTGATATCAGAAAGTGGACAGAAGAAACCTGACATCAGGCTGGCCTGATGTTTCCCTGACGTCTCCACCTGATAGTTCCCTGATGGTTTCCTGACTAACGCCTGATGGCAACCATTTTGGACTATAATAGATAAAAACACATTTTATTATTAGAATTAAATTAAATAAATAACACTATCATCATTAACACTATAAAAAATAAAGAATCAATAAAACAAATTGAAGAAAATTTAAATACACAAATGCGTTGTTGTGCAGCTAGGAGCTATAAAGGTGGCCTTTATTCTAGCTGGCTCTGTTGTCCCATGGTCCACAGCTATGGGCAGCAAAATTGTGGATTTTCTAATATTTCAGGCCTCAGAGTCTTAAAATACCTGCAGCAAAAGACACCCCACATAGTATATTACCCCCAAAACAACTTATAAGCTAAAGAATTATAGTTTAATTACCATTATTTGTTGATTTTCTCCTCTCCTAAAGTAGCTGCCATTTTTCTATCAACAATCCTTTCTCCTTTGATGCAACAATGGTGCCGCCTAGCGTTAAAACTGATAACAAATGGAGCCTGACACTCCCTGACATCAGGCTGATACAGCCCTGATATCAGCCTGATGTGCCCTGACATCAGCCTGATACCCCCTGATATCAGCCTGACACACCCTTATATCAGCCTGATATCAGGCCTGATGTATTATTATCGTAGGGGCAGGAGATTTGTTACAACTCATATTCCTAAGTATAGTTTCAAGTTCACTTTCTTGTATCATATTTATATTACATTTATCATACTTGTTTACACAATCTGCCCTGTCATCAACTCTTCATGTTACAACTTGATAACTATGCGTAACTGCTTTCACACCACTAACAAAATAATTAGCAAATTCTTCAACATTATCACATACCTCTTTATATTTCATATATTTATATATTGTATCATCCACCGAATTAACCTTTTTACCCAAAATAGAATTAATGAAAGCCCATGTTTTTTTAATATTTTGACTTCTTTCGATTATTTCTTTTTTATAAAAAGCTTGTTTTGCTTTGTATATTAATTTACCAACGTAATTTCTACTTATAACATAGTTTTGCTTATATTCCGTTTTATTTTGATTATTTTCCCACTTTTTAAATAGCTTATCACGTAAAATGCATTAAGAGAACTCTTAATTCTGTGGGGTTTACCCTGAGTTCACTGTAGGCACAGGACGGTGCATCCTGACAAAGGCATGGGTTTACATGAGTGATATTTATGGATATCGACATAAAATTGCGCACTTTCTGTGAATCCCTAAAGCGGCCATCTTGTCTTGCTCAGTAAAATCGCTCCGAAGGATCGAATTTTATGGCAAGTAAACTAAGATATCGTCGCGTTCTTGACTGATTCTTTGACTTATCACTCGCTTCCTTTCTTTAAATATATGGGCAGTATTTTTGCAAGGTATTTTATGAGTCATGGATAAAATATAATTCAAATTTGTGAACAATTCATTGATATCCGTTTGCAATTAATGAAAGAAAAATGTAACACCTAAAATTTTGGATTTAACATGGGCAAGATAAGCATATCTCCCACTCCAAAATCTTTTTTTAATGTTGTCCTTATGAAGAAGGCACGCCCCCGAATTTTTTTTCTGGATCCACGCCATAATATATAATTAACAGTTTTGTAGGTTCAGCCCCCCGTGAGTTTGTCCGAGTCGACCAATGACTGGGTAAACATTAAACATACTTTCGCTAAACATATATACTCTATAAATGCAGTGCTTGCGAGTCCATGAAGAATGATTATCCGGGATACAGAAGGTCTTAGTCACGTGACCCTCTCATTAGGATCGTGTTGGAGGACAAAATATCGTGACGTCAGATCAACCTATCCCGATACACTCTACGTACATTATGATCCCTACCTGGATCACCTACCTGGAAACTAATAAAAAAAGAAATCGCTCGAATCCATTTTTCCATAAAAAAAATCAACAAAATTTCCCATGTTAATTCCCGTAAGAGTTTATTTTTTATTTTATGACGGTAAAACGGATTCGAGAACGTATGTTTTTTAAACAACTTTTGGTTAAAGCTTGAGCCATAGAACATGGCTATATTTTTTCCATACAACATATCTAACGGTGTATTTTTTCGAGATATTTGAGGTGTTTTTTTTAGGTAAGGTCCCATGTTAAATGATGCGTTCTCTCTGACTTTGGAATTTTTTCTGGAGAACCTATGTGAGATGGAATTTTTTGGATTCCGGTTTCATATGTAGGAGCACTGGAACTATTTTTATAAAATACTAACTCGTTTCTTTGTCGTCTTTTTTGTAGTATAGACTCTCTACTTTAAGGCAAAATTTAAAAGATAACACACTATCCCTTTTCTTGGTTTCTGTCTTTGATTTACTTTAATTCCTGAATATTTTTTACTATGCATGAATCAAAATAAATTTTCTAAACGTATCGTTTATGGTTTTGCATATTTGATATATATATATATATATATATATATATATATATATATATATATATATATATATATATATATATATATATATATATATATATATATATATATATATATATATATATATATATATTGTAAGAGTTAAAACGGTACATCTAATTTTCTTTGCGTATCATGTTTTATTTATAAAATATAAAACACTGTTGGCATTTATAACTGAAGAAAATTAGTGTTTTATAAACATGCAGGCTTGTATCATTAAATAAAATCTACCAAGTTATATGATATAACATTTATAATGTCACATAATACATTTTGTTATCACAATGGTTTTATTTAATTTAAGATTTTTTTTTAATTTTTTATGAATAAAATTATTAATTTGAACATAATGTTTTTAATATTTTTAATATATTTTCCACTTTTTTGTATGTACCTATTACATAATTATAGTGAAAATACCCAGTGACCACATGGACGTCCCCGGGACGCCCCGCGCAGGGACATCCCTCTAAGTTCCCCATTGGACGTCCCCAAGGACATCCCCCATGTCCATCAAAAAAGGACGTCCCTGCGGACGTCCTGTGGACATCCCTCGGGGATGTTCAATAATTTTCACTTGCCAATTATATAATAATTCATCTTAACATTTATATTAAAGAAGTTTAGGGTCTTTTAGAATGAGGACTACAAGATTACCAAAATAAAAATTGGGTCCGTCAGGAATCGAACTCGGACCTTTTGGTTGATAGACGACGTCGTAGACAACTTGGATATTGCTCTTCGTTACTAAAGTGTGGTTTATTTGGGTATATAAATTGTAAAGTTTTGGGTGTTGTATAATATTTTAATATTACGAGCGAAGTTGCGTTTTTTATTTTTTTAAGCAGACTGGTACATTGGGAGATTGTTATTATTTAATACAACATTAAATATATTGAGATTTAAATTTATTTAAAATAAATTAAAATAAAATTTTATAATTTTAATTAAAAAATGTTTATTCATTAATAAATTATAAATTGCAACGCTCAAATGCATCTCTAATTGTTAACAGACTTCGACATTAAAAAAAAAATATTTTTAATTTTTTAGAAATTTTTAAAGGTCCCTCCGAGGACATTTGTGGGACGTTCAAGCGTCCCTCTAAAATCCCCGGGGGACTTTGATGGGACCTTGTTTATTTTTCATAGGTATTTTTATCTACGAGTAAATTTTATAAAAAAAAATATTTTTCTGTGCAAATTACGCACTTTAATATTAAGTAAAATTTCACGTCTTATTTTAAATATTAATATTTTCATATAATATTTTAAATAATATTAACTATATTTGTATATTTTTAAAATCAGTACATAATAATGAACAGCACATATTATGATTTTAATGAAAACATTGACTAAAGGGTCCTTTCAAAGTCCCCCGGGGATGTTCAAGGGACAGCCGTGTTGCATCCCCAAGGGATGTTCTGAGAGACTTTCATAAAAATATTAAGAAACCTAGAAAATTATTTTCGAAGTGTAGCTAAAACCGTTTTTAGAACACGGAAAACATGTTTAAAGTTAAAGGGTTTTGAAAACTAGCACGTAAAACGTTCAGGGATGTTGGGGGATCTTGCGGGGATGTTCGCAAGGTCCCCGGGATGTCCATGTGGTCACTGGGGTGTACCCTCAATATACCAACATATTATATATAATTCCTCAATTAATAGACTAAAAAAAAACAACTAATTATTTGGGGAAAAAATTTATATTCTAAAGTAGAGTGAGCGATTACAACTTTGTCTTGGAGTTTCTTCTACGTACAAACATATATTGAATTTTGAACCTCTTCTGAAAGGATCTAAGATAGTCATGGCCTAGTCTGAATTTAGCAATGTCTGTGTGCGTTCTTTGTAGGTGTCACCAATTAATTTGTACCAGTAAAATTGTGTCCACAAATTATAACAACAGTTAGAGTCTGTAGTTTGTCTTGTCACTTGGCCTTTTGACATGTTTAAATTAAAAATGGTATGTCACTGGCTTGGTTATTAGACACTTCTACACAAACATCGATCTTTGCATCATAATATTCAGTGAAGTGAATATATTGGTCAGCAGGGTTCCGGACCGGACCGTTTCAGACCGGTCATGACCGCAAAAAACCGCTCATTTTGCTTGACCGGTCATGACCGGTCCATAAATGACCGTCGATGCTCGACCGCGACCGGTCTGACCATCGATCGCGACCGGCCGGATAGCGACCGCGACCGGTCTGATCAAGACCGCGCACATTGAACGGTTATTTCGAACTACCGACCGCGATCGTAAATTTAGCGGTCTTGAAAATTTTAAAATCGCTCCTTAGTGAAGAACTGAAATTAAGATCGCGGGCGGATCAACTTCACTTTATTTGCAATCGAGGTTTTCATATAGTTATACATCATTAATATATTTTATATGTTATACATATTAATATTTTAGTATATAAAATATAAAAATTAAAAAATTTATACTCTTAAATTATAAATACATATTATTTTTCTTATTACGTACTTACTTTTTTTTTCTTTTTTATTTCATAATAAAGTACATAATTAATACTTTAAAACTGATCATGCATTTATAATTGCTGTCTGCTTGCTGGTTATTGGCGACATACTCTCGCTCGCAATGCTCAGGTATAACTAACTTGACGAGAACGAAGTACGACCGGGTCGCAATCAATCTCAACAATCAAGTTGGACCGACGATCAAGTTGAACGGGCATATACCGGAGTTTGTAAGTAATGTTATGAGTTATGAGTAATCATTCAGGATCGACTACACATCATCATGATAACGGAAAACACAAGTTTACGAAAGCACAAATGAAAAATTGAGAAAAATTTATCCCGAATTCTTGATTCCGATTGGTCAGTAATGTCACGTGACATTCGCCAACGAATTAGAAATACTTATTATTCGTGTTAAAAGAAGGCAGCTGTAAGCCTAGTATATAATATAATTTAATATAATTATGCCCGAAAATCCCGATTATCTCGATAATATTATATTATATGCGACCGCGGTCACGGTCCGCCGCGGTCCATTTGACCGAAATGACCGCGTATTTTGATGCGACCGGTCATGACCGGTCCATTACGACCGCCGTGCCCCGACCGCGACCGGTCACGCGACCGCCGCTGCGATGAGACCGCTCGACCGGTCCAAATTTTTGACCGACGAATCAACGACCGGACCGCGGTTGACCGGACCGTTTTCACCGGCGGTCCGGAACCCTGTTGGTCAGTAAGTAAAGTTCACTCTCACTTGTCAGTCTAATTCACCTCGACAATGGTAAGTATACATCAGAGAAATTATATAGTCGCCATGTTCGTTTGCTAATTTTGACTCCTGCTACAACCACCACGCATCGGAGCGCAACCCTTCTGCGCACGTTTTTTCGGCTCAAAGTCAAAACACTACTACCGCGGAATTCTTTAGATGCTCTTTAATTAAACTGACCCAAGGCAAATAATAAAATTTTTATAGCAGCAAACGTAAAAAGTTAGTGCCAATACGTAATTTTAAATTTGCAAACATAACTTATTTAGAGGGTTAACAATAAGCGATCAAAAAATTGCTCCGTATAGGATCTTACGTACGCCCAATCTTTTTTTGTAATAAATAAGAGGACAAAGGACTGGTGATGTCATCATGGATGCTGACCATTGTGACAAAATACACAATAATAGTTGCATTTTTTTTTTTTTTTTTTCATAATTGGAAAATGTACATAAAAATTATGCTTTTCTGATATTTTTTTTCACATTTTTTGAAGTGCGGGAACTAACTTAAAAAAATATTTATTTAAAATGTCTGAATTAGGGTGATACACCTGATGGGACAAAAATGACGTCATGTTCCTGTACTTGGATTGGCTACTGATGACGTCACGGTTGTCCAATCAGGTGTACCACCCTAATTCAGATATTTTAAATATTTTTTAAAATTAGTTCCCATGCACGCTCCAAAAAATCTGAAAAAAATTCAGAAAAGCACAATTTTATGTAAATCTTTTTATTTTCTAACTGTGAAATAAGAAAGCGCAACCATTGTTGCCTATTCGTAAAGACAAAAGTCAAAGGTTAGTACTTAAAATCTCTTTATATTCATTATTAACTTTTGTTGACAAGATTAATGATGGGAAAATTTATGCTTTTTAATGCCGTGTGTGAAAGGCCTCTAGTGTGTGAAAGGCCTCTTATATTGCAATATGGTTGTAACAAATCATTAATTATAATGTTTGTCCGATATACAGTATTACAAATCTTAGTTTATGTGTGGATTCAATGCGCGCGCCGGACATCTTGAAAATAAATATTAAGAATCTTATGGATGCCGCCATTCAGTCTAGACTGTCTGGAGCTGGCGCCATATAGTGTCTACATGCATTGTAAGATCTGTTAGACTGTATGTAGCCTTTTTCATTTTTAATATGAGACGATGTAGTACCTGATTTTGCCAGCCAGAGCTCATGATGGGAGGTGGGGCGCAGTGCGCTTGACCGGGTCTCGTCAGATCACCGAAGTTAAGCAACGCCGAGCGTGGTTAGTAGTTGGATGGGTGACCATTTTCAACATAATATACGTTCCCCACCCAGGGGTAAATCGTTGCGCTTTTTCACTATGTGGTTGCCCTGACTTTGGACCACTGCACTTCCGGTTCATTGACAAAAGCTGTAGCGTCCATCCTGGCTGAGGTTTCCACGTTTTCCTCAGTCATAGGCAAATGCCGGGATGGATTTCAAGGCCGTGGCCGCCCCCGTTCCAGAAGAGCACGCAAAACGCTCAAGTTAGGGTTTCGGAAGGTTCGGGTTCTCAAAGTAGCATGTATTTAATTAGTAAGTAGAAGTACCCAATAGGGTTTGATAAAAAAATAAAAATAATAAAATTAATAATGTAATTGGTGCTTTTTTAGTTACCCGCAAGGTTCAGCAGAGGGAAAGACGTTTTGCATCTATAATATCACAGTTTCTCAAATTTGAGGCTCTTACAGGGTTTAACAAAAACTCACAAAACTCCAAGTCATCTATTCAAATATGCAATAACAAAATTTTACTTAAGAAGTGTGAATATTAGCTTCTACAATGGACAATTTGCATGACATTTTTTTATTGCAGAAATGGATAGAGGGTGCAAAGTTATGCTACTCTGAATTTTTTCAGATTTTTTAGAAGCCGGGACCTATTTTTAAAATATTATTGAAAGTCGATTTTATGACGTGACGAGGAGTCTGTCCTTAAGAAAAGGATAGGCCAATGCCCACTTTATCACATACAGTGATACTGATACAGTGGGCATTGGATAGGCGCTAAACGCCCGTGACGTCATAAAACTGACTTTCAAATTTTTTTAAAAAATAGTTCTTGCACTCAACAAATTCTGAAGAAATTCAGAGTAGAATAATTTGGTTCCCTCTATCCATTTCTGTAATAAAAAAATTTCATGCAAATTGTCCATTCAATGGACAACAGTTTGATTGTAATGTAATATAAAATAAATATAATGTATTATATGTTACCAAGAGTTTATATATATAATAATTTTTGTTCGTGTGTATTTTAACTAAGAATTTGTATATGAACTATTGTATTCTTTATAATCGGATTACCTAACCTGTAGTCTGTTTTTTGAATAAATATAATAAATAAATAAATTTTATTATAGCATATATAATGGATTGATAATCTCAAGTTACTATATTAATATTTTGTTAATGTTTAACAAAAAAGCATTAGGGAAAGTCATTGCATGTCAATGACGTCACACTATTTCGCAGAATGATTTTATTTATTTATTTTATTTATTTTTATTCCATCCAAATTACAAAAGAAAAATACAAGTAAAAAAGGATGCGGATAACCAGCAAAGCACCACAGGCACTATTTCACTAATGTGGCTGATACCACCACATTAGTGATATTATAGGGTTAAAAAAAGTCTGAAAAAGGGATTCTCATAAATTAATCACGTAATTAATCAAAGTCGCAAGGAGGGACTGCTTGCATATTTTTTACTCAAAGGTGTACAAATGTGAATACCATTTTTTAGATATTCTGGTAGCTGTGAATTATCACTGTGGCTCAATATTTTCGTACGATGGCTAGTTTTTTTACAATTATTTTTTAGTAAAAAAGTTGGTTGCTTCAAGCCAGCGCGCGGTTGCAACAGTCGCTGATACGACGATAATTTTCCGCAAATTAGGAGAACCTCCTCTCGCCCCCTTCTTGTCGTGTCAGTGCAGAGCGTACTTAATCAAGTACGCTCTGGTCAGTGCCTGCTGCTGCCGCGCCCGGCTTGAAGCAACCAACGGACCTACGACTCAACTTTTTCACTAAAAAATTAATTAGAAAATAACTAGCCATCGTACGAAAATTTTGAGCCACAGGGATTACAAAATAATTCACAGCTACCAGAATATCTAAAAAAAAGTATTCACTTCGGTATACACCTTTAAAAAATTTCATTCCTGTATATATATTTATAATTTAAATTTTGATGTTGTTTAGAATATTTATTATCAATATTTTTGATATATACAAACTTCACGATTTTTTATTTATTTATTTATTTATTTATTTATTTATTTATTTATTCATTCATTCATTCATTCATTCATTCATTCATTCATTCATTCATTCATTCATTCATTCATTCATTCATTCATTCATTCATTCATTCATTCATTCATTCATTCATTCATTCATTCATTCATTCATTCATTCATTCATTCATTCATTCATTCATTCATTCATTCATTCATTCATTCATTCATTTATTTATTCATTTATTTATTTATTTATTTTTTGCACAAAAGAATAGAGGGTGCAAAGTTATGCTACTCTAATTTTTTTCCATTGTTGCTTATTAAGAATTATTATTTGTTTCCATAGCAACGTGGTGGTTTACAGGTGTTATATACTTGAACCAAAGAATGTAATGATGTCATAGGTGTTGTGAACGAAGCTTCTAGGTCACGTGACCTCTTTTAATCTCTATTTTAGGTATGATGAAGTGCTAAAAAAATCGCATAAAATTCATGGGTGTATTTTTTCGACATCTTTCGATTGAGCTATTATTATAAAAAAAAAAAAAGACGTACAGAAACCTAATTATATCATTATTCGATCATGACATTTAAAAATGTATTATAGTTAAAGAAAAACGGGATGAACGTAATTATGTTTATGTTGAAAAAAAAATTGTTTATTATTATTTTGATAATTGATATGGTTGATTTTTTTTTAATTAAACCCTATTGGGTACTACTATTTACTATTTACATACTACCTTGAAACCCCGAACCTTCCGAAACCCTACCTTGAGCGTTTCGCGGGCTCTTCCGGAACGGGGGCGGCCACAGCCTTGCAAATCCATTCCGGCATTTGCCTGCGGCTGAGGAAAACGTGGAAACCTCAGCCAGGATGGATGGTACATTTTTGTCAATGAACCGGAAGTGCAATGGTCCAAAGCTAGGGGGAACCACATAGTGAAGAAGCGCAACGATTTACCCCTGGGTTGAAAACGTGGTTTTTGTTGAAAATGGTCACCCATCGAACTGCTAACCACGCTCGGCGTTGCTTGACTTCGGTGATCTGACGAGACCCGGTCAAGCGCACTGCGCCACACCTCCCTTTTATTTAATTTCGTTATACTTACTGCAAATAATGGAAATGTTAAAAAAAAAATTTGTTATATTATTAAATCGAACTATTTTTTTTTAATTCATTTTTAAATTAGCTCTTCATATGTGGGTAAGCCCTATACTAAAAATTTATAAACAATTGAGCTCATGCAATTTTTTGTTTTGATTTCTTTTCTCCTAACTCTTCTAATAGTCCAGGAATATTAGGTAGAAATGCATAAGCGGGGTGGGCAAAAATAGTAATAAGCTGAAATTTGGTACACACATGCCTGGATAGTACACGAGTTCCCAAAAAAAAGTCCCCTAAGGTCCCCTTTGAGGAGACCAAAATACGGGACATTTCCCGGAAAAATGTACTTTTTTATCAAAAATATTTTTTTTCTAATGCAATTAACGATCGTGCATGTCCTAAAAAATGTTGGAATAGAGATAATTGAACTGAAAATAGTTTTCAAAAAAATTAGCTCCCCTTAATAAATAGTTCCCAAAATATCCCTGAAATTTAAAAGCGTATATTGCCAAGTGATTTTGAGTTTCAAATTGCATTGTAATTATCAACAATATTGTGATGATACAATATAATTTTTACGAAACATGTAGTACAGTGTAGTTTACTCAAAAGCGCTAGTACGTTTCGTTTTTGATTTGCGGGAATTTTGGGAAATTTGAACTTGCAAGAAGTGGGCGTGTCCCGACTCCTTGCACTGTATATACTGCGTTTATATGTGGAAAAAATTATGACTATTTTTATGGACTCGTTCTGATAGTGTGGCATGAAGCATTTATTTGGGTCTTCTCTCTACCCCCCCCCCCAAAAAAATACCCCCTCCCCTCCAACTCCAATCCCCAACTGAATATAATTTGCTTCTGTAATTTGAACTAACAATAAGAAATAAATATAAAAAAACTACCCCCCCCCAAGAATCCCTCTCTCCTTTTCCTAGTTATATATAATACCATCCATGGCACCAGTCTGCACCTAAGCATCATGTGAGCAATGGAAACAACGAATTACACCATACAAATTTTGCGAAACTACAAAATAATTTTTTTATGGCAAAAGAGCTACATGTTGTGTTAAATTGGCAAGAGATACTCCTTGACTCAGGAAACTCTTCATGCAATAATACATATGAATATGAATCTGGTTATTTAATTTACTCAGAGTTATATCACCAATTAATAATGATTAAGTTGTCCCTCTTTCTCGTGGGAACGCGATTTAAAGTTAAATAATTTTTTTAATATCAGCAATTCTTTTCAATTGAGAAAGTGTTTATTTTTTTAAATTGTATTACATAAATTATTTACGTACGTACTCACACGTACTGTAATTCTTGTCTCCAAATAAACTTTTGTTTCTTTGCATCATTGTATGTCATATATATGTCATAGCTATAGCTAATAGGTATAATTATATTTCTAAACCTTGGCTAGTGTAAGTTTCTGCTGCGATTTCTTTATGTATGTACTTGGACATAACGTCAATCGAGTGAACTCTGTGTGTACAGAAATTGTTATACTATACAGTGTGCATGGACAGGGATTACGAACAGACCTAGGCTCATGCATACAGCATAATTTTATTAAGCTATATAATTTAAATTGAAATATTACTTGAAAATTCAATATGTCAGAGGAAAAAATAATATGAGCTTAATAAAATCCTTGTAATGTAATCACACATAATATCAATTATAATTTTGTTATTATGAAGATTTTCAGTTATCACCATAGCAGAGATAATTATATTGTATATATGAAATATTGAAATACAATCTGTTATAATAATATTATATATACTGTAAAATATAATATAATGATAGCATAATCATATAATCAATTTAATTAATACGCGCGATGGTGTACATTTTTAATTTTATTTAATGGTACTTTGATTACAATTGCAATGTTTTAAGGAGGTTCTTTATTTACATTTTACTCCATGCAGGTACATAATACATCTTCCTAATGCATTAATTATAAGCAAGCCAATCCATGTATTTATGTGCCACATTTATATCCAGTTTTATGTTATACATCAAGCTTACTTATCAAAGGAATACAATATTAAACTTTAAAAAAAGACATGCAATATCCTGTAGATTGTACGTAGTTCAAAATTCAAAATATAAAATAAACACTAGGAATATTAAAAACAAAAAAAATTTGAAATGATCATAAAACGTGTGCTCTTATCTCTTAATGATGAATTAATGAATTGTAGTCCATGTATATTATGTATTCAATTCATTGAATCAATTTTCCTACAATATCTATCTTTTGCCAGAGAGGGGGAGGGGGTCTAGGGGGGGGGGGAAGTAAATTTTCGATATTTATTAATTTCTTACATTTAGTTCAAAGCAATAAACTTGATCGTTCAGCAGCAAATTTTATTCAGCAAATTTATTTTTATGTTGGCTGAGAGGAGAAGGGGGGGGGAGAATTTGGGGGGGGGGGGTAGAGAAAAGACCCAAAAATATTTTGCATGCCTCACTATCAGAACGAGTCTAAAAAAAAGAGTCATAATTTTTTCAACATATAAACGCAGTATATACAGTGCAAGGAGTCGGGACACGCCCACTTCTTGCGAGTTCAAATTTCCCAAAATTCCCGCAAATCAAAAACGAAACGTACTAGCGCTTTTGAGTAAACTACACTGTACTACATGTTTCGTAAAAATTATTTTGTATCATCACAATATTGTTGATAATTACAATGCAATTTGAAACTCTCATCAAAATCACTTAATTGGCAATATACGCTTTTAAATTTCAGGGATATTTTGGAAACTATTCATTAAAGGAAGCTGATTTTTTTGAAAACTATTTTTAGTTCAATTATCTCTATTCCAACATTTTTCAGGACATGCACGATCGTTAATTGCATTAGAAAAATATATTTTTGATAAAAAGTACATTTTTCCGGGAAATGTCCCGTAATTTTGTCTCCTCAAAGGGGATCTTAGGGGACTTTTTTTTGGGAACTCGTGTACTATCCAGGCATGTGTGTACCAAATTTCAGCTTATTACTATTTTTGCCCACCAAAATACTTAACTTTACTGGACTATAAGTACTATCTCTAAAAAAAATTCAGAATTTTTGTGTGATGGATTAAGGTTTACATGTTAATCAAACGGGACTTATCGATCAGTTGATCCGTGTTATCTTATACCCTCAAGGAATTTCCATACTTCGCTGCAAAAATGATTCATAGATAATAAGCACACGTCAATATTAAATAACAAAAATAATAAACAATTTTTGAAGATAAGATATTAAATTAAGAAAAAGAGGTGGAATAGTGGGAGTAATGTGATAGAATAAATCACTTTAAAAATAGGTAAATTATAATATTTGTTTTTCTGATAAAATTTTTTTTTTTTAAAAAGGTCGCCGTAAAATAACTCGTAAGAAAATTGAAGTATTTTATAAATAAATGTAAATCATAACATCATATTATCCATCCCACCTGTCTGTTACTTCGAACTTTATTGTGCATTCCTGTCTTATCTGCCGTTCAGTGGCATATGTAGAATTTCTCCAGTGAGAGGGGGGGCGGGAATCATAGGGGGCCCCGAGAAGCGAAACCCCGCAGGATCGAGGCGTTTTTTTTTTTAAAGAGCGTGTCCTATTTTTTTTTTCCGATGAAACATTGTAGCAAATTTCTTATATTTGTAATTGTTAATTATGTAGTTGAAATGGAGCAATTCAGCTGATTTTGCGGTGTTTCTACCATCCTATCTAAACCTATGTAAAAAAAAAAAAAAACTCAAAATTGCTTTTCTGGCATAAAAAAAAATAGAGAAAATAAGTTCTTGATTCATAATCAAAAGACCCCTAAATGGGGGCTAGGAGATGTTTTCAAATTGAATACTTTAATAGTTATAACCGATAAAAATTCAAACTTTCTATAACATTGAGGATAAAGAGAAATTTTTCCCGCCGGGGAACATTTGAAGCCTCTATCTTTTTGTCACTACAATTTTTATATATATATATATATATATATATATATATATATATATATATATATATATATACATATACATATATAATATAATAATATATATATATATAAAATAGAGCACATTTTAAGAAGATACAGGGCGAGCAAAATATATAATTATATTTAAATTTTTAAGATTAAAATCAATGTATTACCCTATAATGGTATACCGTACAATATACAATTAAAAGTTCGGCTTTTTATAACTTTAATAATATAAATTTAAGATATGTACAGTGTTGTACTGTACATTAGACATAAAACTAAGATGTAATAAAATTAAATTAATTAACTAAAATATATTAGACCATAATTCTAATTTTTATGCCGAACATCTTACATCAGGGAATGTTCACTGCTTTTGTTATATTTTAAATTGTTGTCTATTAGAAATATATATTAATAATAAATACTGTAATATACATAATTATAATGACTAATGATAGAATTATAGTATATCTATATAATCATATCACTGGGCGCATTTGAAATAAATTAAATATGTCTAAAGATGTGTTTCATGGATATATTTTATATACTTTTTTTTATAAGAAAAAAATTCAAAATTTTTCATGTAAATCTTCTCCGACGAGTACATTCCCCCCCCCCCCGAATTAAAATTCACGAAAGTTCAGCTCTCAAGGGAGGGGGGTATATTACCCCCCCCCCCTCCTTCGCTACGTCCCTGTCTGCCGTGTCAAAGTGACAGCGCTGACCATATGACGGTTCAACTATACCTATGTTGCCTCTTTATATTTTTGACCTCTGCTCCTTACTTCTCCTCACAATCGTCCCTCCCCTCTCCTCGTGAACACCTGCAGCATACACGTCTCTACACGAGTCCAACGCGTGCTTGTCACAGACTGTTTCGAGTGTTCAAAGAGTTATATTATAGTTATTTATAGAGGAAATTTAAAGGAAATATTTAATTGTACTTACAGTGTTTTTTATTAATTTTTATTAATTAATTTATTATTGTTTAATTTTGATTTATTTAATGTTTTATTTTTTTTTATTAATTTAATTGCAATTATGATAGAAAAAAATGGACTATTTTTAAATTTTTTTGCGGGAGAAGTTATCCTGTACAAATCTGAAAACTGTGTTGATCAAAATGAAAAACATACCATCTGGATTCCAGGTAAAGTCAAAATCTGTCATTACATAATATTTTGTTTTCCTTATTTTTTTTATATGATGTGTAACTATCAAATAATATGAATAATTGTATTTTTTTTTTAATTATATCGTGGTACGTCTCACTTAACTATATGTCAAGGTCTCGGACTGGCCATAACAGTTGGTGAGCGATCGCTCAGTAGGTCCCCCCGATCGGAGGCTCCCAAAATGTTAAAAGTAGGCCCCCCACGGCCCTGCCCGCAATGATAAAAGTGTGGCGGAACGGTCCGGCCGTTCCGGCAAAAAAAATAAAAAAATTGGGCGGAACGCAGAAGTTTCTCTTTCGTGACAAACTTTTTCCCGATAATTTCCAGGAAAATTGTGAAAATAGGTGGAAAAAATTGGTTACCAGCTGAAACTTTGTACACAGGTAACTGACACCTATATAAACCCACTGTAAAAAGTCCCCTCGATTTTTCCCGGGACGATCGCCGGACTCCGGGTTTGTCCCGGAGAAATGAAGGGTTTCAAAATTATTTTTTTCTCGAAAACTCTGCAACAAATTTTAATAAATAAGATGTCGAATTGAAGCTGACATAGCACAGGATACAGAAAAAAATATTTTGGGTATAAAAAATTATTCTAACCTAACAAAAAACAATTAATAATTAAATTATGCATAAATTATGTACTTTTAAAGTAAAGTGCGCGCTAGAAAAAAAAGTTGAGTTAGTATTTTCTAAAAATAGTTCAAGTAGTCCTCCATATCAAACCAAAATTCAAAAAATTCTACCTCAAATAGGTTTGCCAGAAAAAATTCCAAAGTCAGAGTGAACGCGTCGCTTAACATGGGGCCTTACCTGACAAAAACCCTCGAATATCTCGAAAAAATACACCGTTAGGTGGTATGAAAAAAATATAGTGATGTTCCCAAGCTTTAACCAAAAACTGATTAAAAAATTTTTCTCTCGAATCCATTTTTCCGTAAAAAATCAAGAAAATCTACCATGTTAATTCCCATAAGATTTTTTATTATATTTTTACGGAAAAATGGATTCGAGAGAAATTTTTTTAAATCGGTTTTTGGTTAAAGCTTGGGTCATAGAACATCACTATATTTTTTTCATACCACCTAACGGTGTATTTTTTCGAGATATTCGAGGGGTTTTGTCAGGTAAGGCCCCATGTTAAGCGACGCGTTCACTCTGACTTTGGAATTTTTTTCTGGCAAACCTATTTGAGATAGAATTTTTTGAATTTTGGTTTGATATGGAGGACTACTTGAACTATTTTTAGAAAATACTAACTCAACTTTTTTTTCTAGCGCGCACTTTAGTTTAATTAGAGATTGCACTGAAAGTATTACACATATCGATTTTGAGTTTATTTTCAATCATTTGCACAATTATACCAAGAATTTATTACTTTTTACACGAAGAGTCTATCTTCAATAACAAATAAGTTACAAGCGATATTGTAAAAAAAAGCGGGTGAAGTTTTAGTTCGAGGGAGAGACGGGACGGCGGGATTGTAGGAAAACTCGGTGCAGGAAAACTCGGTGCAGGAAAACTCGGTGCAATTTCAACAAGCTAGGAAAACTCGGTGCACGGTAAACTCGGAGCACGGAAAACTGGGAGCACCGCTAGGAAAACTCGGAGCATCGCATATATTATAAAATATCGTATATATTATATATAACCAGCTATATTGTCATCTCCAAACACAAAAGTTACAGTGGACTTTATTAAATGCCATGAGGAGCATCACTATATCGTAATTTATCCTTAATAATTGTTCTCTAGGGCTTATAAATATTTATAAATTGTGTATTTGCCATGATAATTTTTTAAGAATTGTAATTATTTGTGTAATTATTTTTTGATGGTAAAAAATTATAAAATTTAGATCAGAACATAGATAACAAAATGACTGTTCACCTTCTGAAGTAAAGAAAGTAATTATTTAGTCCAGTTTTTGAGATGGTAATTTTTTTAGTTGAAAAAGATGCTGATTTGACTTGATTTGAAAATGGCCGCCAGATTTCCAATGATATTCTCATTATTTATATCCTGAATATCTCAAAAACTAGATTGACTTTTGCTTCATTTTTTTTCTTTTTGCTGAATATTTATGTTATAATGTAAGGAAGGTTTACTATAATTTTCAGAGTGATTCACCATCTCCTAAAATTAGTGACAATAACCCTTTTAAAACAACATACAGTTGAAATTTTTTGCTATATATTATATATATGTAATGTATCTCTTGAAACTTTACTTGATATCTTTCTATTTTTTATTTATTTATTTATATATATAATATGTATATTATATATATATTTTTATTTTAAAAATTTTTTTAATTTTTTTATATATAAAGCTGTGCATGCAATGAAGTAGAATAGTTGCATCTGTGATTATACAATGACAAGCTTCAACTTAAAAATGCCGCAGCGCCGCATTCTGACATCGCTCCATAAGGTTTGTTAGGAGAAAAATCTTATTTATTTTTTCATTCAAATTCTATGCTGCACAAAATCTCGAATATTTTTTATGTCGTGTAAAGTGATCTTTCCCGTGGCTCATATGAATTATTAATCTTGCCCTTCATAAGAACCGTCGGAAAAAATTAAAAACCAGGTACCGCTGGGTTAAAGGATAGGAAGCTTGATAGAACATGTCGTCGCGCGCAGTTCGCGCGCTAGATTTTCATTGGCTGAGAGAATTGTGTCGTCAATATTAAAGCTTCTCATTCTTATATTTACCAATTCTTATTTAACTTTAACATAATATTTTGCTGCCTTGAGCCGTAATTTATCTATATAAATATTTTATTCTTTTATCTAATTTTTAATTAAAATAAATTTGCATTGCATATAAATTTATATGTAAATATATAAGGTTCAACAAAATGCATTTTCACATAAATTAAATACTTTTTTAAAAATGTTTACATATGATGTGCTGCTATAAATTTACTTTTAAATTCTTAACTAAATTCATGCATACTTTTCTAAATAATAAATTTTAAAACTGGTATAGGTATTGTATTATATACTAATTAACGCAATAATACGGAAAAAAATTTCACAATAAAAGTGTTTTATTTTATATAAAACATACTGTTATTTACATTGATCACATAAGCTAAAATATCACATAGGAAATAAAGTTCGTCTACTTAAAAATTGATGCTTAAATTGTACAAAATAATACATTCAAATTCAAATTCTTATTTCGATCATAGGCTGTACAGCATGGATCACGTCAATTAATAATTATCTTATTGGAATCTATATAATTAAATGCAAACCTATAAATAGAAACAAAATCCACACCATAGCTGGAAATGAGGGGAGAGGGGAGGGGTCAGTACTAGGTGCCTAGTAGGAGATGTTGTGGGCCACACCCTCAACATAGTCATAGGCTGGATGACCCTTAGCCCATGAAAGTTATTGGGCTGCGCCTCGCCCCATTGTTCAAGTGCACGTGAACTAATTACCTTACCTGCTACCTGTTTTTTTCAATCCAGGTAGTAAAGAAACTTGTTGACAACGTTTGAACGCCATAAAATAATGTACGGTTGAAATTATTTCAATATTATTACAATTTATTACCATTCCCTATTTTTCAGCATTGCATGTATATTATATTATATAAAATATATATAATGATTAATCGTCATCATGTATAAAACATATTAAGAGGCATTCACAAAGTCCTAAGGCCACATTTAGGGCTCGATAATTTAAAGCCCGATTTTATGCATGCTTTTTAGACCCAAAATTTCTGGTCTTAAATTATCGAGCCCTAAATGTGGTCTTAAGACTTTGTGAATGCCCCGTATTTATTTTCCTTTCCCTTTAATTAAATAAAAATATATTTCTTCACATTTATGCAATATGTATTATTAGATTTTTTTTTCAATGTGTTAATGATAATATATATAATGTCATATAACAAATAAAAATAAAAATTGAAATAAGAATGTAATTGTTCTCATAAAGTTATATGGACATTATGGACAAAAAATTGCTGTACCGCTGTTCCTTCTATGAAAGCACTTAAATTTTTCCTTTATTTACAATAAATATTAATTAAATAATGAGATAATTTGAATTATTTATAAATAGTATTATATAATTTAAATAGAATTAGTGATATTCATAGTATTTAAGCCCTCCAATAATTTTTTTGTATGAAGGCAACAAGAAAATTACATGTGTTCGATTTTTGTTATATTTTATTATTTTTATGCTAATATACATATTCCAAAATCCATATACTAGTATAGGGATCTTGCAATATATGCGATGCTCCGAGTTTTCCTAGCGGTGCTCCCAGTTTTCCGTGCTCCGAGTTTACCGTGCACCGAGTTTTCCTAGCTTGTTGAAATTGCACCGAGTTTTCCTGCACCGAGTTTTCCTGCACCGAGTTTTCCGGATACCGGACGGCGGCTATAGAGAGGATTGCGCTGACGTCACGCGAGGAGGGCCAGAATGCACGGACAAGGATATAAACAAAGCAGGGACCGGATGCACGCGTTTTTTCGTGCATCCGAGATGCGCATCCGGATGCAAATTAATTTTTCGTGCATCCATGGATGCGCATCCGGATGCAAATTTATTTTTCATGCATCTGGGATGCGCATCCGGATGCAAATTTATTTTCCATGCATCTGAGATGCCCATCCGGATGAATTAATTTTTTCCCGTGCATCTGGGATGCACGGATGCGGATGCAAGCCCATTTTTGCGCATCCGTGTGCATCTTGGCATCTTGCATCTGCATCCGATCCCAGAAACAAAGTGTACAATAATTTTTTAATTAACTTAATAAAATAAATCAAGTTTAAGTACTTCAATAATACTTTAACAGTACACGATAGAACTCGTAAAAAAATTCTCACCGCCTAAAAACCGTTAAAAGTATTTTTTATAATTTTTTTTCGTCATTTTGCCTATGCTCACTGTATAATCTGACCGGCCAAAACTTTCTCTTTTCCCTCCCTCTTGCGCCTCCTTCGCAATGTGTTATTATAGGGAAACCCCTCTCCCGCCTCACGTAAACATAAACATAAATCAGCTCTATATAAGCGTGCGAAACACATTGAAAAGCCTCGTTGTAGCGGCTGTTTTGATGCAACAAATAGTCCAGGAAAGTTATGAAAAAATACATTGGGAGGTTGGACAAAATTAGTTACCAGCTGACACTTGGTACACAGTTTACTGGGACCTATCTGAACACACTGTAGAAAGTTTCGAAAAGTTCCGTGTGGAATAAGGTCAGAATCCAATTTTTTTCCCGGAATTCAAAAAACATTTTTTTCCCACGCGACTAGTTGGTGTAGCGTTTTGCAAAAATACAAATTTGAAGCTTACACTACCAGGCAGTTGGAAAAAATACTCGACTGTGAATAAAATTATTTCATCATATGAATAATTAATTAAAACGCTAATTAGTATGGTCAAATAAATTTTCAAAATGGAATATCTCCTAAAGTCTTGCATGTATCGATTTTGAGTTTATTATCATATTGACAGATCCTTTTATTGTCAATAGAATGCTTTTTGTTTCATACTCCGAACTTTCATAGATTTTGAGTTACAGCGTGCAGAAGTGCGCAATTCAAGGTCGGGCGTAACTCTACATGGGCTATAGCAGGTATAGCCGGGGGTATAGCAGCCGCACTACCTCCATAACACAATCGCATTATATACGACATTTAACACGGGGGCGGGGGGGGGTTGGATTGGGGGGGGGGGGACATAAATGTTGATAATGCAAAAGTCATCACACCACGTTTATTTTTCCACCTTCATTATTTTTCATTGTTTCAAAAATTTGGGGGGGGGAGTTGGGGAGGGATATATGGGGGAGAGGGTTGCTATGCAAGGTCTAATAAATCGATAATATTTGCAATTAAGTGCAACATATTTTATGTATCATCCCGACTATCCATTATATTAATTATTATATTATATTTAATTTCAAACAATATATACGGTAATATTTAATATTTTTATTATACTGTATAGTGTATAGTACGTACCTTATCGTACATAATAATATATAGTATTAATATAATAGTATATGCATGTCCACCAGATTCTTTCTATATATGATGCAAAGTAAATTAAGGTTTACCTCTGAGATATTTTAATTTTACTTGTAGCTAATTAAAAAGCAAATTTAAGTAATACACAGAAGGACGCCTGCTTTTTGTCTATATGTTAATTGTACATGTTTGTATAAACTGGTAAGCGGACGAAATACCCCCGGATGAAATACTCCCTTGTAAGTGGAGAGGGGCGGGTGACTGACGCGAGAGGGGAAGTTGACTTTATTTACAAAGTCCGTTTTTCTGTCGTTTGTCTGACGTCACGCGCGTCGTATTAAAGAAGGAAGTTATATTAGTAACGTTAGGCCAATACATTATGCATTAATTTATCATATCATTCATATTGAATTAAAATTAATGTGTAATAAATTTTGATACTATACATTTTATGCATGTTAATTATTAGTGTTTATTGCATTCTTTTTTTAGATTTCTTTTAAACTAAAAATTTTCAAAATCTCAGCCCTTTTAACTTTAAAAAAAATTAAGTAAATTTTTTAAGTGTAATTTTTTAATTCTGAATCGATTGGTATAGGTCTAAAAATGCAATATTTTTTATTGTTTTTGGTCCCCCGGTGCTATAGGTGCCGTGAACACTTAACGTAGCATGTGTACCCCTCCTGAAGAAACTTAATTTTCTTGTTGTTCTATTTATTTCTTTATTTATTCCTTCCTTTTCTATTTATATATGTTGGCACCAAAGCCCGAATTCAATGCGTACATCTAGGTGTACCCTTGGCGATTTGAGCAAAGCCCGAAATTTACAAATATTTTGGGCTTTGCTCATATAAATTTGAACATTTCTAGAAGTGCTCAAATCGAAAAAAGCAAACCCCGACATGAAGTTTCATTTCGGGGTTTGCTCAATTAAATTTGATCATTTCTAGAAGTGCTCAACTCGAAAAATACAAACCCTGTCGAGAAGCATTATTTTGGGATTTGCTCACTGTTTTGATCATTTCTAGAAGTGCTCAAAGCAAAGTGAAAAATAATGATTGGAAATTGGGCCGTATTATAGTAATAATTTGTAATAAATAATTAAAACAATAAAATATTGTGAATTTAATAATATTTTAATTACATCACTTTTTTAAATAAGTAACAAAAATACAAATTTAGCATTATAGCGTGTATATTATTTTTTTATTAAAATATTTCTTTCTGTTTTATTCAATTGATACTGAAAATTACGATTTTGTCACACTTTTTATATTAATATTGTATGTTAGTTAATTTAAATAAATTTTTTACAGCTGATATATTATAAAATAATTTTAACTTAATTTACAGAACTTGGTAAGAAGCAAAGAGCTCCTTAAGATAGTACCAAACCTACTAATTTAAAATAAATAAATAAATAAATAAATAAATAAATAAATAAATAAATAAATAAATAAATAAATAAATAAATAAATAAATAAATAAATAAATAAATAAATAAATAAATAAATAAATAAATAAATAAATAAATAATATTAAACTTGATTATTACCTGATCATTATTACCTGAACTTGCCTTATTTTTGCAGGGATTACTATCGTGGCATTTTAAATTTCATCTAAATTTTTTCTTAATTTGCACAACATGTTTTAGATTGACAACCTTTCTTGCAGTTGCAAAACACAAAACCTGGCTTTGAATTTGCTAATGCTGCTGCTGATCTGAGACACCATTTTCTTTGTCATGTGCATGTGGTACGTCGTCTGAACTTAGAAATTGTTCATCTGCAACCTGAAATTCATTGCTAGAGTATAATTGTAATCATACCCTTTAATTATAAAAAAAATGATAATAATAATAAAAAATTAAAAGTGTCTCTCATTGTCAGTGTGAAAAAATCGTATTTTTTCAATATGACTTGAGTAATGCAGAAAGAAATGTTTTAAAAAAAAATTACTATAATATACACGCTATTAATGTTAAATTTGTATTTTTATCAATAAATTAAAAAAGTGATATAATTAAAATTTTATTAAATTTACATTATTTTATTATTTATTGCTATCATACGGCACAATTTCCAATTATTATTTTTTATTTTGCTTTGAGCACTTCTAGAAATGATCAAAACTGTGAGCAAAGCCCGAAATAAAAATTACCGTCGGGGTTGCTTTTTTCGAGTTGGGCACTTCTAGAAATGTTCAAATTTAAATGAGCAAAGCCCGAAGTATTAGTTAATTTCGTGCTATGCTCAAATCGCTGGGGGCACATCTAGGTTTAAAAACCTAAAATCGTTTAAACAACTTCAAAATCTTGTTGCAAAATGCTGAGACAATTGCCGCACAATCAAAGTAAGCATAGCATATACAAAAATCGTTTGTTTGCGGCACAATTTTGAGTATGTTTTGGTATAATAAAATTAAAGACGCAATTTGAGATCTTGATACGGCATTAACTATAAATATACTTTGAATATTATATGATATATATTTGTTGTGAAAAATGGCGTTACTATAACTTCCTTCTTTAATACGACGCACGTGACGTCAGACAAACGACAGAAAAACAGACTTTATAAATAAATAAATTGCAGAAATGGATAGAGGGCGGTGCAAAGTTATGCTACTCTGATTTTTTTCAGATTTTTTAGAGCCCGGGAAGTATTTTTTAAAAATTATTGAAAGTGCAGAAAAAGTGCCGCCTATGCTCTTGCCGCCTCTCTTAATAAAAGATAGGACCCAAAAGGGACGTGGATTCGAACCCGACCTCGCCAAAACTTTTTGCAATTCTTCCCGGTCCCTAAGAAATCTGAAAAAAATCAGAGTAACATAACTTTTCATCCTCTATCCATTTCTGCTATAAAAAATTTTGAGGTCGATACTCCATTGTAATAATATTGAAATACTTTCAACCGTACATTATTTTATGGCGTTCAAATGTTGTCAACAAGTTTCTTTACTACCTGGATTGAAAAAAAACAGGTAGCAGGTAAGGTAATTAGTGCAGGGTATCCGGTAAACTCGGTGCAGGAAATCTCGGTGCAATTTCAACAAGCTAGGAAAACTCGGTGCACGGTAAACTCGGAGCACGGAAAGCTGGGAGCACCGCTAGGAAAACGCGGAGCATCGCATATATTGCAAGATCCCTCTATTATACTAGTATAGGGATTTTGGAATATGTATATTAGCATAAAAATAATAAAATATAACAAAAATCGAACACATGTAATTTTCTTGTTGCCTTAATACAAAAAATTTATTGGAGGGCTCAAATATTATGAATATCACTAATTCTATATTAAATTATATAATACTATTTATAAATAATTAAAATAATTTTATTATTTTATAATATTTATTGTAAATAAAGAAAAAACCCAAAAATTGTAAGTGCTTTCATAGAAGGAACAGCGGTACAGCAATTTTTTTTATATTGAGCATATTGAAAGTATAAGAGTGCTGATAAATTTAATGTCTATAATGTCCATATAACTTTATGAAAACAATTACATTATAATTATTCTTATATCAATTTTGAATTTTATTTATTATATGACATTATATTATCATTAACACATTGAAAAAAAATCTATATTATAATATTAAATATTGCATGAATGTGAAGAAATTAATATATTCTATTTAATTAAAGGGAAAGGAAAACAAATATATTTTATACATGATGATTAATCATTATATATGATGCGCTTGACCGGGTCTCGTCAGATCACCGAAGTCAAGCAACGCCGCGCGTGGTTAGTAGTTGGATGGGTGACCATTTACAACAAAAACCACGTTTCCCACCCAGGGGTAAAAGTTGCGCTTTTCCACTATGTGGTTCCCCTGGCTTTGGACCATTGCACTTCCGGTTCATTGAAAAAAGCTGTAGCGTCCATCCTGGCTGGGGTTTCCACGTTTCCCTCAGCCGCAGGCAAATGCCGGGATGGATTTGCAAGGCCATGGCCGCCCCCGTTCCAGAAGAGCCCACGAAACGATCAAGTTAGGGTTTCGGAAGGTTCAGAGTTTCAAGTAGTATGTTATTAATAAATAAAAGTACCCAATAGGGTTTAATTAAAAATTAAAAAATATATATTTTATTTAATATACAATTACATGCTGAAAAAATAGGGAATGGTAATAAATGGAGTACCGACCTCATTTTTTTTTTATTTTATTGCAGAAATGGATAGAGGGTGCAAAGTTATGCTACTCTGATTTTTTTCAGATTTTTTAGAGCCCGGGAAGTATTTTTTAAAAATTATTGAAAGTGCAGAAAAAGTGCCGCCTCTTGCCGCCTCTCTAAATAAAAGATGGAACCCAAAAGGGACGTGGATTCGAACCCGACCTAGCCATAACTTTTTAGCAATATTTCCCGGTCCCTAAAAGATCTGAAAAAATCAGAGTAACATAACTTTTCATCCTCTATCCATTTCTGTTATAAAAAATTTTGAGGTCGATACTCCTTTGTAATAACATTGAAATACTATCAACCGTACATTATTTTATGGCGTTCAAACGTTGTCAACAAGTTTCTTTACTACCTGGATTGAAAAAAACAGGTAGCAGGTAAGGTAATTAGTGCATGTGCACTTGAACAATGGGACGAGGCGCAGCCCAATAACATTCTTGGGCTAAGAGTCACCCAGCTTATGACGTAATGAGGCTGCGGGGACTGCGAGTCCATCGCCCTGATGCGATATCATTGTTCAACGTCATAAAATGTTTATAAATAAAATAACATAAATATAAAATAAATAAAATAAATATAAATTTTTATAAATGTTTATAAATAAATAAAAGTTTAAACACTTTTATTGTGAAATTTCTTCCGTATTATTGCGTTAATTAGTATAATAACTATACGCCAGTTTTAAGCCAGTTTAAATTCAAATTTTTATTTCGATCATAGGCTGTACAGCATGGATCACGTCAATTATTACATAAAATATGTAACATACTTAATTCTAATTAAAAATTAAAATTAGCCAAAGTTAATTAATTTAACACATATTCCCAAACAATATTTAAAATTATATGATCTATAAAAATAATATAATAATTAAAATTGTGTCCTTTTAAATATCACATTACCACCATAATACATTTAACAAACACTTTTAAATTCAATTAAATGTCTATACATTATGATAAGTTAATTGGCTATTTTAACACTTTACTAGTAGTAAAGATTGTAAATTAGTTATTTGAATTTAGTATTTAGAAAAGTATGCATGAATTTAGTTAAGAATTTAAAAGTAAATTTGTAGAAGGACATCATTCATAAACATTTTTAAAAATGTATTTAATTTATGTAAAAATGCATTTTGTTGAACATAATATATTTACATATAAATTTATACGCAATGCAAATTTATTGTAATTAAAAATTAGATAAAAGTATAAAAAATCAATAGAATAGATGAATTAAGGCTCAAATGGCAGCAAAAAATTATGTTAAAGTTTAATATTAAAGTTAAATAATAATTTTATAATCACAGATGCAACTATTATACTTCATTGCATGCACAGCTTTATATATATACAGTATATATATATATATATATATATATATATATATATATATATATATATATATATATATATATATATATATATATATATATATATAATATAAATAAATAAATAAATAAATAAATAAATTAGAAAGACTTCAAGTAAAGTTTCAAGAGATGCATTAAAATATATATATATATATATATATATATATATATATATATATATATATATATATATATATATATATATATATAGGTCTGTTCGTTAATACACACTCAGAAAGAATTGATTATTTAATTGTGATTAACCTTGTATGTTCCATGTACAGAAGGTTCATCACAAATAATCGATTCTTCCCGATTATTTACGAAGAAATATATATATATTATATATATATAATATATATTATAAAGCAAAAAATTATGTTAAAGTGAAATAAGAATTGATCAGAAGAAGAATTGTATAATCACAGATGCAACTATTCAACTTCATTGCATGCACAGCTTTATATATATAAAAAAAGTAATAAATAAATAAGAAAATAAATAAATAAATAAATAAATAAATAAATAAATAAATAAATAAGTAAGTAAATAAATAAATAAATAAAAAATAGAAAGATATATATAGCAAAATATATAGTAAAAAATTTCAACTGGTATGTTGTTTTAAGCAATTAAAAGCTAAGTTATCAATTCTTAAAAAAATATCATGGCAAATACACAATTTATAAATATTTATAAACCCTATCATAGAGAAAAATTATAAAGTATAAATTACGATAATAGTGATGCTCCTCATAGTATTTAATTAAGTCCCCTGTGACTTTTGTGTTTGGAGGTGACAATATAGGTTATATACTTATATATAATACGATATTTTATACTTTTATTCTAATTGATATACAATATATGCGATGCTCCGAGTTTTCCTAGCGGTGCTCCCAGCTTTCCGTGCTCCGAGTTTTTCTAGCTTGTTGTAATTGCACCGACATTTCCTGCACCGAGTTTTCTTGCACCGAGTTTTCTTGCACCGAGTTTTCCTATATACAATCGTTTTAAACCACCTAGTTAAACGTGGTTAAGCTAAACGTGGTTAGAAACCTGGTTAACTGCATTCTTCTTGAATCGCGCCCTCTGTTGCGGAGTGTGCTCTCTCCTTTATCCTAATAGCAAAGAGCTTACATTGTACAAATGTACACTATAAGATCTCTGCTAATAGTTTTATACATATTAAGACAGCTGAAACTATTTAATATTGTCTGAAATGCTCAATTGCAATCAAAGTTGCAATGAACGTGCACACTAACCAAGACTTTGTTACATGATGATCATTTACAGAAATGCTGAAAACGTCAAACTGATTGCTATATTTTAAATAAAATTAATATTATATAAAACAATAAAAGATCTGCAAAGCACATATTGTCAACGTATATTTAATGTTTAGTTCCTAAAATATGCCTTTTTTTTCCAAAGGAATAATAATAATTTGTCGTGCTGTTTGATCAAGCTCGAGTATATTTGATTATAACGTTGCCATGGCATATACAGCTAGGTCTGGTGCACTTGCTGGCATTGGCTATGACATGAACCACGGGGAGGATTGTTTCGTGACCATTTGATTGCTTGTTACTATCAGCTAAATACGTACGTGTTACCTTCAAACTTTTCGCACTCTCAATTATATGAATTAATTAGCAATATTTATAACAGCAACATGAAAATTTGTACCATTGGCAAATCCTTTTATTTATACTAACATATCATGAACAAATATGAAATAAATTTAAAAAAAAAATAACTATAGTTATGGATGCAATGTGTCATATAACTTGCACTGAGAGTTTTAATTAGCAACAGAAAAAAAAACACTTGATTTTAATATACTCTCGGATGACAAAAAAGTACAATACAAGCACAGTATGTAAATAACATTAATATTAAATATAATTTATATTTCAATTATGTATTATTAGGGTGAAATTTTGAACATAATAGATTTACAATTAAATGTTAATTTTTATTTTATATTTAGATTGTGATTAACCGAGGGCAACAGACAATACTTGCAAATTCCTCTCTTCAACCCCCCCCCCCCTCCTTCAGAATTTTTGAAACAATGAAAAATAATGAAGGTGGAAAAATAAACGTGGTGTGATGACTTTTACTTTTATATACAGGCGTTGACATGCATTATTAACATTTTTGTCCTCCCTTCCCCCCCCTGAATCCAACCCCAACTCCTCCCCCCCGATCCCCGAGAATTAAATTAATTTTTGCAATGAAAATTTGTAAAGAGAAAAAGCAAGAAATTGTGTTTAAATTGTCTTATAGAGGTAGCGCGGCTGCTATACCCCCGGCTATACCTGCTAAAGCCCATGTAAAGTTACGCGCGACCTTGAATTGCGCACTTCTGCACGCTGTAACTCAAAATCTATGAAAGTTCGGAGTATGAAACAAAAAGCATTCTATTGACAATAAAAGGATCTGTCAATATGATAATAAACTCAAAATCGATACATGCAAGACTTTAGGAGATATTCCATTTTGAAAATTTATTTGACCATACTAATTAGCGTTTTAATTAATTATTCATATGATAAAATAATTTTATTCACAGTCGAGTATATTTTCCAACTGCCTGGTAGTGTAAGCTTCAAATTGGTATTTTTTGCAAAACACTACACCAACTAGTCGCGTGGGAAAAAAATGTTTTTTGAATTCCGGGACAAACCCGGATTCTGAACTTATTCCACACGGAACCTTTCGGAACTTTCTACAGTGTGTTCCGATAGGTCCCTGTAAACTGTGTACCAAGTATCAGCTGGTAACTAATTTTGTCCAACCTATTTGTTAATATTCTTGGACTAAAAGGAACAATTAAGTAGTGATTATGTCTGTATACGGTCACATTCTTAAAAATATTATTTGCATTTTAATACCCTTAAAGGTATACTGGCCTCAAATTACAAATTAGACAGATATTAAGTGTTGCTCAAGTTTATAATTAACATTCGTATTATTTTTACCTGCGCGCGGTGCGTCTGTGCGAAGTCGCGCTGTAAAGAAAGTCCTTGCTGACGTCACAACTCACAGCTAGCACCGATTAGCATTGAGTTGTGACGTCATCAAGGACTTCGTGACGTCATCAAGGACTAAATTTCTTACTTTGAACTGCGACTTCGCACGGATGCATCACGCGTGGAAAAAAATGATGCGAATGTTGATTATATACTCTAAACCCACTTGGTGACTGTCTGATTTGTAATTTGAGGCCTGTATGCCTTTAATATTTTCAGTTTTCACCTTCATTTATTGTAACGCATAAAAATAATAGTCTGTGGGTAAGTTTGTGGGTTAATTAATTAATGTTTATTAAATATTATGCTTACATGCCAATATCACATCTATAATTTTTAAAGTTGATCTGCAGTTTGTTTTATAATTGCAAAACATATATATTAGCATAATACACCTATGTGACATAAGTATATAATATATAATTTAATGTTAACTGCAGTTGATGTAAGATGTACAGTACTGTATCAATAATATCATGCAAACTTATATGACAATTGAAATAAAACTGAGGATGATAATATTAAAGTAATTTATTTCTTTCAAATTAGAAATTCATATATAATAGTTTTTTTTTTGTGGTCACGTTAAACGCTATCATATAAGTTGACTAATACATATATTTGTCATATAAGGGTGATTTGTAGCATTCAACTCCTCGGCAGGTATAGTATAGCGCACATTGGATTATAGTGGGGTGACCATGATGCATATACATATTTGTTGGATATTATATGCATTACATTTTGTAGCCTCAACTTATCAAATGGATTCGAGAGAGCCCACTAAGGGACTGTGTACTATATATTAGTTACTTTTTGTATTGCATATTCCCAATCTGTTGGTGTGATATTTAATGAGATACCAAATAATCCAGGCGTGTACTTATAATGTAGTACACGCGGTGGTAGAAATATAATTACTGACGCAATAGGCTAAGGAGAAGACAGCTCATGGCGATTATACTGAAGTGACTGAGGGAACCATGGAAAACCTTAGTCAGGATGGATACCTTTACTTTTTTTTCTTTTTATTAAGAAAAACTGAAATGTGCAAAACCTAGAAAAACTCACACAAGTGTACAAGTGTATCATCATATATACTGGAATGTTAGATGAATGATGAAGAGAGCAATGAAATTATTTCTTAAAACGGTTATCCATCCAACTACATTTAATTATGTGTACTGTTGCTTTTGCAAATATTGATTTTTTTATTAATGAAAAGAAAAAAATTAAAGGTATCCATCCTGACTAAGGTTTTCCATGGTTCCTTCAGTCACTTCAGTATAATCGCCATGAGCTGTCTTCTCCTTAGCCTATTGCGTCAGTAATTATATTTCTACCACCACGTGTACCACACATTATAAGTACACGCCTGGATTATTTGGTATCTCATTAAATATCACACCAACAGATTGGGAATATGCAATACAAAAAGTAACTAAAATATAGTACACAGTCCCTTATAGTGGGCTCCCTCGAATCCATTTGAGAAGTTGAGGCTACAAAATGTAATGCATATAATATCCAACAAATATGTATATGCATCATGGTCACCCCACTATAATCCAATGTGCGCTATACTATACCTGCCGAGGAGTTGAATGCTGCAAATCACCCTTATATGACAAATATATGTACGGTATTAGTCAACTAATATTCATTATTTATGGCTATTATTTTTTTACATCACCTAGTCACGGAATCAAGGTATTTTTGATTTTCTAAAAAAATCTCAAAATACCTAGTGGGTGGTCCCAATAGATGAAAAAAAAAGTTTGAGCACCATAAAAATTTTTTGGTGGAGATATTCCACCCGGCGTACGAGAGCGTCACGTTTTGGGTTCCGCGGCGACGCTCCGCAAGAATTTGCGTGCTCGATTATCTCAACCGTTGAGCTTTAAATTATATATTTATTTTTTTAGTCAAACTACATACTGTAATGTACAAATTTATTGCAGTTAATTTGGAATTTGCGTCATTTTTACTTATTTTTTAAAAAAATCGTCAATATGGTAACAAACACGATTTTTTTCAGTTTTGACGATATAAAAAATCCATAAAAAATATAAAAGCGATTTATTTCTTAAATATTATGATGTATTGCATAAATATGACATTTCTTCTTAACTTTTTGATAAAGAAATCTATAAATAATTTTGCATTTGTATACCATACGTTTCAAAAGTACGCTCCTCGCAAATACGTAATAAAGAGGCCCAAATATGAAGAATCTGCTACACACGTGGCGTAAATATATATTCAGTAAAAGAATATATCAGTCTTAAGAATTTAACATAGTGGATCAATGCTACCATGATTTATTATCATGATTTATATTTGTGTATAAATGTTTATTTAATGTCTGTTTTCATTTTTATTGATAATTCTAAGTGCAGTTAATACTGTTTCATGTTTAATTTTTATATTATTGTATTTTAGGTTTTTTTATCTCTATGTTGTATTATGTACAGCCACATGAGAAATAAATAAATAAAAAAATAAATATGATTATGATAGCGTTTAACGTGACCACAATAAAATTACTATCTGAATTTCTAATTTGAAAGCAATAAATTACTTTAATATTATCATCCTCAATTTTATTTCAATTGTCATATATGTGTGCATGATATTATTGATACAGTTGTTACATCAACTGCAGTTAACATTAAATTATATATTATATACTCATGTCACATAGGTGTATTATGCTAATATGTTTTGCAATTATAAAACAAACTGCAGATCAACTTTAAAAATTATACATGTGATATTGGTATGTAAGCATGATATTTATTTACTAATTAAACCACAAACTTATACCCAACAGAATATTATTTTTTTTGATTAAAATAAATGAAGGTGAAAACTGAAAATATTACAGGTAATAAAATGCAAATAATATTTTTAAGAATGTGACCGTTTACAGATATAATCACAACTTTTATCTTTTTTTGCATCAAAAAAGCCGCTAGAACGAGGCTTTTCAATGTGTTTCGCACGCTTACAGGGCAGTCTCCTGTGTCGCTTATATAGCCGCCGTCCCGTCTCTCCCTCTAAAACTTCACCCGCTTTCTTTTACAATATCGCTTGTAACCTATTTGTTATTTGTAACTCTTCGCGTAAAAAGTAATAAATTCTTTGTATAATTGTGTAAATGATTGAAAATAAACTCAAAATCGAAATGTGTAAAACTTTCAGTGCAATCTCTAATTAAAAGTACATAAATAATGCATAATTTAATTATATATTATTTTTTGCTAGGTTAAAATAATCTTTTATACCCAAAGTATTTTTATCCGTATCCTGTGCCATGTCAGCTTCAATTTGACATCTTATTTATTAAAATCTGTTGGATAGTTTTTGAGAAAAAAAAATAATTTTGAAACCCTTCATTTCTCCTGGACAAACCTGGATTCCGGCGGTTGTCCCGGGAAAAATCTATAATAGGGGACTTTTTTCAGTGGGTTTATATAGGTGTCAGTTACCTGTGTACAAAGTTTCAGCTGGTAACTAATTTTGTCCATCTCCCTTAAATAATTTTCATAACTTTCCTGGACTAAATGGATTTTACATTACAATGCAAAATTCACTCGAGGTCTTCGATTCAAGTGTTATATGCATTGCAATAAGAAATAAAAATTATCATGCAGGTATATAGCTTTCAAATTTTATATATCTACTACTTGTTAATACTGGGTGCGATTCACGAAGCAGTTAGCCAGGTTTCTAACCACATTTAGCTTAACCACGTTTAACTATACGTGTTTTACGTGCTAAACCACCTTAGTTAAACGTGGTTAGAAACCTGGCTAATTGCTTCACGAGCCGCACCCACTTAATTTTTAGTTTCCAATCGACGAGACATGGTTGCATGTGCATAAAACATCAATACATAACATTTCTAAGCTGCAGATTTTTATCAATTTTTAAACTGTCATTTCATGATTTAATTGTTTCAAATACGTAATTTAATTGTAAAAAAGAAACATCAACTTCCCCGCCCCTTTAAAAAAAAAACATGCCTGCGGTGAGCTACTGGAGGGGGGGGGGGGGTCATAGACCAAAATATCCTCGGATCCAGATTTCTTGATCCAAAGTCACACAGAAAAATGTTTTAAGTTTGTATTCGTTTAACATTGGACCTTAATACTTGCATAACTCCTCGATAAAAATCAAACAAAATCTTATAGGTGAAAGGAAAAATATTATAGACAGATTCTTTAATATGAATCGCGTTATCACCAAAAAATTTTTTTTTTCAAATCCAAAATTTCATAAAAAATAATATAAAATCTCGCGATGTTTAGTCATTTTTGTATTAAAAAAGATAAGCAAGCCACGCCCCTTTTTGAAAAAAATCCTGACTGCGGCGGGCTGCTTGGGAGGCTCTATCCCCCCTCCCCCCCCCCCCGCTTGTGTTTGGACTTCCACCTTTCCACCTTTCATTGCTCAGTTGGCCTTTTGACCCCAGTCCGACCCTGGTCAAAGTCAACAGTCGCTCATATTTTTTTTAGGTGCAAATATTGAAGAATAATAAAATTAAAATAACAAAATAAATCACTTAAATTAAACTTTTTCTTTCAATTATACTAACTTAATTTAAAAATATTAAATTATCCATTATAAACATTTAATTAAATTTAAAAAGTTATGTTCGCTGGATTTGTGTTCCAATTGATTAATAATTATCTTGTGCTTTTACAGCTGTGATTGTTCAACACAACGAAACTGACAACAATTACGAGATCTCGATGTTGAATGACAACAACCTGGAGCTAAGGACAAAAGGCAGCAAGGTTAGTGACAAATAATATATTTAGAAAAAAATGTACTACATACTAGTAAGGTATAAAATTTTTACTAGCACAAAGATTATTAATTGAAGGGCCAGCTAATTAATAACAAATTTGCTCTTTGTTTAAGGTGCAGCCAGAACATATCTATGAATTTTTTACAACAATCATAAACCACTTTGAATTAAGGAAACAAACTGAGCTGGTAGACTGTGAAGAAGACTTTAGGTGGTGCCAGCTGGAGATGTACATAAGGGCATTCACCGTGAGTATAATTTAGCTTTATAGATGGTTCAAATGTTCGTTGGGGGGGAGGGGGGATTTTCTTCATGTTAAAAAGAATTGAAACAAAAAAAATCATAGCTAACAGAACAATGAGAAGCTTCAACATTGAAGACACAATTTTCTTGGCCAATAAAAATCCAGCGCGAGACTTGCGCGCGACGACATGTTCTATCAAGCTCCCTATCCTTTAATCCAGAGGTACCTGGTTTTTAATTTTTTCCACCGGTTCTTAAGAAGGGAGAGATTAATAATTCATATGATCCACACGGGTAAGATCATTTTACACGACATAAAAAATATTTGAGATTTTGTGCAACATGGAATTTGAATGAAAAAATAAATAAGATTTTTCTCCTAACAAACCTTACGGAGCGATGTCAGAATGCGGCGCTGCAGCATTTACGAGTTGACGTTTGTCATTATACAGCCCAAATATACTTTTAAATTCAAAAACTTTACTTCATTTTCTAACTATATAATATGTAAAAAAAAATAAATAAATAGAAGAAAAAAACTTCAATACATGATGTAAAATACAAACAAACTAACGAAACATGAACACTGCCTTATATAATTTAACTCAGTGTAAAAAAAAAAAAAAAAAAACACTATTGTGATATAATGTCACAGTCAACCGGGGTAACATTAGGGTTTTTACTACATTTTTGATCATAACTTTAAAAGAAAAAAAAATCTGGCAAATAAAAAAATTACCAGTTTTGTAACTTAATTAGCTAGAAGTGTCAAAAAGTGTTGGCAAAATTTTTTTGCCCGAATTATTAACTTGAAAAAAAAAATTAAAACAGGCCCTTTAAAGTTACCCCGGCAATGGGGTAACTTTGAAGGGCCTTGCCGACACTATGTTCAGGCAACTTAAAAGTGTAATTTTTTTATTAATGTGTCCTACCATGTAATTCACTGTTCTGGACATATTTTTCAGTATTTTAGTAGCATATTAAACCATAATTTGCAGTTAATTAAAGATTAATTAGTTAATTTTTTAATTACAGTAATTAATAAAAATCCTTCAAATATTTTAAACATTCATTTTATTTTATCTTTCTCTGTGAAAATATTGTGTCATGTTTACAAGCATTAATAATTTTATAAGAATACAGAAGAATTTAAAAAATAAAGTTGTAACTTTTAAGAAATTTGTACTCTTCGTGTCTTCGTGTTCAGGCTTGAACTGGCATCACTTCCGGAATGGTTAATAACAGAGAGCTTGAAGTCCTTGGTCAGTTGGGCGTTCAATAATAAACATATTGTTGAACCATTTTGAATATCACAATACATCCTTCTTTAACTTGACCAGCAGATAAGTTCCAGAGGTGAAGCCTCAGATCCGTTGCTAATCCCAGTGACGAGCTCAGTTGTAGACAGGGTCATGTTTTTTTTTCACTATAATCTGCGTTATTCCCTTTTGTAATTTTTTGTCACCATTGTTTGAGCTCTTTTTGTCATTCACAATCTGATCACTTACTCTTGACTTTGCAACAGACGAGGAATGTCGACACTCTTCACTCTTACCTAGTGCCATCAATTGGCAAGGGAGGAGAGGGGTCATGCATGGTTGTGTTCATTCATGTTAACTAAATATACCATGCACCCATTGCCCCTCCATCTTCCATAACCCCAGCTGACTCATTCTGACTTCAGACCTGGAGAAATGTGCTGGAGACACACTTTTACCTGATGCCACCTGTAGACAGGGGGGAAGGGGAGGGAGGGGGAGTCCATTGTTTAGGTCACCTCTAGAATAGTGCTTAAGTTCATAAAACTCCCACCCACTGCTCCTTCTAGTCTCTGTACCCCTCCATCCTAAGGCTTCCACAAGGCTTCCCCACTTGAGCATCGTTGGTACCCCCCGGCACACGTCCGGACGGGCCTCCAGTTCTCATCACCACAACAATCAAATTAATCACGCCAGCAATTCTGGCAACGTGTGGCGAGAACTGGAGGCCCGTCCGGGCGTGTGCCGGGTTTACCAATGGTACTGTGCTCATGCGGAGATGCCTTACCATAATTATGATAAATTGTGTGGGTGAATATATATTCAAGCGAATAATTAAATAGGGACAATCTCTTTGAGATGACAGCTGATTCTGCGGAGTTTGGAGCTCATAAATGGATTTTTTTTTTGTTCATTTTCCGTTTCAAAAGAAAACATGTCCAAATAATGCTTTTTTGCTTACAATTTTGAAAATGTTGATTGATAAGCTTTAATTTGATGTATATCATGTTCATGTTACCATCCTGTTTCATACTTTAATTTGACTGCCAATTTGTGCGAATTTCTGTTGACACCCTGTAGTTCTAATGCCAATCAATAGTACTGGTAATTACTGGAAATGGCATAGACAACTCCCCCCCCCTCCCCATAAATTGGTGTTGTGGTGTGGTACATAGAAAAAAAACATGGGCAATGGCTGGGTTCACTTTCCCCTACTCACTTGTAATGGAAAAAACATTCTGAAAGATGGAAGACCTTTTTTGGAACTTTTTTCTGGCTCCGTCACGGAGTACCGGACCAGAATGGAGTGCTAAAAATCATTGCTGTGTACTTAAAAAAGGACCAAAGTAGTTCAAAATTAATTGAAATTTATGATGCAATGATTTACAGTATGATTTGTGCACTAAATTTTATATCAGATTCTTTCTAAAGCTTCATTCAAGAAAATGCAGCAGGGACCGGATACACGCGTTATTTCGTGCATCCATCAGGATGCGCATCCAGATGCAAATAAATTTTTCGTGCATCCATGGATGCGCATCCAGATGCAAATTTATTTTTCATGCATCTGGGATGTGCATCCAGATGCAAATTTATTTTTCATGCTGATGCGCATCCAGATGCATTAATTTTTTCCCGTGCATCTGGGATGCACGGATGTGGATGCAAGTCCATTTTTGCGCATCCGTGTGCATCTGCATCCGATCCCTGAAATACAGTAAAAACTTGTTATTACGTAACTTGTTTTAAGGTAAAGACAAAAACCTCAATATTGAGTAACGGAGTAAAGGTCCCGTAGCAATTAATTAGTAGTGCAGGTATAGGAAAAACTAACTTGATATGAGGTATACTCAAAATAAGGTAAACCCAATTTCCTGGGTCCCTTGACTTGACGTAATAACTAGTTTTTACTGTAGTGATGTTCTCTAAAGCTCTTCAAAGTTACCCCGCCGAGCCCTTCAAAGTTACCCCATTGAAAGTAAAAATCCGTAAAAAAAAAACAGTTGGAAGAAAAATTTAAAATTCTTTGGTACATGTGTCAACAAGCGTTGAAATATACCACTGAATAGCATAACAAGTTCCAACTTGTACTTGCTGAAGCAAATTAATTAATTAATTAATTAATAAGTAATTACCTTGTGGAAATCTTAATTATTTCCAGACCTCTTATTTTGGTCACTTTTTTCATTCTTCAGTAAAAAAAAAAATAATAATAATAATAATTATCTCCAATTTATCAGCTGCATAACTTAAATCTATTTTTCTCTTTTAGCTAATAACATGTTCCTACCATATAGTGAGAAAAACTTCATCAGTGTACAACAGATTGGTCTATAAAAATTACAAATCCTTATTTTCCTCATTTTCAAAGTTACCCTGGACTTTCAAAGTTACCCCGGTTGACAGGACTATATTTGTTGTAGCTGCAGCATTAAGGGTAAGATAACACGAACAATCGATTGTTGATAGTCCCATTTGATTAACATGTAAACCTTAGCAGCCTCATAATAATTCTGATTTTTTTTTGAGAGACAGTTCCTGGCATTGAAAAAAATATGGAGAAAAATTCAAAACAATCGGACGATCCAATTTTTTTAAATTAATTTCGTAGTTAAGGTCTCCATGGGAAAGCCCTATACTGAAAATTTAAAAAATTCATTTAACTAAATTGGATCGTCCGATTCAATTGTTTTGAAATTTTTTCCATGTTTTTTTTGGTGCCAAGAACTGTCTCTCAAAATAAATTTAGAATCATTATGTGGTTGCTAAGGCTTACATGTTAATCAAATGGGACTACAACAATCGATTGTTCGTGTTAGCTTACCCTTAAAAGTGCTCATCATTATATTTTCAGGTAATTTTGCACTAAAAAAGGCTTTAACAGAATAAAACTCCTTTCGAATTAAATTCCGTTTCAACTGCGATTTTTAAGGGCCCGATCTAGTAGAGGTAAAACACCTCACGCGGCAAAATGTAGGCAACCACGCGGTTTTTAGCTCGAAAGGAAAAACAGGCTCTACCTGCTCTTCATCGCATTTTTTCATTTATGTATTCGGTAATAAATGTCACAGAAACTTCGGACAAAAATGACTTTGGTTTACTTTTTAATGACAAGTTCATTTTTATACAGCTTTAAACAACCAGATCAATACTTTTTTGCGAATACGTGATGAGACGATAAGGAAGATAAAAATTGTATTTCCATAAAAATGTCATTGTTGAAATGGGTAGCGGTCACTAATCCGCTGACATTGTTATAGACCACAATAGAGTAAAGTGCTCCTGCGAACACCTGCTGCTAGGGGAGGAGAAAATTCGGAGACTCAGAAAATGAACCGCTGTCAATCATGTTTATATTATGTTCAATAAATTACTAATAATTATTGTTTCTTTTACGATTATAAGAAATTACAGTAGCAGTGATCTGAGACTTTTAATTATTTTTAGATGTGATATAATTATAAATTTATGTTTTTTGCAAAGACATTATTTTTATGTTATAGTATAACATGAAGACAGTATAAATGTTTAGGAAGAGTCAAGATTGGGGAAGGGTCACAAAATGTGTTAGTCAATTAATCTTATCTTGCAATTAATATTATAAATAAAGTATTTTTTAATTGTTTATTAAAAACAATTCAAAACATATATTCGATATATGTTTTAATATATATATATATATAGATATATATATCGATAAATATATTTTTGTTTTAATTCATTGTTATATAAAATGCCGATAATGATATACAAGTTGAATTTATTACGAAAATTGTATTCTTACTATTTTACATGATTTGAAAATGAAAAAATTATTTTATTGATAGTCATAAATTGTTTAAAGCAAAACTGAAATCTATCCTGATAAAAAGAGAATTTTATTCAGTGAAAATATTTTTTGCTAATAAGCTACCTGAAAATTGTCTTGTAGAGTAAATAATTGTAAACTTGATATTATAATGTTTCAGTATATAGTGATGACATAATATATATTGATCTTTATTGTAATATATGACTCTTAAAATATTGTAATTTTGTATATAATTTATTTTAAAGAACTTTGTTTGCATTGCTAATGTTGTATAAATTTAGGAATGACGTGATTTATGTCGTATTGTACAGCCATTAATCAAATAAAGTATTATTATTATTATTATTACACAACGAACTGGACGGCGAGCCATCTCGCTGCTATATAACTGATTAGTTGTGTTTTGTTAGAATTTAGTATACTGTGAACAAAGATTTGAAAGCCCCAAAGTAATTTTCATTTTTCTCTATACTAGGTGATAATGAACCTTGAGGTGTTCCTATAGTGTATTATTCCATTATCATGTAGAGGCAGAAAAATCTGAATTCAGTGTACATAATAGCAAAATGTAAGGAGTAACGATAGAACTGCGGAGCAAGTGGATGATGGTAAAGCAAGATAAGGTTTGAGAAAGGGTTGAGAGCGGGAGGACTGCAGGCAGGTAAATTCTTTTATTGTTCTCTCTCGGCTCTCCAATCTCCTCTCTCTCTCGGCCGCACTTGTAGTTCAGTATTTCGCATATTTCCGCAATTCCGCACGGCGCTGCATTCAGTGTTTTTAGGAACCAGAAATTGCAAAAAAGTAGCTCTAGTCCATAAGTTCCAGTAAATTTAATAACATAAATTAACACTTTCAGCGTACACTATATTAAAGCCGACAACATTTTCTAGACCGCTATTCGACCCTACTGTTGAAATTATTTTTTTTACAAGTGATATGATGAAGTAAAGTTGACACTCTTTTACCGCTTTTAATCATTAATTAAAAATTAATTGGTGGTCGTGGTGTAAAAACAAATCCATTGGCGGACTACATATCAGTCTCTTCTTTTCAATAATGTTTTTTAATTTTTTGTGAAGCAAATATTGTACCCTACAGAACTGATAGAAAACACTGTTTTTTCCTTATGACCGTTCCTACTAGATCGGGCCCTTAAATGCAGTATATCTGTTTTTATATTTCTCAAACTATTAGTTTGAAATTTGACCCCCCCCCCCTTCATTAAGGGGTCTTCTGATAATGAATCTAAAACTCATTTTCCTCTAAAAAATTAATTTAATGCCAAAAAAGCAATTTCGAGTTTTTTTTTTACATAGGTTTAGATAGGCGGTGGGAACACCACAAAATCAGCTGACTCGAAGCCCCTATTGGTTTGTTGTATACTACCACTTTTAAAAAATTATATACCAAAGTAATGCGAGGTGTATGCTTATCTAGTGCATAATCTAAAAGGGACATGGGACAATGCAATCATGAATGCATAAAAATTTTAAGTCAGATATGTTAATGCAAGTAATGAGTAAATTTCCGTTTTCGGACCATCCCCCGAATTTATAAAAATTAAGTAAATATAGACAGCCGCAATGCAATTGCATAGGCAACATCGCACTGAGTACGGCCGGGCGGGAGGAGGGGGGAGTGAGTTCCATGGAAAAGTGGCAGCTATGTTGCCTTTCGTGATTGCTGACGTCAGCAATCCACACTTTAGTTACTCGGTGGGCTTTTACCCTGAGGGTCCCTAAGGCACTCGCCACCGTGCGGCATGTATTCATACTCATTTAGTGGGTAACCTTTAAATAAAAAATATACTTATTTTTATGGTCCCTTGTCACTTTAAGGTAGAGGTAACACGGATCAGCTGGACCCAGTGCTAAAAAAATTTGAAATGTTCACCTCTACTGTACATCCCCTATCAGTTGCTAAAATATCAGGTATACAAAAACGAGCTAATTTTTGAGTTATTAATCAGTCAACTTTAAAAATTAATAACTAAAAAAATGGTTCGTTTTTGTGTACCTAATATTTTAGCTACTGAAAGGGGATGTATAGGAGAACATTTTAAATTTTTTCATACTTTTCATGAATGGGATTTTTTTAGCATTGGTTCAGCTGATTCGTGTTATCTATACCTTAAAAAAAATTACAGCTGGGTTGGACTGACTTTTCATATTTAGATGGGAATAGTTTTATTGACACAAATTCACACACAAGATTAACATTTAAAGTTAATAGAAATAAAATATATCATTATTATATTTTTAAACAATTAATTTTTTGTCCCTATTTTTTATATATTATTTATTATGCATTACTAATTTAACAATTTCTCTACAGTAAAAAAAAATTAGGATCGTGCAAATTTATTTATTTGTTTTTTTAGATGACCTTCAGCAGACCTGGTTATCACAAACTCGCCTTGCACCTTTTAAAACTGATATTAAACATTTGTCCTCCTGGCAACGAAGAAAATGAGGCAGCAATGTTGACCAGTCTCAAGGAAGTGATAAGCAATGAAGAACATGATTACAATCTATTCCTTGTTGTAAGTGATATCTCATATTTGTAATGTAAAATTGATCCATTGAGCTCTATACAAGTAGAGAGTATAGAGCTCAATGACTTGATACTCTTTACTGTGGGTCTTCGACCTTGCCAAATATTCAATGCTCTAGATAAACTCTCATTAATCTAATAATGGACAAGTATATTAAGAATCATTTTTTTTTTTAGCTCAGTTGAAAGAGGAGTTAGAAAAATACACCTGTGAATTTTTTATGATATTTATTTTTACTGCATCATGCCTAAAATAGAGATGTAAAGAGGTCAAGTGATCTAAACGTGGCGCCTGTGAGGTCATTGAACTGTCCGGTCAAACAAACGGTGGACTTAATAACGCTTGTAAACAAACACGTTGCTATGGAAACAAGCAACAATTAATATATTCTTGACGAGCTTTATATAGTCGATCATTTGTTTGACCGGACAGTTCAATGACTTCACTGGTGTCGCCACTAGGTCACGTGACCTCTTTACATCTCTATTTTAGGCATGACGCAGTAAAAATAAAAATCTCAAAAAAATCACAGGTGAGTTTTTTGAACTCCTCTTTCGACTGGGCTAAAAATAAATAATTGATGCTACTTTTACATAAAATTTCAGAAATTTACATGTCAGTTACTGATAAAATATTCAGGTCGCATGAAAATATTTCATAAAAATGTTGACAAGTACGTATTTGTGTTTTTGACAGGACCAGATGTCATCCACTGACATGCCTCCTCCCCTGCAGGAGGGCTGGAGCCGCGTGCGAGTGCCAGCAGAGAACGTCCACCCTTCTCAGGCTAGTCAGCACAAGGTGAGAAACTACCTTTCAACAACGGAGTATCCACCTCAATTTTTTTATTGCAAGAAACGGATAGAGGGTGCAAAATTTTGCTATAAATCCTGATTTTGTTTCAGATTATTTAGAGCACTGTAACTAATATTTTTAAAAAATTCTAGAAAGTCCTTTTTGTGACATAACGAGACGCCGCTCCTTAAGAAAATGATAGGACTTGCTGCCGCGTGACGTCACAAAAAATACTTTCAATAATTTTTTAAAAATAATTACCGGGCTCTAAAAAAATTTAAAAAAAAAATTAGGTTAGCATAACTTTGCACCCTGTATCCATTTCTGCAATAAAAAAATTGAGGTCAATAGTCCATTTCAACTTGTAAAATTTTACAATTCTTTTATTACAATGTATTTTTATTTTTCCTTGATGTCATTAAAATGATCATCAATTATTTTTAAATTTATTATCAGACGTAGAAAAATATTTCATAATATTGTACAATGGGGGGGAAGGGGGAGGGGCAGGATAAAAATCAAACATGAGTGCCATCAGCCAGTAGAGTAAAAGCAAGTGACTTTTTCAAATAGTGCTTGCTATTGTTCGACCGCAGTTATGCCACCTAAATGTCAATGTTGCATGTATTTATCTTATAAATTGTTTCGTGCCAACATTTAGATGCTACCTTTAGCTTGGCCCTAGTGTACTTATAATTATATGTTCTATCAATGCAGTTTTTTTTAATACTCTATTGTTATATTTTAAATTTAATGTACTGTTAATAAGCTGTGAGAGCCTGGCCTGTTCGTAAACTCTGCTTGAAGTACTCTGAGTAACAAAAACCGTGACATCATTTGCACTGCTTTCCCCACTGGTGTAGTTGGTGTACTCAGAGCAGGGTTTACGAGCAGATTTAATGTTACGTTTAACAATATTTAATTAAATTTATCTCAATAGGTTGAGCATTCCGTGCCAGAAGTGGCTGCACACTCTCTGGATGAACGGTCTCCAATGACACCAGGCACCTCCTCGTCCAGTCGGCAGCAAACTACTTCTCCTGTCGCTCCATGCTCCACCTCTTCCCGGCGGCTGTTGTCACGCTCACGAGGAACCAAGTCATGCAAGCGTCCTCATGACGGCAGCTCCCATATGAACAGGAAAAGAATGAGGGTGAGACAAAATGCTTTATTTATTAACATGCTCCCTCCTCGAATATTATTATTGTCGGTGTCATATTCTAGTGAACTGATCATCGTGACTTGTATTTCAAATAGAATTCTTTCAAATGATGTAGTTTTAGTCAAATGACACAACTTAACCAATAAAAAACAAAGCAGTTTTTGTTTCTATATTACTTTAAATATTTTATCCTTGTATTTTTCCTTTTTTTTTCTTTTTTTTTTGAAGAAGTAGTTTAATTTCTTTGAAATGTCTGATAATAGTTAGTTGGGTGGCAGAACACTTTGTGAATGGGATTTCCTTTTACAGCCACTGACGTTTTTATACATTTTGCATAAAGATATGTACTATGTATTTTGATTTTCTGCTGAATCAAAATTTATATTATTATTATTTTACATTAGATCTTTTTTCACCAATTAAGGACATAAAAGACCTTGCAATGCCTAATAGCTTTGAGAGAATCACAAGAACAAATTTTTATTTTAATCAGTTATGAAATTAACATATTTTTTAATACTTGTCTGAAAGTATGGGACAACTATTTATGGTGTTGTCAATTCTTTAAATTAAGCTGTGACTGATGCTGTCTAAGCATTTATTTGATTTTACAATATTAAATCCTCGGAAAGGTCATTGATGGGTTCATGTCATCTCTTATGATCAAATAGAGGCCTCAAGTCAGCTGATTTTGTGGTGTCCTATGCAAACATACTATGAAACAAAAAAAAAAAAACCTTTTCTCCTTTTTTTACTTCAGAAAGTGAACAGTCATAGGTTCTCTATGTTCTGATCTAAATTTTATATTTTCTTGTTATAAAAAAATAATTACCATAGTTGAGCGTGTAGCGCAGGAGCCACTCCTGCATGAATAAAAAGCGAGTCCGCACTGCCAGTCAGTCTGCTAGATACTTCGGGTCACTAGACGGACTGGCTTCTCTCTGCTGATGAGACCCAGTAAAGTCAAAACAGCTGTCCAGGGTTAGAGAACTTTGCCTGTTATTTATAATAACATACTCATATTCCCATACCCCTCCTTCTTTATGTGGCCAGAGATGAAATATAACATATGTGTTAATTTCACTCATAAAAGAGCCAAAATATCAAAACTTTTTGTTCGTCACTATTCTACATTGCGTGAAACTCGTTTTTTGCTATTTTTGGCTTTAAACATCAAATAAATCTTCGCAATACCTATAATCTATTTTCTTTTACCTAAAAACATCCAACCGTAATGGTTCGTTTCCTTTTAATTATATTAGCATATTTACAATAATCCTTAAAGATCTAAATTTTGCTTTACAGAAAAATATCTTGAAAAGTTTCTTAGTTGAGAGTTATTTTAGCTACAGCTAGAATCTTAAATTATTGATGTTGTTGTTTAAAATGTTGTATTGTTGTTTTTAGGGAATGCCGGAGCAAGAAGGACAGGAGGTCAGTCATGGTCTGACAGGGGGTAAAGTAGTGGTAGCACACCACTACTTTACCAGACAAAGAGCCAGGGAGATGGCCATGGAGGAGGTGAGTTCCATCAAACAGTCAAGAACATTTTGGCTTCCATGAGGCGAGAAGAGAAAGAGTCTTTTCTCTGTTGGCTTGCTAGAAGTAGGATGGTTTAATAACTTTAATAACCAATACGTGGGCATAAGAAAAGAAAAAGAAGACATTTTATTTTATTAATTTTTTATTACAAGCAACTGGTTGTACAAGACAACATGGTTCACGTCAACATATACTTCAATATATAAACAAAAATAATATACGTTAAAAAATATAATAACATAACATGTTGGCTTCCAATTTCTCTTCTTTTCTTATATATGCCCACATATTGGCTATTAAACTTATTAAACCATTTTACTTCTAGCAAGACCATAGAGAAGAGATTATTTCTCTTCTCTCTTCATGTTGCGTGGCAACAAGTCAGGTTCTGTATTAATGCAGAGAGCATCTAAACAGATGCTCTCTGTCTTGAGGTTCATTTTTACATAATTATCAAATATCACTATCCTGGATTTTAAACTTCTTCTGATAGCATCCAAGATAGTCGATGTGGCCTGTGCCTAATCTAAATTTTGCAGTGTCAATAAGTCTATTATAAGAATGAGTTCTGGCTGATTTAAATATGAGATCTCCCCATGCTTTAGTACTTGTTTGTTCTTTCCAGGTTAAGTTAACTTTTTGTTTCACTGCACTTTTAATATGAGCTTTAATTGAGTGAATGGATATGTTTGATACTGGCTGTTTCATATTGCTGCCCATGCATCTTGGCTAGATAGTCTGCTTGCTCAATACCATGAGCTGGTATATACACCGTAGAACTATATTTATGTTGTTATTTTGATGTTCTTAGATTTGTTTTTTACATTCAATTACTCTTTAGTCTTGAGAATCTGGGGATGCTATTGATTGTATTGCAGCAATTGAGTTTGAGAGTTTGACTTTTTTTTATATTCATTTTTTCCATTGATTAAGGTTATTTCTATTGCATGTGAGTTTGAGAGTTTGACTTTTTTTTATATTCATTTTTACCATTGATTAAGGTTATTTCTATAGCATGTACTTCTCCGTCAAAGTTGCTGCCATGTTTGCTTGTTGGGACAGACTCTTTTGAAACAACTTGCAATAAACAGCAGCCCCTGCGTATATTATTTTATACTCCAATTATTTTTTTAATGATTTTAAAGTTTTTGCAATTTCCCGTCTGATTTAAATGGTTTTTGCAGTGTGCGGAGTTTGAGAGTTCTTCGTTGGACCTTTCAAGACACAGTCGTGGCTATGCAGGCAGTGAGAGTTCTAGCTCGTCTCATGATCCTCCGGTCCATGATACTGCTTTTGTGGAGTCCTTGGAGTCTGGTGGATCAGAGAGATTGGTGAGAAAGCAGGATGACTTTCAGTATAACAGATCTTACCTCTAGACACTTCAGTAGACTAGATGGCGCCAGATATATCAGCTAATCAAAAGACTGGAATGTCAGCTGGCCACCTTTTCATTGGCTGATATATCTGGTGCCGTCTAGTCCACTGAACTGTCTAGAGGTAAACTAAGATTTGTTATACTGTATCGGAACATAAAAATTCTTTAATTTTAAAAATGATAAATAAGATTATTTTTAATGAAAAAAAAACTTCATATATATTTGGAAAGAAGATCTTAAGTAATATTGTCAAAAAAATGAAGCAATAATCAATCCAGTTTTTGAGATATACAGTATATAAATAGTGAGAACATCATTAGAAATCTGGCGGTCATAAGTCAAATCAAGTCAAATCAGCATATTTTTCAACTAAAAATTAATAATATCTCAAAAACTGGACTGAATAAATATGTTATTTACTCCAGAAAGTGAACAGTCATTTTGTTTTCTATGTTTTGATCTAAAAATTATATATTTTTTTACAATAAAAAAAGTAATTACCATATTTACAATAATCCTTAAAGATCTAAATTTTGCTTTACAGAAAAATATCTTAAAAAGCCTCTTGGTTGAGGATTATTTTAGCTACAGCTAGAATGTTATATTGTTGATATATATTGTTGTTAAGGCTTAACCTGTGAGATATTCGAACGAAAAAAGTCGTATCGACAGATTTGATGTTCTTCAAATTAATTTGGTAGACTTACAACAATTGTCCAAATACTGCTGATATTTTTTAGATTTTTTTAATCCTTGGTTTAATTATAATTAATTTATTCAAATTTGTATTTTGTATCCTTTCAATGTTAAATTTTTCAATCAATATTACACAAAAACGGCTCGAGATATTTTTTTAATTTAATATACCCTGTCTAAAAGGCACAGTAGGGCGCACTTGGGCACAGTTGCCCTTCACAGTTGGACTAAATGGGACTCCCATTTAGTTACAGTTCACTCTCAAAATTCACATGTTAATTCAACTTGGTTCAACTGTACGTCCCAAATGAGACCAGCCACAAGGGGATTATGAACTAGGCTGTAAAATTCAAATAACATTGGAAAAAGACATGAATATTGAAGTGGGTAGCTAAATAAGCCCAACTGTGCCTTTGAGTCAGGGTATATTAAAAGCTAATTTTTTGGACCATTTTCATGAATGTTTTCATATATTTCGAACTGCTGCGTTGATTTTTTTTCATATGCCCTAAGAAACTTAGCAACACTCTCAGGGACTGTAGTCACCTCCCCCTCCTGCCAGATTATTTGCATTACTAGTGCAACAGTGTTGCCAATGTAGCCACGCCTCTTTTTATGTGACCTTGACAGACAAATTCTCAGGTTATACATTAAACAAGTTGTATCGTTGTTATCAGGAACAGAGAACATCTGGATTGTCATTGCTGGAGGGACAGCACAGTGGAAGTACAGGCAACACATTTGTGCATCGCCACTCAGCTCGGAGGAGAGCCAGGGAGACGTCCAGCGAGGTGAGTAGAAGTTTGTTCCATCAAACAGTCAAGCACATCTTGGCTTCCATGACAATGAATTATCAATTTGCAAACCAAGGTTTATTGTTTTTACTCCAATTATATTTATAAGAGTAAAATAACACGGATCAGCTGACCCAATGTTAAAATAATCCCTCACATAAAGATCATGAAAAAATAATTAAAATGTCCTCTACATCCCCATCAGTAGCTAAAATATCAGTAATACAAATTCGAGCTAGTTTTTGAGTTACGAATTTTTCAATTTGACTACTTTAACATGGAAAACTCAAATATCCATGTTAATTTAATCAACTTTAAAAATTAATAACTCAGAAACTAGATTGTATTTGTATACCTGATATTTTAGCCACTGATAGGGGATGTAGAGGAGAACATTTTTAATTATTTTCATGGGTCAGCTGATATGTGATATTTTACCCGTAACGACCTGCCTTAAATACAAAGTTTTTGTACACAGAATTTACAAGAGCTGAGCCTCAATTTACCGTCTGATTTAAAATTTTTGTGCAGGGTGCCCAGTCTGGAAGCTCTGCATGGGACCTCTCAAGAGCTGATACTCCTGGCTCTGGAGGCAGTACAGCATCCAGACGCTCTGCTGGCTCCGCAGGCAGCGAAGCTTGTGGCTCACCCCATGCTCCGTCTGAAATGGACGAGGCGTTTGTTGAAGTCTCCAAGTCACCAGAGATACTGGTGAGAAAGCAGGATGACATACAGTATAACAGATCTTATCTCTAGACACTTCAGTAGACTAGACGGCGCCAGATATATCAGCCAACAAAAAGACTGGAATGACAGCTGGCCACCTTTTCATTGGCTGATATAGCTGGTGCCGTCTAGTCCACTGAACTGCATGTCTAGAGGTAAACTAGAACATAAAAATTTAACATTTACTTAACATAAATTAACATTTAACACTCACATTGACCCAGCAAGAAAACAATTAAAAAATATTAATAAACATCATAATCATGAACATGATTGGTTCATTACAGCCATTGACTAAAAAGACTTGACACAAAGCAAAACTGAATTTTAGTACACTTGGCTCTTTTCCGAGAGGTCCCCGTTTCAAATCCCGAACATGGCAGACTTTTTGCAACTTGGGATGGGTGTGACTGGCTTCCACGGATGAAGGAGTTTGTAGGAGGAAGACAGCTTATGGCTGTCTATACTCCGCTGGGGTGATTAAGACCGTGGAATGTTGTGCAAACAACATGCGTGCCCAACTTAGAAACGGTACTTAAGTGTCTGGCGTGCAGACTGGGTATTAAGAGCCCCAAAGAGCACTGTGAACAATGTTGAAAAATGAGTGCCGCCATTGGTAACCAACCAACCAATTTTGGGTGAAGTGTTAGCCTTATCCTAGCAGATCGCTCTCATGTTGACTGAAATGAAGACTGAATTTAATGTTTAAAGTTCAATGTTCATGATATTTTGTGCCAATTTTTGATCATTCTCTCAGTATACATGTTGTTTTGTGTATCTGTGCATTCATCAATGTCCACTGTCTTTCAGCAGTATCTTACACTATTTTATTACCTTAGTATTGAAGGTATTAGACTTCCTAGCTTTTTACCAGTTCCGTCTTTAATGATTAACCTCAGTTACTGCTGGAGTCAAAGAATATTTCCCTGCAAACGAATTTAATGAAATAAATTTTAAAAAATCGAGAATATTCTAAAACTTAATCGCTTATGGTTTGAGCAAATTCTGTCTTGCAGTTTTCTTACAACAGCTCCATTTCCGGTTTTCGTCCATAAGGCCAATGTTAAACTTCTTCCTCAGTTTTCACAAAACTAATAAGACAGATCTATTTGCTTCAAAATTTGTATGCCACCTATTAATGGTGAGTTCTAAATCCCCTGCAAGTCTTGTTGTATTCAGGTGATACGATTTTGCGAGATATCAACCTACTGAAGGTTTTATCTTCAGGTCTGAGCAATGATATATGTAATGCTTGGAACAGAGAATATCTCTGAAAAGCAGTATACTGTACATATTGTAGTAAAATTTGTGCTGCATCTTGGCCCAGAACCTAGTTAGCAGCCGTCTCACTCTTACTACTGCTAATGTAGACTCTTATATATAATGGACAATTTGCATTAATTTTTTTTTAGTAGCTCAATCGAAAGAGGAGATCGAAAAATACACCTATGAATTTTATGAGATTTTATTCGTACTGCTTCATGGCTAAAATAGAGATGTAAAGAGGTCACATGACCTGGAGGCGGCGCCCGTGTCGCCTATGACGTCATTGGACTGTCTGGTCAAGCAAACGATCATCTATATAACGCTTGTAAACAATAATTATTTAATTGTTGCTTGTTTCCATAGCAACTTGGTTGTTTACAAGCATTATAAAGTCGATCGTTTGTTTGACCGGACAGTTCAATGACGTCACAGGCGTCACGGGCGCCATCTTCAGGTCACATGACCTCTTTACATCTCTCTTTTAGCCATGAAGCAGTACAAATAAAAATCTCATAAAATTCACAGGTGTATTTTTCGACCTGCTCTTTCGATTGAGCTAGTAAAAAAAGTTGATGCAAATTGTCCATTGACCTTTTTAACAATTTGCAAAACTGAATTAAGGCTAGTTCTATTGTAAATGTCATTAACATTTTTTTTATTACATAAATAGGATGACTTTCAGATATCCTACTAGTTGTTTGGTTTGTATTAGCTATTTTATTTTTATATTTAATGTTATTAAAAGAAAGGATAGGAATATAAACCAGCAAGGCCTTACTAATTAATTGAAGGAGTCATGGCACAGCAGGAGAAAATCTTGCGGTCAAAATGCCTCATTTAAAATTTAATTAATTACGTGTTGAACCAACTGATTATTAGAGTTTATGGAGTTGGTAGGAGGAAGGCAGCTTACGGCTGTCTACAAAAAAAAAATGACAGTATCACAAATCTTGGTTTATGCATTGGAAGACATTTTGAATAGAAAATAGTACCATTTTGCTTTACGACCTTTTTTTAACGTTAGGCGCTCGATTTAAAAAAACCATCACATCCCTAGTTTAGTTTGCCGGTTTATGAGAACGGCCTTGGGCCGGCGCGGCAACCCGCTTGCCTAGCGACCATCCCAAGTATCTAACATACTTTTAACCTGCTTTTAGTACTGGCATCATGGTTTAATGTTTATTAATTTGGTGAACTGTAAAACCCAAACAGAAAAAGCATGCTGCCATGATTTTTGTTCTTGTGACGTCACAGGATCTCGAAATTGATTAATTAAAACGAACCTAATCGAACTAAACCGATCAGCTGAGCTGAAAAAAGGCACTAGTTTTAAAATAAAAGACGGATCGGAATATACGTCTATATACGCCTCCAGAAGCTATAATAAATCCAGAATGTTACTTTTAAATGAGTAAGGGTGTTTATTTTTTTCAATTTTACCACTTTATTTTCAAGTTTTTAGTATTTTTGGTGTCGACGTGTTGCCACAACAGCGGCCGGCGTGGCCCCAGGCTTTCGTCTGGAAGAGGTGCAAAGTGGTCGAAGTGGTGGCGACGCGATTTTGAAATGAAATTAAACTTACTTTTTTATACTTTTTTCTAATAGTTGTACATATTATAGAAAGCATGCAATATTTTAAAAAAATTACACAAGTTAAAATAACCTTGTTTTATGACATTTTTAAAAAATGAAGATTACTACGCCTTGGCCATGTCTAGCTAGTCTGGGATCTCATGCATAATCTAAGGCTTGTTTTACTGTATACCACTGTATACTCCGCTGCCCTGCAGTATTGCAATGCCACTGCAGGCTGCACAGATCTGGTAGTAGGAGCCCAGAAGAGTGTAGGAAAGGGTTTGGGGGGAGCCTGGTAAGCCCCAGCATGGTCGCAAGATAACTCTAACTGACAAAGCTAAATATCAGCCTGACCACACCCGAAACGGTAAAATGGTGTCAAAAGTATTAGTATTTTTGTTTTTAATATATATGTTGAACCGTCAATATGCTTATATGCTTCACCAGTCGACGTAGAAATTAGAATGATTTTAATTGAGAAAAACTGACTTGCTGTGTTGCTGGCTGCTGTGGGAAAGAAGCAGGAGACGTGTTATATTTACAAGGAGAGGAGCTAGGAGGGGAGAGAAACTGGAGGATGTTTTTGGCGTCATGAAGTTAGTGCGAACCTAGTGGCAACTGCTGGAATTATGTGCGTCTGGCGTGGATTGCTGTATATGATTTACATTGTAAAATCATGTAAATTCTCCGTCAGCAGCCAAAGCATAATTTTACAGAAATGACAACACCATAATTAGTTGTCAAATACTTTCGGACAAATAATATAAAAAAAATATTTCAACTTTGTAATTAAGTAATTTCTTTCCTAAAAATTTGATAATTTTTGTGATTCTGCCCATGCTGTATGTATTGACGTATCCTCGATGCAAAGAGCAAAATTTTCAGACGTCAGCGCCATCTCTTGGTCCTTTATGTCCTCTATATTTACAAGGAGAGGAGGAAAGGTGTTGTAATTGAAATTTGAATTGAACTATCTGAGATTTAGCCTGCTCCTCTCCTTGGAAATTTTGATATGCTAGTTCCTATAAATGTTTGACAATTCCTGAAATAGTTTTGACTGTGAAAAACTTACTAAGATCGTTAATTTTGTGTGGGGTCTCATGATCGGACAAGAGGTCGTTATACATCAAATCTGTCATGGCCAGTCATGTGTTCTCGAGTAGCCTGTGATGTATATATAAGGTCTATTATGAGAAACGATTTTTAAATGATAGTATAGTCTACTGCGCATGGCTCGGCATAACGTGTGCTTAATAAGAAAAATTGAATCCAAATTAAGTTACGCAAACGCTAGGAGACTAATCTGCGCACAGTCAATAGAAGCTTTGTTTGCTTTATGAACAAAGACATGAACTTCTACCCCAGATTGCTTGCGAATTGCAGTGTTTAAAAATTCTTATAATACATACTGCAATTGGTTTGGCGTGTAGTAATGCAAATAAATATAAAATTTGAGATGAAACAAAAGCAAAGTTCTCGTTAATGTTGAACAAAAACTCTGCTCCGGTAGGGGCCCCTCGTGCAGCGGAACAACTGTTTTGAGCTCACTACGTGACGTCACCTCGGGTGCTTTGAGCCAAAATGCGCAGATCAGTGCGAATTCGTAGGGCTGATGGACCTATCTATCTATTATAGTTGTATCATGCACATTTTGTGCATTCTAACATGTGTATTGCATTTTCTGATGTTCATTGATTTTTGATTGGGTAGGACATGTTTGTAGCTGGACATGCAATTTGCTTCTTTTTTTTTATAAAATGAATTGCATTGAATATAATAAAATCTAAAATCAAAAGAACCAAACTACCGGTTTATACACTCAAAATTATAAAATTACATTTATTCATACAATAAAAGAAAATGGTGATAAAGTAGCAATAGGCATTCATTGATCAATTTTTTTTTTTTAAATATAGTAGTTTCATGTATAAATCAGCTAAACTACCAGAAAATATAACCAACCAGTCATAATATAAAAATATTGTAATTTATTTATTATGGTAATAAATATTCTACTTTTTTTTTATATTTGTATGATAGTTTTTAATGTTTTATTTTTTGGTACTGATTTTTTTTTTTTTTTTTAATGACGTGATCTAAGTTTGTTTAATATGTACAACATTAACGATTAAATAAAGAATTTATATAATGAAATATTTCCAAGTATACCTTGATGGTAATTTTTCAACTTAATTTGTTACAGACGCCCCCATCTCAGACCAGCCTGGCAACAAGACGCAGCTTTAGAAGTATTGGTTGCCAGGCGCAACTCAGACGAGCCCGGATGTCAGATGCGTCAACGAATACTCCGAGAACAAGGGATGCTGCCAGCCAGTGGGTGCCACCCGTCCAGGAAGGATTCATACAAAGGACTGTGAGACGGTGGGCCTCCCTTGCCTTAACCCCTCTTCTTTATTTACGTCCTAAAAAAATGTGAACAAAATTAGAATGGCATAAATTTTAAAATTGACAGAAAGATAATATATTCATCAAAAAATTTCTTCTTCTTCTTTTTTTATTGCATGATGTTTTTTTTTTATTATTATTTTTATTATTATTATTATTATTATTTCTCATTATACATTGTTGTCCAGCAAAGATTAAATTAATAATCTTATGTTGCCGGTGCAAAATATACACACAAAAATTTCACTTCAATAATCTAGAATATAATGAAAGACTCATTGTAAGAAACCATGCAAAAATGTAAAAAAGAAAGAAAATTAAGTAAAGTATATTATTTTTTTTTTTTTTTGAATTGTATATTCCTAAGATTTAAATATTACAAGGGAGAGACTTTTTTTTTTTTTTTGTAACATACCATTACACCTCACAAGCCACTAACAGAAGGTATATAAACCTGCTTTGTAAAACGTGACTTATTTGATTTGAAATAATTTGATAAACTCTATGTTTAACATTATAGAAATTATCATTTTTTTTCTACTGTAGGTTAGTCCGAAAAGATAATAGGATTTTAATTTTTTAATTAGATCAAATTATTAACTATTAGTATTATTGAAAATAATAAAGGCTATGCAATGCAATTATAGGTAAAAAAAAAAGTATATGTTAAGAAAAAAAAACATCTTAAAAAAGATATTTGTAAAAATAATTGAGGCTAACAACATTGCTTTTTTTTTACAAAAAAAGTTACTAATAAATATAAGATAGTCAATTAATTGTTGTGAAGAGAGATAGTTTCAGATTTTAGCTGGCATTGAGCCAGCAAGAAGAGAAAATTTACCACAACTCAATGCGTGAATTGGTTTGATTTGTCGCTCGGCAAAACGACAATTCAAACTTAATTAATTCACACATTGAGTTGATGTCAATTTTCTCTTTTTGCTGGGAAGCTAAAATCTAAAACTCTTATCTCCCTTACCAAAAAGTAAAAAATTGTAATAGTGTAAGAACATACTGAATTAGTATCACGTTACAAAAAATTATAGAACACTGCGTATTAATATATCTTCCGTATATTATATATGTAATTATATAAAAATAGTAAAAATATATATTATAAATACATTTATAATCCAAATCGTGAGTTTGAGTGCCTGCAGTTGAACATCAGTGATTTATTTTTTCTAATCTTGGAGATGAGACAAGATCATTGCTAGTCGAATCTTCAAACTAGTCAATTGTTAAGGTATTCAGAAAACAATGCTTCTGTACATTATCAAGTATAGTAGTTCTGGTACTGGGTACTTTAATAACTGACTAGTGAGAAGAATTGAATCACAATCTTCTTTCTTCTCCTTGATTAGAAACATGAGTCGCTGACGTTAAATTGAAAGTATGCATGATAGTGTGGTATTACACTCCACAAAAAAAAAATCAATTTTTCTCCCCCTTCCTCCTGGAACAGCCCCTGAGATCACCCTGGTATGCTGCTTTAAATATGAAGAAACAAGACGAAAGTTTGTATGTAGTACAATATCCTATCTTAACAAAAGGTTTTGGTACCCTATTTTGTATATAATGTATAAATATTAACTTCCTTCCTTTCCCTTCCTCAAATTGTACTCGTACGACAAATTTTGTCTTCCACCTTTTCTTCTTATTTCAAGTGGCAGCCATTTGCAACGATTTCAGAGTGGATGTCAGGAGGGAGGGGGAGAAAAATGGCACTTTTTTATAGAGGACAATTCCATGCTACCATCCGTACAACCCCAGGTATGCGACTCGAATGACCTTCACCACATGTCTAGAGTAACCACGGATTATATTCAGAGCAGGAATCGATTGCCTGTAATTGAACGAGATTCTGATTTCTTAATTTAGTCAGGCCTTTTGAATTCACTTTGAGATAATTTTATTTTAGCTAGTCCTTTATAAAACACACATCATTATATTATATATGTAAATAAAGTGCAGTATCAAGCTTTCAAGTATATTAACTTGATCAACATGAAAATTATTCACAAATTTATAAAAAATTGTGATATAAATTAAAACTTGATAATAAATATTTTTAAATAATAGAGTTCAATTCAACGTCATTTGGTTTATTTTTTTCTAATCTTGGAGATGAGAAAAGATTGCTAGTCAAATCTTCAAACTAGTCAATTGTTAAGGTATTCAGAAAACAATGCTTCTATACATTATCAAGTATAGTAGCTTTGGTACTGGGTACTTTAATAACTGACTAGTGAGAAGAATTGAATCACAATCTTGTTTCTTCTCCTTGATTAGAAACATGAGTTGCTGACGTTAAATTGAAAGTATGCTTGATAGTGTGGTATTAAACTCCACAAAAAAAATCCATTTTTCTCCCCCTTCCTCCTGGAACAGCCCCTGAGATCACCCTGGTATGCTGCTTTAAATATGAAGAAACAAGACGAAAGTTTGTATGTAGTACAATATCCTTTCTTAACAAAAGGTTTTGGTACCCTATTTTGTATATAATGTATAAACATTAACTTCCTTCCTTTCCCTTCCTCAAATTGTACTCGTACGACAACTTTTGTCTTCCACCTTTTCTTCTTATTTCAAGCAGCAGCCATTTGCAACGATTTCAGAGTGGATATGAGGAGGGAGGGGGAGAAAAATGGCATTTTTTTTGTAGAGGACAATACCATGCTACCATCCGTACAACACCAGGCTTATAGTGGTACTCTGGACATCGTACATTCCAACCAAAGTCAACGTGTTTGTATTTCCCCAACAGTTTTTTTTTAATTAGACAGAAAGCCTAATGTTTGAATTTAATCTTGTACAGTTATACCGTGGTTTATTTTGAATGCATTGCATAGCCAAAATTGAAAAGGATTTGGAAGTTGTAAGTCGAGCTTTGAAATTACGCTAATTAAGTCACATAAATACCGACTATAATCAAATTAGTAAAATTTGTCATACTCTTAAATTATATAATTAAATTTAATTTTAAAAAATGCTATTTTTATAGAAAAAAAATGATATGTTATGAAAAAATAAACTAAAATTAACTAGACAAAAATAAATAATAAAAAATGAATTTTTAATTGGCAAATAAAATATTCATTGATAATTCTTTTTTTACGACTCTCACTTTAAACTCACTCTCAGGATATGATGAGTTCAAAACATATATTTTGAGCATCGCGTTAGTTACAAGATTTTAATTCGATTTAAATTTGATTTCGCCCGGCAATATGAAGAAAGAGAATCTGTGACAAGACTCCATTATATAAATTTATTTTTTACCCTGTCGTATAACAGACTTGTTATAATTTGTAGGTATATTTGAGTCACAAATTTGCCTGAAGCAATAGTGTTAACTCGTTGGTTGGTACGTAACTTAATTTTTTGTACAAAAAGTGCAAGAGCAGGTTTTCAATAGCATCTGTTGGTGGCTTATGAGGTCAAAGGTTTTTTTCCACAATATAATTATAATATTGAGTATTTTTTAATGTGAATATATCACACATCTTACATATAGCTTATTTTTAAATCTTCAAGTCTCTTCTTAACCAGTTTTTAGACTAAATTATTGCTTTTAATAAATATTCTGAATGTCATATGAGATACACAATTTTATAATTTATTACTGTATTTTTCTCTTTACTTTTTTTTTTAACTTGAAATTTTCTTCCCCCCACCCCAAGTAATTTTCTAATGGTCAGAAAATTGACTGAGATAACCTGCAGAGGTCAAATTTCTGACCATACGACACGAAGATCTCTAACGGTCTCCGAGACGTATTTAGACGTTGAGACACATTTGTGGTGTGACATTATTGAAAATTTATCTATTGTTATTTGATAAAAAAGAAGAAGAAGAAATTATTAATTTGTTTGCCTTTTTTTTTTTTTTTTTTTTCTTTGAGAATTTAATTTTCTAAGTAAATTTAAATATAAAATATTAAATGTTATAACTTAATATAACAAATAATCTTTCTGGTTTAGCACATTCTTTAAATTATTAATTGAGACATATCTGACAATAATTATTATTTTGTCATTAACTAGGTCTGTTGTTTTTTGTGTTAAGATTTGTCCTATACATTGACCTTCGAGGATATACAAGGTCAATCTAGAGGACAGAAATGTCACAAAAATGAACAGGCCTATATTGACTGGAACTAGCTACCTTTGCCTAATGAGATGTATATAATTTTAACTGGAGAGAGATTAATTTAATCATGTATTTTTTTATTTTTCTTTATTTATGAATGGAAACACATTTTTTATATAACTTGATTAATACAAAATGTGATTTTTATCTGGTCTTGTTAGTATATAAAACTATTGTTTTAATTAGCTTATAATTTAATTTTAGTAACACTAAAATTGTGTTCAAAATCTTTCATTTAACTTAATGTATTTTTTATTTAATGATTCATACAACAAATAAACAATTATATTAAGACCTAAATATACATACAGGTCAAGATTGATTTATTAATTATGAATGATATTTTTTGTGTACTCCTTTTTATAAAAAAATAAAACTAAAGCCATGAAAGTTTTACTTTCTTATTTTATTCAGACATCACCTTTATTACACATTACTGTCAGATTAAGCTTCTATTTTAGGGTGAGGCAACATGCCCAATGTTAAAAAAAATTACACACATGAAAATTGTGAAATATTTTAAAATGTTCTACATCCCTTATCAACCGGGTTACACTCCTTGGTTACTTTCAATAAAAAAGAGCTTACAAGATCATAAAATACGATAGAGTTAATGCGATATTAGAATGTGACCATTTTAGTGGCTTAATCGAAAGAAGGAGTAAAAATATGGCACTGTGAATTTTTTCAGATTTTTCTGAGACCGGGAACTATTTTTAAAAAATTATTGAAAGTCTGTTTTGATGATGTCACAGCTAGGCGGCACTCCTTAAGAAAAAGGATAGGGCAGTGCCGCCCGTGACACGTCAAAAAATAAACTTTCAATAATTTTTTAAAAATAGTTCCCGGTCTCAGAAAAATCTGAAAAAATTCACAGTTCCATATTTTTACCCTTTTTTTTTTATTAAGCCACTAAAATTTTCACATTCTAATACCTCATTCAATGAATTTATTATTTGAAGCAAATTAAAGACATTTCTATCAAATTTTATAGGTATTATTATTATTATTATTTTCTTTAAGGGTAAGATAACACTACCAATGTTAAAAAATTCCCTCACATGAAAATTATGAAAAAAATTTGAAATGTTCTCCTCTACATCCCCTATCAGTAGATAAAATATCAGGTGTACAAATAGGATCTAGTTTTTTATTTCTAAATTTTTAAAATTGACTAATTTAACATGGAAGTTCCATGTCTCCATGTTAAATTAGTCAACTTTAAAAATTAATAAGTTGAAAAGTAACTCGTTTTTGTATATACCTGACATTTTACCTACTGATAAGGTATGTAAAGGAGAACATTTTAATTTTTTTTCATAATTTTCGTGTGAGTGATTTTTTTTTTTCAACATTGGCTGCGTTATCTTACCATTAATTGTATAATTTTAAAATTTTAATAAAAAGTTTAAAATTATATATACATCATTATTATTTAATTACATTTCCTAATAAAACAAACAAAAATTAATATTTTTCACATACAACGCCCTGCTTTTATGCAGCCCGCTTGACACTAATGTAAAAGAAGTTGCATACTTTTCAGGCGGCACAAATTTCTCGAGAGACTTCAATGGCTGTATGGAATTCAGATGTAGAGTCTTGCGAAGTTTGTTTTATATTTTGACGAGAGAGACACTCCTTCTTTTCCTCCAAGATATAAAAATGTCTGAGCTTGCATGGATTAATTTCTGTGATCAGAAATTATCCTCATTCAGAGATTGTAGTTATAGTTCCATATATTTTAGAGTTGATTTATTTAATATAATATTGCTATGTTTAGTTTTTAAGGTATTTTCTATGTTTTTTTGTCTCTATGTTGTACAGAGTCTTCTGCGCGCAATGTTTTTAACAAAACATTGTTCAATGTCTGTCGCGTGGTCCGATTATTGCGTGACGCTTTAGTTCCATTTTGCGCCCGCCAGAGTGACCAGAGGCGCCACTAGCGAGCGGTTTTTGTTGACTATGCGCCATTGTTTAACATAGGAAATTCGAGAGTTGACGCCTAAATGTAACGATAACTTCCAAAATATCACACCAAAAGTATAAAAAAATATCATTATTTCGTACTACATTGATCCAGGTAATGTAAAAAATTAATTATTAGTAAATATAACGGTTCTTTATCTTATTTTTAGCACATAGAAAAGACGACGCAGACTGAGGTTTGCGTTTCATTGCCTTTTATGTGATTCTATGCAATCATAGATGTTAGATGGGACTCCAGTCACTCCAGCATTAAAGTCTAAAAGCATAGAAACTTGTAAATTATCGAATTACTGCTATATCTTCAGGATATAAGAAATTCAAAGGTACAATTTTAAAACCCTATTATATTGCTTTTTATTTTTAAATAAATCAAGAAATGGACACTGGTGCGGCTGGTAAGGGCAGCCAAGTCCTGTCAGAACTGCTAGCTAAAAGATTTTAGAGCTTGCAAGCCCTTGGGAACACAGAAATGATATACATTACTTACACCATGGTTATCGCTCCACATTTCTTCGACCGTTTCAATGATAAAAAAACCGTTAAAAATTCTTAATTTTTTCTATAAAATTTCCGCGCATGTTTCTTTCCATTTCACTTGATTTTTGAAAACATGTCCTCAATTTTTTAATTGTTTCTATTAGTTTTTCATGTTATTCATAATGCTTTCCTTGATAATTACCGCTCGCTGGTGGCGCCGCCAGCGGCAAAAAATTGTAAACAACGAAGTTTGTTTATTTTTTTGCTTTCTCGCGTTCAACAATCGAAAATTACACCACGCGACAGACATTGAACAATGTTTTGTTAAAAACATTGCGCGCAGAAGACTCTGATGTTGTATTATGTACAGCCACAAGAGAATAAATAAATATATTAATTAACATATATATTCTGAATAATATTGCAACATTTTTAACGTTATTTTCCACATTTTAGCGCTATTCTTTCATGTCAATTAGTGATGATGTAAATTACATGGACAATCGAGAAAGGATTTTTATTTACAAATCTGAACCAAAGGGAAATATCAATATTTAAAATATATAATAATAATGTTGTGAATATTAACAACATATTAATCTCTTTTATACATGCTAGTTTTAACAAAGCAATAATATATGTATAATTAAATCAAAGACACAACAATTTTAGAGAGGTCGTCCTGTCAATCTAAATTTCTTACTGAAACTGCAAGAGAGAGTTCATCCAAAAATAGCTATCCCATCAAACCTGAGTGCCACCAGCTTCTATGGAGTAGCTTAAAATCAAGCAAACGTTGCCACATAGTGCAGCGCCGCTATTGTTCATCAGCTCTATCTGTGTCACCAAAATCCAAAATGGCAACGTACGTTGCACCTTTTTCATTGACTTGCGGCATCCGTTAGATGTCCTTCCAGTGTATATTAATGTCATTGTATGTGAAAATGAGCTCGAGTGACCACTATATACAGGCGCGGATCCAGGATCTGCAGACCCCCCCCCCCCCGAAATTTTGGATTTAACATGGGCAATATAGGCATTTCCTCCACTCAAATTTTTTTTAACATTGGCCTTATATGGAGGCAGCCCTCCCCCCCCCCCCCCCCCCCCCCCCCGAAATTTGTTACTGGATCCGCGCCTCTGCCACTATATATACGATCGAGGTCACGCAGTGTAATTCAAGGGCGGTAACACTGCGAATTGAATGTATTTTTTTTATTATTATTATTTCAAGGATACACCCCTAAGAGCTTAATTAGAGCTGGCGGCGGGGTACTGGGTAGGGATAAGGTAGGGAACGGATAGTGGCCACGGTTTGCATGCTAGCTTACGCGTCCCAGCATTCGCTGAGATCGTGAGACTGAGGAAATTAACCGTGGAAAACCTCAGTCAGGACGGACACCTCTACTTTTTATCAATGGACCAAAGTGATGTCCAAAGCCTGGGGAACCACACACAAGTGCATCATTGCACTGCATGGGTGGAAAGCGAGACGGATTTACCCCAGGGAGGGAGCAGCGTATTTTTTACTTGAAACGGTCACCCATCCAAGTACTAACCACGCTCGACGTAGCCTGACTTCGGTGATCTAACGAGAACCGGTCAATGCACTGCGCCACGCTCGACCTTCGTATTATAAAAGTGTATGATATACTCTAGCTGTGGTTCACATTTAACTTTTGGTTTTCCTCGTGTTTGGATAACGTCTTCAGTCAATAAAATTGTTGCTTTTATATTGTAACGAAGAACTGTACTGGCTGAGCCGAAGGAGACCCGAGAGTTTCCGATGAAAATTAAAACCAAGTTATATCTGAACCTTAATAGAGGCTTCAAGTCACTGATTTCTCGGTGTTCCCACCCGCTATACCAAATTTAAAAAAAAACGTGAATTTGTTTTTTCACTAAGAATATTTTTTAGGGAAAATTCCTTTACGGAACTTTGGTGCAAACTGAAAAATAAAGTAGATAATTCAAGATTTAGATTTTTTACTTGATTTATAACCGAGAAAAGACAAAACAACACTTTGCTTCATTTTCAAGTGCAAGATGGACCTTAGCGACAAACAGTTGCGCAGCGAGAGCGCATATGACTTGAAGCCTCTATTATATATAGTATATAGCTATTATCGACAGAGAGCGCAGGGGATGTAATTAAGGAATGGGGAATTCTCCTACATTTATTTTATTTTTTTTTTTTCAGATGCTCTATGCTTTGAAATTAAATGTCCCAAAACAAAAAAGTTTCAATCTTCAAAATTGGAGACAAGGGAATTTTTTAAAAATCTTTCTTCTTTTGAATTTAGCGCCAAAACGTGACGTAGAAACTGCCTAGCAGGCGAAATTTTCCTGCAATAAATTTATATTTTCGATTATCACTCTTAAAATAAACTGATATTGGAGACAAAACTATTGATACTAGGGTAGAAAAACCCGCTGATTTCGATTGTGTTACTAAAACTTATAGCCAATCACTCCTTGACGCTCAAATTATGATATCAGGCAGTTGTTGTGTGTTAACTATGGAGTTTCTACGTCACAATTTTCAGGTTTGCGCGCAGGTTGCATACTTTGCCCCTATTATAATAATCCCTTCAGAGTCCCCAAATTTGAGTTTAAAAAGTTGAAACTTAAGTCAAACTTATTGTTAATAAGTACCCTATCATAATATAGTATTTAAATTAAAATTTGAGTAGTAAGAGAATTCCCCTTAAAATTTCTACTGTTTTGTGTTTGCTTCCACTCCTCGCACGCACGCATGGCAGTGTTGGCACATTACACGGTCGTATATTATAGTGCTGGTCACTCGAGAGCTCACATGCAAGTTCTTATGTTATATCTTCTTCCGATATAAATTATATCCATCATCAATGATTACTATCATTAATTATATTATGTATGTACAGTACCTCATCAACTATAATATAACCTCTAACTCACTATCATCAAAATGATTAACCTATATATATAATAATATAAGTACGTTGTACGTTATACTTTATAGCTCTATATACTCTGAACACGTTCAAGTTTTAGCTGCAGTTATATATAGAGAGGATATGGTTTTGTACCTAATTGTTCATGATTATGAAAAATTATCTGTCACCACAACAATGAAGATAAAAAAACTTTGTTTCACAGCAAAAGCAAAGTCGTAAAAATTTTAATTTAAGGTAGAGATAATACGGATCAGCTGGCCCAATGCTAAAAAGGTCCCATTCAAAAAATTATGAAAAAATTTTAAAGTGTTCTCCTCTTATACATCCCCTATCAGTAGGTAAAATATCAGGTATACAAAAATGAGCCAGATTTTGAGTTACTAATTTTTAAAGTTCTCTAATTTAACATGGAGAAATAGAACTTCCATGTTAAATTGGTCAACTTTAAAAATTAATAACTCCTTCGAAAACTAGCTCGTTAATTTTGTATACCTGATATTTTATATATACCTACTGATAGGGGATGTAGAGGAGAACACTTTAAATTTTTTTCATAATTTTTATGAATGGGATTTTTTTAGCATTGGACCAGCTGATCTGTATTATCTCTGACTTAAAGTTTCGGCTTATAAATTTATCGGCTCTAGCTAAAAAACCCTCACCCACAACCACTGCTCCCTCCTCCAAGACCTGCGCACTATAATATCGATCTCGATTGTTTTTTGAAATAGTAGTCTTACATTCTCAATTTTATATCGAATTATATGCAACTTTGACACCGAAATTTTCATGGAAGGAGTGGTTCTAAAATTTTGAAACTTAACAGGTGGCAAGATATGGGGTTTAGAAATTATGCCTGGGCGGGTGTGAAAATATCAAGAAAAAATTTATTTCTATAGAATTTTACAATGCTATTGCAAATGGGGTGGGCTACTATTTTTATTCGCGCACTTTGCAGTTCGTGCAGGCCTTGGTGGAGTGGGCAGTGACAATTAAACAATTGAACGTCGAATTGTATAAAATATGTCCGGATTTCTGAAGTTAGTATTTCATTCCTTTTTATCAACAGTAATATTTAATTTTATGAATTCTTGCCAATTACCAAATTATATCAGTAATCTTATAGATTTTACTGTATTTAAGGCGGATTCAGATGGCGCGACAACGGCGATGCGACGCGAATTTGACGCGAAAGCTGTGAAATATATATATAAATATGCTGCGAGCAAATTCGCGGTTACGGCGGCGAATGTCGAGTGCGTTAAATTATGATGCTCTTTTTTTAATCGCCAAATATGGCCGCCAATGGATGTTACAGCAAATGCGCATTATTCGCTTCGCTTCGCATAATAAAAATCACCATGTGAATCCACCTTTTTAGCCCGCAATGCATTATATCAGTTATATATTTTTATAAGAAATTACTATACTGCTCAAGATTTCAATTTAATTTGCAATTTTTATGGCAATTTTTACCTTTAGTCATATGAGTCTACTGGTTGCAAAAACCTCTAAAGACCAAATTTTCAAAAATGGTTTTATTATTGATACATATTCTTTAAAACACATTTTATTTGGTATAAAAAAATTGGGTTGCAAAAACCTCTTCTTCCCATGCTATAAAGCAGAAAGTTGGTTGCAAAAACCTCTACTTCCACGGCGGAAACGTTTAAAAATCACTTTTTCAAATTTTAAAATATTCTACAACCCCCAATTATGTTTTGAGAATTTCTTGGTTGATGAATTCAGCTTTCTGGGGGTCACATTAGTATGGTTAGATACCTCTAGTTTGCCCAAAACTCGAAATTCGTATTTTATGGGTTCATGGGCAAAATTTTTAAGTTTTTCCAAAATGGAAAAGTTAAGTATCTGACTATACATTAATGACCTCCCTTAACCCAAATATTTTTTAAAAAATTCTCAAAAATTTTTTAACACAGATATGGGCAAATTTTCAAAAAGTTAGTTGCAAAAACCTTTACTTCCATTTTTGAAAATTTCCCTAAATTTGGTTTTTGGTTGAATGGGCAACTTTTTGTTCTGAATCTTATTTTTTTGACCCAATCAACCCCCAATAAAAATTTCAAGTTGATATGTTAAGAAATAAGCTTGCTACAGTTTTTTGCCCATTACCTAAAAAGTGAAAAACTGGATTTAGAGGTTTTTGCAACCAGTAGACTCATATATGCCTTCAATTTTAACTTTTTTTATCTAAAAAGTTCAAATTTCAAGGATATGAAATGTTTGGGAAACAAAAAAACACAACAGCAACTTTGCAGCAGTTGCTGCAGGACGAGAATGACCTGATGGTCCAAAAATGTTTTTTTTTTTCTTTTTCTCTTTTTTACAAAATCCGTACAGAAAATGTGAACAAACTAACTGTCGACGTTCCCCCTCGATCTCGGCTGCAGTCTTCCTGCAACATACAGACAACATTAAATTTTATATTCCTTCCGGAGTGTGATGAAGTTTGCAGCTCTTCTGTTTGTATATATATATATGTATAATTCAACTTTGAAACTTTACAGAGTAAAGAAATAGAAATGACGTAGAAATACGTACCACCCATCACCCCCCTCCTACCAGGCCAACCCCAAATAAATTGGAACATTTCGGGATGGGGGACGACCCTTCCCCCCCCCCCTCCCCAGAGCCGCGGTCTGTATCCGCCCCTGCCAGAAACATTACACTTCCGGCTACTTCCGGAGGAAATATCATGTAAATTTGCCTATATAGTCATTGTATGAATTATGTTCTAGGTTTTGCATATACGGAAAGAAAATTTTTTAAACATTAATTAGCAATTAAAACTTATAATAATTTTTCAATTTTTTAACCCCTTGTTACATAATCATATACGTACTGTGATTAAAAATTAAAATATGATCATGCAAATAATAAAGAGAGTTGACGAGGTGGGAAAGCGTTATTTGATTATGATTTTTTTATTATAATTTTCAGCATCCCATAGAAAGAAACATTAAAAAATTAAAAAAAATTGCCTCGAATAATTGTTTTGAAATTTTTTTCTGTGACTTTTAAAGTACTAAAATATGTCTCTTAAAAAAATTCAGAATTTTTTGTGAATTTGCCAAGGTTTACATGCTAATCTAATGATACAAAAAAACAGCTGATCTGTAATACCTTATCCTTAATTAACATTATTCCTGCTCCATCCTTTTAACTCATAGCGGTCTTTTTTTGTAACGAGAGATAATTTTTACTGTTATGTAGGCAACTATTTAAGCACTGAAGTATCGCAGGTTGTATAAGTTACAGGCTGAAGGGAATCGGAACTCTACGTACGTTGGAACTTTCACGAATAATTATCAGCCCTCTCTTTATTCACGTTAAATGCAGTTATTATTTATTTCGGCTATATAACCATAGAAAGATGGAAATTTTGGTTACTCTTATTCATAAGAAGACGCTATATACATATTTTAATTGGTGCAAGATTTTTGTAAAAAATTAAATGTTGCAATTTTCAATTTAACTTTTTTAAAAAAATTTCACTAATTGACAATGTTTATCCTGTTTAGAAACGATGTTACCACAAAATTAGACAGTACCTCGTTGGACTTATAATATATATTACCGTTATATTATATCAAAGGTTCAAGCAATTATCACACTCCAAACACCTTCTAGCCCTGGTGAAAGTTTTGTTAACACTCGTTAACATAAGACATACATCTCTAGTCACAATAAATTTACATATTATATATTAATACTATCTTGTACAACACGTCCGTGTAATTAATGCACACTGGGCTCTTTAATGCGCACGAAGAGCATGTGTTTACATTCAGCCTGCCGAGAAGTGTACAATATTCCCACCTGGAGAAGACACGTGTGATCCTTGCAGGCCGGATCGTGGTGACGTGGGGTCTCTGACCGACGAGGAGTCTTGGCTGGGGGGCTTCGTAAATTGTCCACCGCGCGTCTGGTGGGGCGGCCTCTGGAGCGATCGTGAGGGTGGGCAGACGAGTGCTAGGAGAAGGAAATAATTAATTAATTTGGCAGTAGTGAACGATTAATTATGTTTTATAATATTTTAGGACAGTTTAAGTTACATTTTCTAATAATTTCAAAAACTGACGTTTCAATAGCAAAATATATTGCTAATGAATAAAGCGAAAGACTTTAATTTCATTGTTGTTCAAATATTCGTAGACACCATATATATTAGAGACCTCTGCTATTTACCTTAATAGCCAGAATTTTTACAAACATTTTCAGAATTTTGTGGGGTTTGAGCGTGGTTGGCGCTAGTGTATCTCATAAACAATCACTCTGTGTCTTATGACCAGGGATTTCATCAGAGTTACGCTGTAACTGAGAGTGGCAGTGCCGCTGCGATTCAGTGGCGACGCCACTCTCAGTTACAATGAAGCTCGGCCAAGCTGGTCAAATTTTTGGCCATAAGACACGAAGCTAGGTCTCTGCTACGGTAGTGCCACGATCGCTTACTTTTGAATTTCTTTTGTAAATTGTTTCAATTTTTAGCCAATCAGGGCTTCATTACTCTGACGTCACAACAATTAAGCACTCTGATTGGCTGATGGGTCTTATTCATTAATTTTCTTGGTCTGTAGTTTCCTCAGGTAAGGAATTTTAAGAGCTGTAAATTAGTATAAAGTTCATTGTTGCGCTCACCTAAAATAGCAGATATCTCATTATTGAAACGATCGACATTTGTGGTAGGCAGATATGGCTTATTATTCCGGACGAGAGATTATTTATATGTATGTGTGTATGTGTATATATATATATATATATATATATATATATATATATATATATATATATATATAATAAGAGTACATTTAAATGTATTAACATTGCTATATAATTAAATTTAAAAAAAACAGCATTTACCGCACATATATAATATTTATATAATCTGGACATGCCCCAAAATGGAACATTCAAACAAGGTGAGTGACCCAAAATGCTACCATTGGTGACATTCAGACTGCCCAAAGAGTACGACAAAGCTGATCTAACAAGGTGAGACCAGGAGAAAAGTAAAACACAAAAATTGAGGATATAAATATGATCGAGGGGCAGGCGCGGATCCAGGAAAAAAATTCGGAGGAAGCTGAAATATTTTGAGGGGGGGGAGCTGCCTCCATTAGGACAATGTTAAAAAAATTTGGAGTGGAGGAAGTGCCTATATTGCCCATGTTAAATCAAAAATTTCGGAAGGGGAGGGGCTGCAGCCTCCTCAGCCCCCTCCATGGATCCGCGCCTGATCGAGGGTAAAGAAACTTGCTCCAAACTCATTTTTTAAATTCAATTAACTGTATTTTTATATGACAAATGTATTGTCAGAGATTTTTGTAAGTGCGTTGCAAATAAGTTACTTCACACTTTTTTTTTTTTTTTTTTCTTTTTTTTACAAGGATACACCCCTAAGAGCTTACAGCTCGCGGCCGGGTAAAGGGTAGGGAATAGGGATAAGGTAGGGAACGGATAGTACATAGTGGCCACGACCTGTTACGCGTCCCAGCATTCGTTGAGGTGAGACTGAGGGAACCGTGGAAAACCTCAGTCAGGACGGACACTTCAACTTTTTCTCAATGGACCAAAGCGATGTCCAAAGCCTGGGGAACCACACACAAGTGCATCACTGCACTGGGTGGAAAGCGAGATAAATTTACCCCAGGGAGGGAGCAACGTAATTTTTACTTGAATCGGTCACCCATCCAAGTATTAACCACGCTCGACGTTGCCTGACTTCGGTGATCTAACGAGAACCGGTCATTGCACTAGCTGTGCCAAACTCGACCTCTTGCTGTGATATCTTTTAACACACTTAAAATCAAGATGAAAAATACTGTGACGTCATAATTAATCCTGTAAAGTACATCCTTCTGATTAAGGGATGACTCACACAGATCGCAGGATTTTGCAGGATATGATTAAAAATTGAGATCCTATGCGATCAGGTGTACGGGTGAACAGCTTCGTATCATATCGCATATGGTATCATATGTTTTTTTTTCTCTTTTCCCTCTCATTTCTAAATTTTTATAATACAAAGTCATAATATACGTTTCCATACGATACGAAGGTAGTGTGCGACCCCCTTGGTGGAAATTACACAACGATACAACAGCGATTTGAAACTATTATAATGATATAATAATGATAATAACAAGCCTTATGATAATAGGGACCCGGTGTTAGAGTATATATAAAATATAAAGAGCTAGCCTGAATAATGTTATCACTACATAATTATCAGGAGATATTTAATCAATTTGTATACTATAATAAACTACTACTACTATAGTATACTATACGTTTTTCTTTCGATAGCTTTTAATTCTGCTGGACATTCCCCAATTGTTTTCTTTCATGCCCATAAGTCGAGAGGCAATCTTAAAACTGCAGTTAAGGCTTAACCAGAGAAATTTGGACGAAAAATTCGCTACAACAAATTTTCTTCAAATTAATTTGGTGGACTTACAACAATCGTCAAATTAGCTCTGAATTTTTTCGGAATTTTTTAACCGTTGGTTTAATTATAATTAATTTATTTAAATGAGAATTTTGTATCCTTCCAATGTTAAATTTGTTAATTAGCATTGCGCGAAAACACTATACAACAGATTCTTTTACTTTTTTTTTTACTAAAACCTAATTTTTTAGACTATTTTTCTGAATTGTTTTCAAATATTTTGAACCGTGGCGATGACCGTTTCCTATATGTGATGAGAAATGTGGCAACGTTTTCAAGGACTGATGTCACCACCCCCTCCTAAAAAATTATTCGCATTCCAATGCAAACAGTGTTGCCACTATAGCCACGCCTCTTGACCTTGACAGAGAAATTCTCAGGTTATACCTTAAAACATTACATGATAAATGTTTGTTCACAAACAAGGTTTACAATCGACATGACAGAGTGATGTAATGAGAACAGACGTAACGTTCGGGATGTTGAGAGGTGTATGATGTGACGTCATAACGAGAGATCTCTGTAAAATTGGCAACTGTTAAATTGTCTCAAGTTGCAGGATGGGACTATATAAGACTGACTTTGCACCGTTAATATTAAAGGTGAACTGAAGGGATTGCTTTTTTTTTCCATTAGGGAACCTTTTATTACCTATCCCATCCATCTGCACTAATTTTTTTCATGGCAGATACTTATTGTGCTGCTGTATAGGACAATTAGTGAAAAAGTGAAGTTGTGACGTATCAGCGACGGTTGGTTGACTTAAAACTCGCAGCGGTGAAGAAACACACTAGCGATAAGTATCTGCCATGAACAAATTAGTGCAAATGGATAAGATAGGTAATATAAGGTTCCCTAAAGGGGAAAAAAAAGCAATCCCTTCAGTTCACCTTTAACGACCCGTAACTCTTTTAATCGGAAAATGTGTAAAATATAATACTGCTCCAAAAATTCTGAAAAATTTTGTAATTCTTAGTTATAGCCATGCAACCAATAATTTATTGACGCAAAAAAAAAAAAAAAAAAAAAAAAAAAGTGAGAAAAGAACTTTAACTTTCCACTTAACATGTCATTTAAACTTTACATAGAAGGTGGAAGACCGTATTGCATACTAAGAGCATGAGTAAACGTTCGGCCTGGCCAGAAGTGTACTGTACTCTGGTTCACATTTAATTTGGTTTTCGTCGCGTTTGTAACGTCTTATGTAACTGGTGTATTGTTTGTAACGAAGAATTTTACTGGCCGAGCCGAGCCGAAGGACACCCGATTTTTTCCGACGAAACCCAAGTTAAATATGAACCTTAGTTATCTGGAGAAGAGAAGTCACATGTGATCCTTGCAGGCCGGATCGTGGTGAAGTGGGGTCTCTGACCAACGAGGAGTCTTTCTCTCGCAAGTCGAAGGGTTAATCTCTTGAGCGAACGGTCGGTCGTGCATGGAATGTGGCAAGTTCTAGGAAGGAGAAAGGTGCAATGGAGTATCGACCTCAAAATTTTTTATTGCAGAAATGGATAGATGGTGAAAAGTTATGCTACCCTGATTTTATTGAGATTTTTTAGAGCCCGGGAAGTATTTTTAAAAAAGTTATTGAAAGTCCTTTTTGTGACGTCACGCAGCGGCAAGTCCTATCTTTTTCTTAAGGAGCGGCGATTCGTGACGTCACAAAAAGAATTTTCAATAATTTTTTAAAAATAGTTCCCAAGCTCTAAAAAATCTGAAAAAAATCAGGGTAGCATAACTTTGCACCCGCTATCCATATCTGCAATAAAAAACTTTGAGGTCGATACTCCATTATTCATAAAATAATAATGGTAGCCTAAAGTAAGAGATTCTACTTTAATTTCATTACTTATTCGTGTATTATATTTTTTTGCGATTGATATATTATGAATTTAAGAAAGCCCATTGCAGTTACATATATTATTATTAATTGATTAATATATTTTTTTCATTCACTGAAATCTTCCAATTTAATATAACATATCTTATATAAAAAAAAAAGTCAAATGGTCAAATAATTATATTTACATGGTAGTTATCAACAATGACATCATCGGTAGCACTCAGACTCCCTCAAAGTGTATGACAAAGACGTACAAGCAAGGAGGGAAATTGGTCTCTTAAGGCTTAACCTGAGAAATTTGGACGAAAAATTCGCTAGAACAGATTTTCTTCAAATTAATTTGGTGGACTCACAACAATCGTCAAATTAGCTCTGAATTTTTTCGGAATTTTTTAACCGTTCGTTTAATTATAATTAATTTATTTAAATGAGAATTTTGTATCCTTCCAATGTTAAATTTGTTAATTAGCATTGCAAAAAAACTATACAACAGATTCTTTTACTTTTTTTTTTTTACTAAAACCTAATTTTTTAGACTATTTTTCTGAATTGTTTTCATATATTTTGAACCGTGGCGATGATCGTTTCCTATATGTGATGAGAAATGTGGCAACGTTCTCAAGGACTGTTGTCACCACCCCCTCCTAAAAATTTATGCTCATTCCAATGCAAACAGTGTTGCCACTATAGCCACGCCTCTTGACCTTGACAGACAAATTCTCAGGTTATACCTTAAATTCATGAGAATTTAATATGTAAGGGAAAGATCCTCCATTTCTTAATTAACATTGACTTCGTATGTAGATTCAGAGTGTGGATCCAAGGTGGTAGCCCCCCCTAACCCTAAGGTCCCAACATACATGAAAAGTGTTACTTACCCTCCCCCCCACCAAATGTCCCAAAATACTTGGAAAGTTTTACCTCCGCCAAAGGTCCCAAAATACTTGGAAAGTTTTACCTCTGCCAAAGGTCTCAAAATACTGTACATGGAAAATTTAACTGAATCCCCCCCCAAGGTCCCAAAATACATGGAAACTATTACCCCACCCCCCTTTCGCCCCAACCTCCCACCTCAAATTTAACATTACAGGATAGGGCACCGCCCCCCCCCTGGATCTGCCCCTGAGTTTCAGACCCCCATGAGTTTGTTCGAGTCCACGTCGAACGGAATAGTCTATCTGACATTGGTCCATCTAACGTCACTTGACCCTCTCATTAGGACAAAAGATCGTGACGTCAGATCAAACAATATCCCGGACAGACTATACATTATGATCCCTACCTGGCGAGGACATGCTGAGTCATTGAGGCGAGCGACCTCGGATCGCATCTCGTGGTGTCACGTGGGGTGTTTCCTCGTCCTTACAAAGTTATTGAAGATGTATCGAGAGTCCACAGTCAGTTGAAGGGTCCTAAAATTAAAAAAATAATTATATATATTTTATTAATTTTCATGTCATTTTATAATTGTTCCAATTCTTTTAAATGATTAATTTTTAACATAATATATAATAATGCATGCAATGGTATTTCAAACTTATTTTTAAATGGTTACTGAATGCATTTACAAAAAAAGAGAGATATGTAAACAATGAAATTGTTTTTAAATTAATAATACCAAACTTTAATATATCAGGAATATATTTTTTTTTTTTTAGTTGCTAAATACGGTACTATATAAATACATATAAACAAATACAAATAATGAAATAATAATATAATTAATGTTTCAAAGTTCATATATTTAATATATTTAATGATTGTTTACTTTTAATTGTTTTCTACTAAAACTTAATAGATCAGGAAAAATATCTACATATTTATTTTAGAGTCACTAGAGGTCACTTTGATTGTACCCTGATTGTTGGCACGAGGCAGCTGTGACGTCACGTGGTGCAGCCACGTTGATAACGTCATCAGTCACGTGGTCACGTAATTAATTAATTACTTAATTAACATTGACTTCGTATGTGGCCACTGAATAACACAATATTAGGGAAGCATTTAAAATTAACATTTAAACTCTAATTAAATTTAGCCTCGATTTTTATCCCCTGGGCGTTAAACATGGTTAATAAACTAGAAGCCAAGCATAATGCTATAAAAAAAATTGAGATAAAAAATCGAGGTTAAGCATTTCAAATTGTAATTATTTATTCCATTTCTGCTACAGTCAAAATTTCACAATAATTATACACTTCAACATTTGTTTATTAGGATTATAAGACAAGTCAAAATAAAATTCAATGTTAAACATACACGATAAACGATAATCACCGATTTAACCCATATTTTTTAGCATAATGTTTAGCATTCGCTTTAACCCAGGGGATAAAAATAAAAAATGTGAATGCTTCCCATAGCCATTTTAGTGCGTTTGAATAATATGCAGTTATCCAATAAAATTATTTTAAAAAATGGCCACTCATGAAACTAATTTCAGTATGGACGAGATGCAACCATCTCGATCATGGTGGATGGCAGCATACAGTGTGGAGATTAGTGCAGATAAAGTATGGAGAAACCCAGCGGGCACTGTTTGCGGATACATTAAGGCAAAAGAATTTTAGAACAGTAAATTAAGGATAAGAAAACTAGAGTATTCCGCTAAGCATAGTCCCATTTGATAACCATGTAAACCTTAGCAACCTCATAATTTTTTTTTTTTTTTTACAGACAGTCCTTGGCACTAAAAATAATGCCACCCATGGAAACTTAAACTTAAAAAACTTAAAATTTAATTGAAAAAAATCGGTTACTCCATTCTTTTGGAATTTATTCTTCATTTTTTTTATTGCAAAGGGCAGTCTCTATAAAAAAATTCAGAATTATTATGAGTTTGCCAGGGTTTACGTGTTAATAAAATGGGACTACGTCGATCAGAATTTTCTTATTATCTAACCCTTAAAAATGCATATTAATTATTTGTGAAATAAAAACTCAACTCACCAAACAATTGAGGTCTTTAGGGCGGTGACCTCGTGGAGGTCACGTGACGAGGTCATGTCGAGCCAGTCGTGTTGGGGAATTGAAAGACTCTGTAGTATTTTATTGTAAATTATAATTAATTGTAAATTGCATTGATTTTCTTGATATTTTGTGGCCCATTTTGGACATGAATATTGTAATTAAATAATAATTTTATACAATGAGTAGCTAATATGCATTGATTAAAATAAAAGTTATTTATAAAAAAAATATATACTTCTGGCAAAACGTGGTTTAGATAATTTATCAAATCTGACTGATGCATGTACAGTGTTATCCATAATTTACATTGTTACAGTGCTAAAATATCATACAAAATAGTGGTAAAAACGATATTTTCCAAACTGGGAGGATTTAATCATGGCCTTTATACAGATAATGCAAGTACATAAACTTTGGTGTCAGTTACTTTAGATTATGCAATATGACCCAACTATCCCGTAAGTTACAAGAGACAGCATTGCTTCAAAAACCAAACAAAAAATATTTATATTTTAAATAAAAATTCATTTTTTTAATTTTAATGTTCAATAGTATTTTTATATTAATTATTATATTGGATACTTTTTAAGAACAACATTAAAGTACTAAAATTAAATTAATAGTTATTAACTTAATAAATTTTCCTCTTATAAATGAAACACAATCATGTTGTGCAAAAATAACAAAAATAAAATTCTCATGTGTTTCCCAATATCATAAAAAACAAGGTGATCATGGTATAGCCAAATTTAGCTCAGCTTTAACATACAAAAAAAAATCAAGGTGTAAGCTAGGATTATGGATAAAGGATAAAAACGAAAATCATAAAACAATAATAAAAACTAAATAAAACGAAAAATAAAAAAATTAATAATAATAAAAACTAAAAATAAAAGAAAAGGATTATTATGGATAAGGGGGAGGGGGTGGTACGCCACAATTCTTTGTCTATGGATTTATCCAATGCCAGGGTAACCACATAGTGGTAAATCGTGACGATTTTGTACCCTGGGTGGGAGAAGCAGTAGCCGTGTAATCCTAACCATTTAAAGCTATGCTCAGCGGAGGCCGGTTACGCTGGTAACTTAGGGAAACGTCCGAACCTCCGCTACACCCCCACAGGACACCAAAAACAAGCGGAGGGGGAAGCAAATGTAGATCTCACGGTACTACACCTACTCTCCCCCGCATTGTTGAGGGAATGAAAACCATCCTCGTAATTACTCTAAGTAAATAAATAAGTGAAGTTAATTTATCTTAAGGTTCATAACAACCTTGTAGAGGATGATACTGCAAAACACAAAATTTCGGTTCTGGTACATTAATTTATATTTAATAATATAACATTTTTTATCATAATAATTAGTTTAATTAAAGGAAAAGTACTGTTTTCTTTATCTCTTTATATTAATATAATTACTACCAAGGCATATTGCAGTTAATTTAAAGTCTGTTTTATCCGCTAGGTCTCTCAATCACACCAGGTGTGATTTATGTCTCATTACATGACCCGACTACAAGTCACGGAGTGCTAGCCCTTTCTAAACCAATCTAAACAAGGCGTATTAGATTGATTGTGAGCAAAACAATCTATAGATTGTTATAAATTAAAAACAAAATTACAATAAAAACAGCAAAGTTTACAGCTAAGCTATAATAAAAGATAGTCTGACCATATTACAGTTGTAAAGCACCAATACCATGCATCAAAACTGCTAATGATATGGTGATTAAAAAACAAACTATACTTGAGTACCCACTTTAAGAAATATCGTTTTTAAAGAAACTATTTTTTAAAATATTAAAATACATATTTATTGTAAGAAACATAAATTATCATCACGTATTATAATAATGTATTTATTGGAAAATAATTTTCCGACCTCCAATCTTCACTAAAATTTACATTAATACTTATATTTCATATTGATTTAGTTCAACGAAAGTAAATTTCATTTCAAAGAAACAATCGTCTTTAAACACGTAATCACGCACACGTGTCAGCCAGAAGATGCTTGGCTGTAAAATATCCCGCGAGTTAGGTTCGTACACCTCGGGATGGCGAAAATGTTTTAAAACAAGATCACATTCGATTAAAAAGACATTGTAAAATGATTTAATTAGAGTACAAATGAAATCACTGCAATGGACAACATACATGAAAAAATGTTATTGCAGAAATGAATAGAAGGTACCAAATTATGCTACTCTGAATTTTTTCAGATTTTTTTAAGACCCAAAGCTATTTTTAAATTATTATTGAAAGTCCTGTGACTTCAGTTGGTACTTCTGAATCCTTAATAAAAAGGATAGAGACTGCATGGACGCCTATTGACGCCTCCAGGGGGCGTGGCCGCACTTTCAATAATTATTTAAAATAGTTCTGCGTCTCAAAAAAATCTGAAAAATTTCAGAGTAGCATAATTTGGTACCTTCTATTCATTTCTGCAATAAAATTTTTTCATGTATGTTGTCCATACAATAAGATCATTATCTCAATTACTTTCGCAATTATTAACTTTTCTACGTTAGAAATATATTAGGTGAAATAAACAAATAAATTCTTGTTTTATACAATTGTAAAAGAATGTTAATTTAATTAATTATAAAAATACTATGAAATAATAGAAAAAAGGGGTACAAAACATCAAGAATCAATAGAAAATATTGATAAAAATATTCAATAAAATTTAAAAGTTATAATAAGTTATCACGACACGAATTGTTACAAATTCTAATTATTAAATGAATATTCAAAAAGTAAGAAAAATTTCTGCAAGCTTTAATAATCGCCAAAGTGAAAGGGAAAAATACTGTTCTACACAACTCTCTCATCTCCAGCAGAGCTCAAGTTTCATTGTTTTTCGTAGAATCACCTGCAGAAAATACATCACAACCTTCAGTACAGCCACACTAAAAGATTATGAGATCAAGAATGGGGGAGTCTACGCCAACACAGATAGTTCAATTATTGAGAAGGTGTAATGTCGGCTTTGTTAACAGTATAATGTGAACCTTATCGTCAGTGCAGGCAAGTTGCATTAAACTAAAATAATTTCATTTTGTTCCATTAAAAAAAAAATAATTCGCTAATTCAAAATCAAATTTCAAATAGGTGTATTATTCCTAGCAGCTTTGCCAACAGGATGGCGGGTCAAATCTAACTGCTATTTAATTCACACGATTGCAAGATAAAAAGAAAATGTTTTTCTTACTATTTTTATTTATTTGATTATATATATATAATATATATTTTTTTTCCGGAAATATTGCTAGGTGGCTAACCAAGGTTTATTAATTCCTTTTAAAGTTTTAGATAGAGCAGTAATTTACATATTTTTGCTGCTTTAAGGTAGACATTAATTATTTATTACATTGTAAAGATAACAAGGATCAGCTGACCCAATGATCATAAAAAAAATCCCACTCATTATAATTTAAAAAAAATAATAATAAAATGTTCTCCTCTACATCCCCTATCAGTAGCTGAAATATCAGGTATACAAAAACGAGCTATTTTTTAAGTTAATAATTTTTAAAGTTCACTAATTTAACATAAAAGTTGCATTTCTCCATGGTAAATTAGTGAACTTTAAAAATTAATAACTTGAAAACTAGCTCATTTTTTTATACCTGATATTTTATTAGCTACTGATAGGGGATGTAGAGGAGATAATTTTAAATTTTTTCATAATTTTTTAGAATGGAACTTTTTTAGCATTCGGTCAGCTGATCCGTGTTATCTCTGCCTTAAAAGCACAGACTTTCCATCTTAAAATAGTTATGGGTCTATTTTATTCCCCCCCCCTCCCTCCTCCCTCCCGCCTGTTAATGCTAAAGATTAATGTGCTATCTTGATTAGCAGAAAAACAAGATGAACCTTGTCATCAGTGGAAAGTTGGAATTGCAAATTTTAAATTAAATTAATTTTGTTGTTCATTTCTATGATTGGTTAATGTTTGACAAAAATCACTGGACTCAACAAATCTCTATACTCCGCACTGTACTCATGCGTTTAAATAAAATTTTAATAAGAAATATTTGCATGAAAATTTAATGAAGATTATTTTTCTTTTTTTTTTATATTAAATTTTTCTCAAATATAATTCTATATATATTCATTAATTATTCAAGTTAAATAAATTTTACCCGATTAATACTATAGTTTGTGAAACCATAAAACTGCAAAACGGGGTACATAGAAAAAAGATGCCGACTCGTAAATTTTTTAGCAGATATAAATTACGATTTTGTAACTCTGTATCATCATAAAAAGAATTAAAAATCAAGAATTAACATAATTATAATAAAGCAGAAACTACTTTTCAACGTGACAATGAATAACAAGTTACTTAAAGCAATGTTTTTTTTAAATAATATTTACATTTATGCAAAAACATAATCTTTAAAATGGAGAAAACGAGGTCTATGTAACACAATTTAAAAAAAAAAACATAATTTTAATGTATAATGTTAAACAATTTAAATTTAAAATGAAATAACTACATTTAACGCTGAAATATCCACTGCACGATTACAAGCAATTTCAACGTAAGGTGGCAGGCATGCTGTTTTATTAATAATGAGTGAAAAAAATTAGGGAAAAGAGCTACTAAAAGAAAATTTACAAGCGAGTGATACCCTGAATTCTCACAATAGAAAATGAGAAAAGTGGATTACTCACCAAGCTTATGTCACAACGAGGTTGGGTCAGACACTTCATCGCAGACTGAGGTAGTGACGATACATCAGAAGAAGCGTCAAGTCTTTTATTTAAGATAATTTACTTTATTTTATTTTTTTTTTTTTTTGCATATAATGTATGGTTGTTTAATTATTACATTTTTATTATTTATTTTGGCTATTACTGCATGAATCTTTTAATTTTTTAGTTAGACATTCTCATAATTAATTATATAATTTCCCATTATTATTAATATGTACTACTGTTTAAATTATTATTATAAATTTGTTCAATAAATTCTACATACAGCTACAAATATTATTCAAAATCATGCAAAATAAGTGCTATAACTAATATATAAGACAAGTTACTAGAATTCACATCATACAATTAAAATGGTTGATAATGATAGTTGTTATCAGTCATTTTAAAAAATATATATGTTAACATTTAAATTGATATATATATATATATTTTTTTACACATTAATACAATTAAAATGATTGATGATTATCAGGCATCAACCATTTTAAAATATATATATATTTATCAATTTTCACATTGATATATTATTTTTTTTACACACATTTCTTCAGTGTCACATTTTAAACTCCCACACAAGTAAACTACAAATAAAAAGGAATAGTATATAGTTTATAAGATCTGATAAAATAAAATCTACGTACAGCTACAAATATAATTGAACATCATGCAAATTATTATTTATACTACACATTATAAGACATTTTACTAATTATGTTAATCACCCATGCAATATAATGTTTTCAATTTTTATCATACAGTATTCGTCATACAATTAAAATGATTGATGGTTATCAGTCATCGATCATTTTAAAAAAATATATATCAAATTTTCGTTTGATATATTTTTTTCACACATGCACACAATCACTTTCACATTTCAAATTCGTGTACAGGTATATGAACTAACTACAAATATTTTACAAAAAAAAAACTTGCCACCTATACAATATAATATGAACATATTATAGAGTATAAATTGACAGGTCAACTATTCAATACAGGATACTTTTAGTGTAGTAAAAATATTTGAGTTTTTATTAATTTGTTAGAGCAAACTTTGGACAGTAATAGCCAAAATAGATTAATAATAATGATGATAGTTTTTCATCAATATAAAAATTTAAAAAAAAAATAATGAAATAAAACTCGGAAGAAACCTGTTAATATAAAGGACAGAATTAGTTGATGTACACATTTTACATAAGAGTAATTTGTTGAACAATAATATACTTTCAAGGTAACTAACTTTTCGAATCATCCTGTAAAAAATAAAAATGAATTATATTTATGACATTTCTTAATTAATATTTTTATTGTTTTAAATTGCAATAAATTTAAATAAGAGAGATCTAATTAAAAAAATAATTTTGTAAAATATTGAATTAATACCGCTCATTTATAAATGCAGTTTAAACTATAATATGTTACCCATAATACCTAAAGTAATAAAAATGCTTGCATATCAGTACATCGTCTTAAAATGTTTTCTGTCTGTCTGTCTGTCTGTCTGTCTGTCTGTCTGTCTGTCTGTCTGTCTGTCTGTCTGTCTGTCTGTCTGTCTGTCTGTCTGTCTGTCTGTCTGTCTGTCTGTCTGTCTGTCTGTCTGTCTGTCTGTCTGTCTGTCTGTCTGTCTGTCTGTCTGTCTGTCTGTTTTTTTGTTTTTTTTTTAATAAGAAAAAGGATATAGTGACAAATATATTATGACTACATAATTTACGATTTACAAATATAAGAAATTTGCATCGAAAAAATAATAGTCTACGCCTCTTTTTAAAAACAAATCGCGCATCATCAAACTATTTATTACGTTAGTGTACGTATTGAAAATAAATTTAAAAAAATGGATGCAAAAAATATATCGAGCCAACGGCAGGCTATTGGGGGACTACGCCCCCCAACCCCCTTCCCCCCTTGGAAAAATCCTGGCTATAGACGGTAATCTCGGAGCACGGAAAGCTAGGAGCACTGCTAGGAAAACTCGGAGCATTGCATATATTGCAAGATCCCTATACTAGTATAGGGATCTTGGAATATACGTCATGTACTATATTAGCATACAATTTAATATAACATATCGAACACGAAATTTTTTGTTGGCTTCATACAAAAATATTATTGGATGGCGTAAATACTACATATAAATATCATGTCTTTATCTCCACACGCACCTTGATCGACGGTGGTGTTTGACGCCCGCGCCTCTTCGTTGTCATTGTTCGCCGCGATCACCAGCGTGAACATCCCGTCCCAGAAGGGTGCTGCGGTCCTCAGCTCGCCGGTCTTCTTGTTGAGGCTGAAGATGGTCGTGTCTGCAGGTACCCCCATGTCCCCGACCCAAGACCGGTGGAACTCGGCCCCCAGCAGGCTGTACTTGACCCCTGGGGCATCCGCGTCGGCGTCAACGGCCTCCAAGGTCACCAGGGCGGTGTCCACTTGCAGGTTCAGTCGGAAACCTGAGGAGCATGGGTGGTGAGACCGAGACGTGGGTCGGAAGAAAGAAGGGGGGGACACTTACCGATTGTCATCAGGTTGTCCTGCTTGAAGAGTGGCAGATTGTCATCAACATCATCCACCGTCACACGAACTTGGATTTCAGATGGATCCTAGCCAAATGAAAGAGTATTGTTATTTAAAAGCTACTTCAATAATCAGAAGTTTATATATTTTTTAATTTTAGTAGTTATTATAAAAAGAAAGTTTCGTCTTTTAGTTCGTCACACGTTTGATTTAAACACTTATTTTTATATTTTTTATTCAATCAATATTTTTTGTTGCATTCTTTACCATTTAGAAATAAACGACAAGTATAATAGAGTAGCAATTAGCAATATCATTATTCACATGGAAAAAAAAATTCATAAAAATGTTTTGTTCAAATATTATCATATAATTTAATTTTTTATATATAATAATTTAAAATCTTAATCTTATATTTAGAGTTAAGTATAATAAAAAAAAAACGTGAAACGTTCATAGACAGGTGACATTGCTGCACATTGCACACCTGAGGGTAGAAGGCCATACGCAGACTCGATGGTCTGGTGTGCGCGGGGAAGCACTTGATGGTGAACAGAAGCTGGACGGCCGCCTCCCGGTCCACCCTCTTGACCACGCGTAGCAGTCCGCGGTTGTCGGCCTAGCGTGACATGTTCAACAGTCCGTGCTTGTTGCCGTCTGCAATCAATCAATCAATCAATCAATCAATTAGACCAGAGCCAATGGTCTGGGAGAGGGGAGTTCAGGTAGTCGAACTGGTCAATGGAGTATCGATCTCAAAATTTTTTATTGCAGAAATGAATTGAGGGTGCAAAGTCATGCTACTCTGATAATTTTCAGATTTTTTTTTTAGCCCGGGAACTATTTTTAAAAAATTATTGAAAGTCCTTTTTGTGACGTCACGCAGCGCTAAGTTTTATCTTTTACTTAAGGAGCGGCGTCTCGTGACGTCACAAAAAGATCTTTCAATAATTTTTTTAAAAATACTTCCCGGGCTCTAAAAAATCTGAAAAAAATCAGGGTTGCATAACTTTGTACGCTCTATCCATTTCTGCAATAAAAAAAATTGAGGTTGATACCTCACTATCAGGAGGGGGGATTATTAGTTTAATGGTTATCAAGGAACTCACAGGTGATAAGGTAGTCGATCTGTCCGTTCTCCTCTACATCCACGGCGGTCACTGAGCCGATCTCGGTGGAGCCTCCTCTAGCACTCTCATCGGTATCGCGTCGTCTTGCTGTGATACGTCAAAATGTTGTAATTTTAATGAATGCAACTCTACAGTGTATCACTATTAGAGGGCTTTAATTTAAAGTAGAGTGAGCGATTGCATTTTTTTTTTTTTTTAATATTTTATTTTCTAAAAATAGTTTAAGCTGCCCTCTATAGAGCTGATTTCTGTTTATGTTTACGTGAGGCGGGAGAGAGGGGTTTCCCTATACTAACACATTGCGAAGGGGGCGCAGGAGGGAGGGAAAAGAGAAAGTTTTGGCAGGCCAGATTATACAGTGAGCATATAATATTATAGGCAAAATGACGACAAAAAATTATAAAAAATACTTTTAACGGTTTTTTGGCGGTGAGATTTTTTTTATGAGTTCTATCGTGTACTGTTAAAGTATTATTAAAGTATTTAAAGTTGATTTATTTTATTAAGTTAAGTAAAAAAATTATTGCACACTTTGTTTATATGCTAGTCCGTGCATTCTGGCCCTCCTCGCATGACGTCAGCGCAATCCCCTCTATTGAGAAATGAAAACCAAAAAATTCCATTTCAAATAGTTTTACCACAAAAAATTCCCAAAGTTGGTGTTTCGTAGGCCTTTAACGTGCAGCTTTATGGAACATAAAACTGCATTTTACTCCAACATTTTTTTCTGAACTATGCTACCATTTAAAAAATACCAACGTAATCTATGATGAATTTTTTAATGGATTTTTAAATAAAAAAAAAAAAAATACGCAGCCGTTTTTTCGGAAAAAAATCTTTAAATTTTTGCGGATTAATTCCCATAAGAATTTTCATGATTTTTTTCCAAGAAAACGACCCCGTAAAAAAAATTTTTTATTTGAAAATTCATTAAAGAAATCATCATAGATTACGTTGGTATTTTTTAAATGGTAGCATAGTTCAGAAAAAAATGTTGGAGTAAAACGCGGTTTTATGTTCCATAAGGCTGCACGTTAAAGGCCTCCGAACCACCAACTTTGGGAATTTTTTGTGGTGAAACTTTTTGAGATGGAATTTTTTGTTTTTCATTTCTCAATAGAGGGCAGCTTAAACTATTTTTAAAAAATAAAATATTAAAAAAAATGAACTCGCTCACTCGACTTTAATAAAATTTCTGATAACTTATTCGAACCAGTTGGAGAGTATATAAAAAAATTAAATCATTCACTACTTCTATAATATATAACAATAAAATACAGTAGTGTAAATAATTCAAATAATTTCAATATTATTTATTTAATCATTTATTGTAAGTAAAGGAAAGCATATCGAAAGTTTAAAGTAAGAATGCCGATAAATTTAATGTCAATATATTTTTATAAGAACAATTACATTATAATTCTTATATCAATCTTATATTTATTATATGAAATTATATTATCATAACCATGCACATGATGAAAAAACAAAAAACATGAAAATTCAAATATTACACATCGCAAAAATGTGAAGAAATAAGAAATATATCTTTATTTAATTAAAGAGAAAGGAAAAGAAATATATTTTATACATGATTAACCATTATATATATATATATATATATATAAAATTTATATTATATAATATAATACATGCTGAAAAATAGAGAATGGTAATAAATTGTAACAATAATATTGAAATACTTTTTCAACCGTACATTTTTTTATGGCGTTCAAACCAAGATCCTACTAAGTAAAGGGATCTTGGTTCAAACGTTGTTAACAAGTTTCGTTATTACCTGGATTGAAAAAAACAGGTAGCGGGGTAAAGTAATTAGTGCACGTGCACTTGAACAATGTGGGCGAGGCGCAGCCCAATAACTTTTTTGGGCTAAGACTCACCCAGCCTATATATGACGTGGTGGGGCTGCGTGGACTGCGAGTCCATCGCCCTGATTCGATATCATTGTTCAACGTCATTCAACGTCTAACTTCGTTTCAAAAACTGTTCAAATTTGATTCGTAATTCGTAGTTCGTAATTTTTAAAAAAGTATTGAATTTATATGAAAATGCATTTTGTTTAACCAAATATATTTATGTTGGCATATGATTGTTGTGTATAACTATATGCCAACAATTTACATATAAATTTATATGCCATGCAAATTTATTGTAATTAAAAATTAGATAAAAGATGAAAGAATAAAAAATCTATATAGACGAATTAAGACTCAAGGCACAAAAAATTATGTTAAAAGTGGTTGAAGTTATTAAAGTTCAGTAATAATTTTATAATCACAGCTTTATACATAAAAAAAATAAAATAAAAAGAGTAAATAAATAAAAAATAATTGGAAGCTGCAAGTCAGCTGATTTTTCGGTGTTCCCACCCGCTATACCAAACCTATGTAAAAATAAAAAAAAAAAAAAGACGTGAATTCGTTTTTTCACTGTGAATAAGATTTTTCAGGGATAATTCCTTTATGGAACTTTGGTCCCAACTGAAAAATAAAGTAGATAATTCAAGATTTTATAAATTTTTTACTTGATTTATAACCGATGAGAAGAGTTAAAAAAACACTTTGCTTCATTTTCAAGTGCAAGATGGACCTTAGCGACAACTGTAGCGCAGTGCGAGTGCACTCACTTGAAGCCTCTATTGGAGGCGACAATATCGCTAGTTATATAATCCGATATTTTATATACTTTTATTCTAATTGATGTACAATATTTGCGATGCTCCGAGTTTTCCTATCGGTGCTCCTAGCTATCCGTGCTTTTCCTAGCTTGCTGAAATGGCACCGATATTTTCTGCACCAAGTTTTCTTGCACCGAGTTTTCCTACAATCCGCCATTTTGTTCACGTATAAGTTTTAGAGTTTGCAAAAATATTCTTTCGACTATTTTTAATTTTGAGACCTAGCTTTGATGTTTTTATTGCAGATGTCCACAGATCTCATGTATAACTGAACCATATTAGAGCTAATAAAAATAGAGACTATTTGCAACTATTTTCCCATTTAACAACTATTTTAGAAAACCCCGATTATTTTGCGACTTTTCATGGTTTTTTCTTGATGATTTTACGGTCATTTTCATATGCCTAAATTTCCAAAACCTCTTGCATGTTTCTGTCAAACCATGTGAATCCTGAGCCTACACATTGTTGTTCGAGTAGTCTGTTGGTGTCCTGCAAGACCAAATTCTAAAAAAAATGCGCCATGTTTCACTTATTTTCTTCTTAGACCCTGCCCCTTCTCTCCCCACGGAAGACGAGACCGCTAGTGAGAAATTGCTTTCATGGCACGTTTTTCGCTTAATTCATAGCAACAATTAATACTTGATTTACGTCCCCAGAAACTTCTCATTGCAATTTCACCGACTCCTAGACCCATATGATTCCATATGAACCGTTAATTTCTTGTTGAACACCAAATTTAATCATTTTTGGACCGACTATTACCAAAATAAGCTACACGGAAAAAACAGTTGACAGTTTTTGAACTGTTGGTACAAATTCTACAGTATTCCTGTTAAATATAAACTAGTTCTGTGTTAAATTCAACAGTTCCAAACACTGTTATGCGAGGACTGTCAAAATCAACAGTCTCTACCCTGTTAAATTTCAATGTACGCAGTTGCATGGTAAGATTTAACATTTCAATACATAAAAGTTACAATTTACTCTGTTAAAAATGAAATAACGTTTTACGGTGTAACTTTCAACCGTGTGAAATTGTTGGAAATTAAGTGTTAGAATATGTAAAAGGCAGAGTAACAGTTCGGCAATGTGTAAGCATACATTCAACGTTAGAAACTTTGTAATATTTTGAAGTTTCAACGGTTACACTAATTTTAACACATCTACTCTGCAAAAATTAAACTTTTTACCACGTTATAAAATGACCGTTATTTCTGCGCGGCAGACACGTTTTGTCATTTCCTGTTTCAATCTGCAGGCGTCAGTTCAGTTCTTGTTGTGCTCTGTGAAATGTATTCTGGATCATCAATGGTAAGTTTAATTAATATTTTACTTCCTATAATGTTATGCCATTCATTGTTTTAATAATTGTGTTAATATTTTAAGACACGGGCGGCCAGCAATACTGCGTGCCGGGGTATTTTCGAGGCATTTTCACATGGCCGACGATATTTGAACCGTTGAGGAGCGATGAGGGCCATAACGCTACACGTGCAAATTTTTTGGTAAGTTGAAGGTTTACTTGCAATAAATTTGCAATAATACTAATGCAAGACCTGTGCATTTCTAGTTGACGTCCATGTGGGGATTATGCATCAGACAGAACGTCTCGCGAATGCAGTCCAGATTACAACCGCCCTTGTGCCACCACCACTTCCCCGAACGACCATTCAAACTACCAAGATGGAAAGGAAACCCAGAATTGACCCTCAAGATGATGCTCCTTTACGTCAGTTGTTGAGTATAATAGTGTAAAAATAATGTTCAAATGTGACAAATTTCCATCTTCACCTCATTCACAAAATTTATAACGTTTTTAATGTACAAATAAAGTGATCTAATATTGTATAATATAATGTTTGGATTTTTTAATTAAATATTTACTCTATAAATAAATCACTCTTTTTTTTTTAATTGAACCCTTATAACCACTTTAAATCTTTATTTAGGATTTGTTTGCTCCCTAATCATTATTTAATTATAATGTTGTCATTGCTTATGAAACTTGTAATATTTTATTATGGAATGTTTTGATAATATAGAAGATGGTGTATTACATGTTGATGCAATTGATCTATTTAATGCATACAGTTTTTCTTTACAAGAAAACTTTAAGTTCACTTGTACGAAATGGAACTTACGTTTTCTTGTATAAAGAAAAACTGTATGCAATAAATAGATAAATTGCATCATCTATTACCAGCTTCTAGAACATTGTATATTTAACAGAGTAAAGTTGTAGAATATAAGGAAGTAGATACGTTAGTAGAATCAAGGAATAAACTGTAGAAATTAAAAGAGTAGAAATGTTAAAATTAAAAAGATAGAACCTATAAATCTTACATCGCAAACTCTGTCGTTTTTAACATTCATACACTGCTACACCGAATTCTACACATCTAACGCCTAAAATTCAACAGTTCTGAGGTTGTAGAAATCTAAAACAGCAACTCTGTTGAATTTAACAAATTTTTTTATGGGTACAAATACAAACGCGTAAAACAGCTAAATTTAGCAGGAAAACTGTCAAGTGTTTTTTCAGTGTACTTTTTAGGCGACTAATTTGTTAAATTTGAGACTATTTTTGCGACCTCTATATACGTATAAATTAAAAATAATATCCGGCCGTCAAGAGTTCATATGTGCACAAAACGGGCCTGCATGTAAAATTATAAAATTCAAATTCTTTTTATTAGTCAAATTCCAAATATCATACATTGCATTTATGCATAAATTATAATATCAAAAGTAGAAAGAAAGTGATCATATATATTATTATTATGCATGGGCACGGACTGGCCTATCAACCTTTCGGTCGCGGACCGATGGGCCGCGGCAAAAATGGGCCGCCAGGGCAAAAGTGGGCCGCAGGCCGCGAATAAAAAATAGGAGAGGAAAAAAAGCAAGAAGGAAAAAAAAAAATAAGACAAAAAAGAAGAAGAGAAACAACAAAGACTTAAATAATGTATATAAGCAATTATACAATATTGACGTCATAAAGTTAGTAGCACCCCTCGCGAAAACTGACGGGAAACAGCTGAACTACGTGCGCCTAGCGAGGCCCATTGTATATATTTAACATTGTAAAATCATGTAAATGCTCTCTCAGCAGCCACAGCATAATTTTAAAGAAGTGACAACACCATAATTAGTTGTCAAATACGTTCGGACAAATATGAAAAAATATTTCAACTTCGTAAAAGATGTATTTCATATAAAATTTGTTGTTTTTGTGATTCTCCCAATGCTATAGGTATTGCTGTATCCTCGCCAAAATTTCAGCGCTCAGCGCCATCTCTTGGTCCTTTATGTACTCAATAATGCATAATTTTTACATAAACTGGTATCAATACTGTAGAAAAAGGGACGCTTTTTTGGTGGAATAATTATGTAGTTGTTGTTTTCTTCAAATAGTAAAAATTTTGAGGCGGCCCGATTGGGTGCGCAGGGGTGCTCAGCAGCTCGCTAGTCAATATATACTTATTAAAATTATAAATAATACACAATTTAATAAATAAGTAAATAAGTAAATAAATAAATAAATAAATAAATAAATAAATAAATAAATAAATAAATAAATAAATAAATAAGTTATAAGGATAGTAGCCACTTCTGTGATATAGTGCCCTTGGTGCTTTGTTGCTATCCCCACCCAGCGTTATTACTCTGTAATTATTGCTTATGTAATCTGTGGTGAAATAATAAATAAATACTATTTGCATGGTAGAATATTTCACAGTACAACTAATTATCGTAACTTTCGAAACAGCTAGCGTGGAAACACTGTAACTATGATTAATTCTGAAAAAAAAAAAAAAAAAAAAAAGAAAGCGATCCGGCCCATTTAGCGTGAGCAACTATGACTTTGTGATACCTATATACTATCCTCAGATTTTTCTACAAAAAATGAGGTGTGTTTCGAAAGGTCTTAACCACATGAACTATATTTGAATATTATCATTTATACACAAAAACGTTGCTGCGAATACGAAATACACATGAAATGGTCACTTGCGATGATCGGGGTCAACGAAAACATCGTATTTTCTAAAAATTATTCAAATGATCTTCCATGTCGAACCGCAAAAATATATATATATATCTCACTTAGATTCACCAGAAAAAAAAATCCCAAGTCAGAGCGATTCCTCGATTGACTCGAATAACTCGAAGAAAATATTGCATATACATATACGGCGTCCTGAAAAAAATATAATATAATATCGATCTATTTTATGACTCGAGCTTTAACCAAAACATTTTTATGATAATTTTGGATGGGAATAGTTAATTTTCCTTAAAAAAATGAAGAAAAATCTAATGAGAATTGACAAGATTTTGTTGCTTTTTTTTTATAGAAAACTGGTCAGGTTGAAAATTTTTTAATAATTTTTTTATTTCATATGAGCGTAAACACAGAAAATTAATCCAAAATCATAATCAGAGTAAACGCGTCGATTTAATCGTTTAACATGCAAAAATCTGAAATTCGATAAGAGTAAGTGGCATGAAAAAAATAAAAATATAAAAAATTGTGTATTGATGTTCTAAAAAAATATATTTGAAATAAATTTTTTCCGAATTCAATTTTTCGTAAGAAAAGCAATAAAAACTCGCAGTTATTCTTTTCACATTTTAGTATTAAAAAATTAAAAAGCCACGCCCCTTTTTAAAAAAAAAACGCGCCTGCGGCGGGCAACTCAGGGGCTCCGCCCCCCAGACCCCCCGAATGAGTGTCTGCCTCCACCTATGTGGGTCGTCTTTCTTTCTCAACCGATCGGCCATTACGACCCAGTCCGTGCCCGAGTGAGTGATGGGCAAGACACGTCAAAGGGCATAATACACAACCATGCAATACAAAAAAGAAAATCACAGTAAAAAATTCATAACAGCGAGTATTAAATCTGACAGCGGTCCATGCCAGAGTATTTTAATGAGAATTATTATATGCATATTACATTTTTTTTACTAAATATTATTCAGTGTCATCATCACGCACGACAGTGAATAAAAATATGATACATAATTCTGCAAGACGATCGATGTATGCATACGATCGATCTTGTTTGATATGTTGCATAATTATTTATAACAAAGCAACTAGCCTACCTAACAAGCCGGCGACAGCGGAATGAATGCACTTCAAATAACTTTTTTTTTATGTATCATTTTAACATTTATATTATATTATAAATTGCATTAAAAACTATACGCTTCAAAGTGACTATAATACACAGCATCAAGTTAAGATAATGTTATTTTATAAAAGTTATAAGCTTACATTTAACGCCGACATTCCTTGCAAGGCGACGTACGTCTCTCTCGTCCGCTTGCCACACATGTACTGAGCGGTAGCGCCGGTAGCCGGTAGCGGTCAGACTGTCAGACGTGTGTCAGACTCCGTCAGAGTGAGCAGCGAGCAGCGAGCCTGAGCAAGCACCTGCTGCCCTCTCTCTTGTAGCGCGCTCGCTTGCCTGCCTTGCTTGCGGTGACAGATTCCGCCACTAAAATATATATAATATATATACTATATTTTTTTTATTTTTTTTTTTATTTTTTTTTATCAAACCCTATTGGGTACTTCTATTTACTAATTACTACTTTGAAACCCCGAATCTTCCGAAACCCTAACTTGAGCGTTTCGCGGGCACTTCCGGAACGGGGGCGGCCATTGCACGGCCTTGCAAATTCATCCCGGCATTTGCCTGCGGCTGAGGGAAACGTGGAAACCTCAGCCAGGATGGAAGCTACAGCTTTTGCCAATGAACCGGAAGTGCAATGGTCCAAAGCCAGGGGAAGCACATAGTGGAAAAGCGCAACGATTTACCCCTGGGTGGGAAACGTGGTTTTTGTTGAAAATGGTCACCCATCCAACTACTAACCACGCGCGGCGTTGCTTGACTTCGGTGATCTGACGAGACCTGGTCAAGCGCACAGCGCCACACCTCCCACTATATATATATACATATATATATATATTATATATATATATATATATATATATATATATATATATACATATACATATATACATATATACATATATATATATGAAATAGAAACTAAACTTTTATTAGGTTTCAAGCATTTGTATATTATTAAAATATTGCCGTAAACATGCATTTTGTACCTTACGGTTCTATATGCCATGTGCAATAAATAAATACAAAATATATAATATATGTAATAATATACATTTAGACAAATTGATAATTAGTGCAGCATATATATATATCTATATATATATATATATTAAATTTAGCAATTAATATTATAGATTCTTTATCTCTATTGTTAGGGATGTCAACTTTCGTCTTCTTACTGGTCTAAATACAAACCCTTATGAAAAAGGTGGATCCAATCTGGATCCAATTGGATCCAGTCTGGATCCAATTGGATCCAGTCGGGTCAGGCTGGATCCAGTTGCATCCAGCCTGGATCCAGCTGGTTCCAGCCTGGATCCAGCTGGTTCCAGCCTGGATCCAGCTGGATCCAATTGGATCCAGGCGGGTCAGGAAATGATAGTTCCGAGCTTCTGCCACCAGATGACACTACAGTACAGAAAAAAATGTGGTGACAGTTAGAAAAGTGGTCAGTTACTTGAGTGCGACAAGAATGAAGATATTAGGCAGATACAGGAAGTTAAACTTAGTTCTTTATTATTTAAGCTGTTTTGGGGGCTATTTACTTTGTGGGGTCTTTGTGGTTACAGGGTTTTAGAGACCGAGAGGGCTGTAATGTTACGTTATTGTTGACCATGGAGTCCCCCTGCAGCAAGCCTATGGTGGACACGATGCAGCGCTACAACAGTCAGTTATAACTTAAAAATCTGTTAATATTTATGTAATTTTAATAAAAAAAAAATATTTATCTAATTTGTATTGCTTTAAAGAGAGTACAGCGTAATTATTAATTGTGCAATTAATCATTTCTTTGATGAGTATGATGACGAAGGCGGGAAACAGCTGATCGGAGTCGGTCGGGATGGATCCAATCGGGTCAAGTGGGATGGATCCAATCGGGTCAAGCTGGATCCAGTTGGATCCAGTCGGGTCAGGAAGTGCTGCCCAAAATTGGTTCCAACTGGATCCAGCAAAATTGGATCCAACTGGATCCATCATTTTCATAAGGGAAAGGAAACAGCTATTATAGGTTTATAAATTTTAACAAAATTCATTAATTTATTTTATTTTTTTTTTTTTAGCTTTTTAACTGAAACCTAGCTAGTATATATATATAGGGTACGTACGCCACATTAAAGTGACTGCAGAATTGAATATATAGACGCGACTTGCAAAACCCCATTTTTAGCAAAAAGTAAACAAAAAAAAGTGACCCCCAGTTCATTGTTGTTTTGATTATGTGTATAAATTTTGCTTATACATTGGACCTTATGGGAAATTTACGATTTTCACTCACAGAATTCAATATGTTACAAACCTACGATTCTAAATATGAAAATGTCATCAGAATCTGCAGTTTTTGGCCATTTATAATGCTGAAGTGCGTATCAGAAGAAGTTTTCTTTACTTTAATATGGTACGTAAAATTCATATGCATATGATACCAAATCAGCCAATTGCATGGGGCAGGCGCGGATATATCCAGAAAAAAATTTCGGGGGGAGGCGTGGGGAAGGGGCTGCCTCCATAAGGCCAATGTTAAAAAAAATTGGAGTGGGGGAAATGCCTATATTGCCCATGTTAAATCCAAAGTTTCGGAAAGGGGGGCTGTAGCCCCCTCCCAGCCCCCCCCCCCCTGGATCCGCGCCTGGCATGGGGGAAGATATGTGACCAAAGAAGCTGCAGATTGTTGATTATTGCAATAAGTAAAATCAACAAACTAAAGTGTGCCTAAAGTTATACATATCTTCCCCCACATGCAATGAGAATTAAGCTTTAATATTGACGACACAATTCTCTCAGCCAATGAAAATCTAGCGCGCGAACTGCGCGCGACGACATGTTCTATCAAGCTTCCTATATATAATCCTTTAACCCAGCGGTACCTGGTTTTTAATTTTTTTCGGTGGTTCTTATGAAGGGCAAGATTAATAATTCATATGAGCCACGGGAAAGATCACTTTACACGACATAAAAAATATTCGAGATTTTGTGCAGCATAGAATTTGAATGAAAAAATAAATAAGATTTTTCTCCTAACAAACCTTATGGAGCGATGTCAGAATGCGGCGCTGCGGCATTTTTAAGTTGAAGCTTGTCATTGGATGATTTGTATCATATGAAATTTACCATATTAACGCATTTCAGCATTATAAATGGGCAAAAACTGCAGATTCTGGTGATATTTTTATATTTAGAATCGTAGGTTTGTAAATATTGGAATCCGTGTGTGAAAATCGTCAATTTCCCATAAGGTCCAATGTATAAGCAAAATTTATACACATAATCAAAACAACAATGAACTGTGGGGTCACTTTTGTTTGTTTCCTTTTTGCTAAAAATGGAGTTTTGCAAGTCGTCTATTTAACATCACGGCTCTGCGTAGACCCTACTTTTGTGGGTCTCTTCCAAACCGGGGCGGCCATGGACTAAGCAATCCATCCCAGCATTCACCTGGTTGTGACTGAGGAAACCATGTAAACTTCATTCAGGATGGTCGGCAATTGATGGAGGATGCCATCAATCACCTCCCGGATGCACGAGTGGGTGTTCTTTAGCAACCACCACTTGTGAAAAGTTTGGCGGTGCCTGGGATCGAACTCACGACCATCCGATTACGAATCAGAGGCGTATATATACCATTGCACTGCGTCAAGTGCCCGGTTCAACCTTTTATTAAGGGGTAAACATAAAACAAAAACTGAAATATATTGTTATATTTAGTACTATCGACAATTCTCGTGAAACTGAGTTGGTGTCCGTGATAAATTACGTTGAGTGGCAAGTTTTGTTGTTTCTCGAGTGATCTGTGTGCCAGGCGCGGATCCAGGAAAAAAATTTAGGGGAGGGGGCTAAAAAATTCGGGGGGGGGGGGCTACTCCCCCCTCCCCCCTGGATACGCGCCTGCTGTGTGCTATGCTTGCTATGAGTGCAACTACACACAGCGTTGCACAGCCATGCACTGCTGTGACTCACTCGCTAAGAGTTGTTTGCGCTGACGTCATGCCCCTGTAAGTTAGGCTGCCCTAAGGAGGACCAGAATGTACAGACTAGTATATAAACAAATTATGTATGTATTTTTTTTCCACTTTATTAAACAAAACAAATCAGGTTTAAAAAATTATAAAAATACACCAATAAACGATTAATAGTATAAAAAAATCGCATCATTAAAGGGGGTGTGACTTTTCAAAATTAAAAATTCACCAAAAAATCTTCTTTCCAAAAATGTAAATTTTACTTTCCTCCGACTCCCCGTTCCTTCCATACCGCCCGGTCAAAAGTCTACTATGACGTCACATTACTTAAGGTCGCGCGCAAGAAAGCAAGCAAGTGGCGGCGAGCGCTAAAATCCACGTTTTCGCGTCTTTATTAAGCCCGCCTAGCAGCCGACAGCAAAGAGATAAAAATTATCCGCCACGGGATAATTTTATCTAAAGAACATTCTGCCTTTGTATCCGCTTTCGGCATTTCTTCATTTTAATTAGGAAATTAAATATCACGATGCAAACTCAAATTTTTTACAGATTTCTTTTGTCAACTGACTTCAAACACATAAAATATTTTATCAAGCATCTAATAACTTTATTGTAGATACACGTATTGGATTGACATATTATATATGTACAGTACATACGATTTATATTATGTATATGGTATTTCAACAGTATTTTAATTACCTATGATTTTAGCCGCAGCCTTACATTATATAAATTTATATATAATTATAAAATCACGGCAAACACGCAACTAAAACTAGCTGTTATTATTTTGTGCATGATCGCTATATTTATTTACTTTCTTCGACGTTTGTATTTAAGTTATATAAATATGCAGCATATATAGTGATTATTCGATATTACCATTATTTTTTATTAATACAATATACTTTAAATTATTATTTTTAGTCCAACATACATATAAGGCATTATATATATATATATATATATATATATATATATATATATATATATATATCTTTTATTGCACTCATTATACGCTTGCTATTATGCATAAAAATATGGAAATTTATAAAAAAATTATGTGATTCAATTAACTAAAGGTGCAGTGATAACAATCTGAGAGAAAACGTGGAGGAGGCGACGGTATTGAATGCTGATGCAAAACAAATTTTTACAAAACTGAACTGAAAAAATCTCCCTACATTCTTGCTCCCTTATGTGTGCGGCTGGAACTGTCCGCTGACGCTGAAAGCCAGAGTAAGCCCACGTGTCTATAAAGAAACAAAACTTTGCAATTATAAATAATTATATATTTTTGCCTCAAAATCAAATTAAAAATTTGTTCATTATTTGTATTTATAATAATATGTAAAATCTAAAATCATTGAACCCGATTGAACGTACAGTACTATACTATATATTATATATTTATATAGTCTACAACTAAATAACAGTTAACATTATAATATAGTAATACTATACAAATACTATATTATATAATGTTAATTGTTATTTAGACGAAATATAATACATACTGGGCCAGAAATAATGTTCCGATCGTACGCTAAATTTTCGTTGGGAGGACTTTCAGCTAGAAAGTTGAAATTTGGCATACATAAAGCCAAGGGTTGTAAGTTTTTTGACATGTGTTAGAATTTTTTTAAAATTACTCTTTCATGCCTTTTTAGGGGTGGATTTACGATTTGCATTACTTCCTTATGGGATTTCCATGTTAAATTAAGTTGATAGAAAAATTTTGTCCGATCAGCACCAAAATTTATTTCTAGGGGGTTAAAAACACGCTGAATCTAATGGTGTAATTTAAAATGTGATTAAAACAACCCTTAACGAGATATCGACCTTTATTGCATTAAAAAATGATTGCATCCTAATTTTGACATTACCGTTGAAACGAGCTGATTTTTTTTTAGAAAACACCTTTGAATTTTTTAAATCGGAGTTACTTAAGGATTTAATTTTTAGGGGTTGGTATTTTTACCCCTAATGTTGAAATCCTTAACTAACTCCGATTTAAAAAATTCAAAATTGATTTCTAGGGTAAAAAAATTTTAGCTCGTTTCAATGATAATGTCAAAATTAGGATGCAATTATTTTTTAATGTAATAATGGTCAATATCTCGTTAAGGGTTGTTTTAATCACATTTTAAATTACACCATTAGATTCAGCGTGTTTTTAACCCCCGAGAAATAAATTTTGGTGCTGATCGGACAAAATTTTTCTATCAACTTAATTTAACATGGAAATCCCATAAGGAAGTAATGCAAATCGTAAATCCACCCCTAAAAAGGCATGAAAGAGTAATTTTAAAAAAATTCTAAAACATGTCAAAAAACTTACAACCCTTGGCTTTATGTATGCCAAATTTCAACTTTCTAGCTGAAAGTCCTCCCGACGAAAATTTAGCGTACGATCGGAACATTATTTCTGGCCCAGTCTAGCTGTATTATATTTCGTCTAAATAACAATTAACATTATATAATATAGTATTTGTATAGTATTACTATATATATTATAATGTTAACTGTTATTTAGTTGTAGACTATATAAATATATAGTATATAGTATAGTACTGTACGTTCAATCGGGTTCAATGATTTTAGATTTTACATATTATTATAAATACAAATAATGAACAAATTTTTAATTTGATTTTGAGGCAAAAATATATAATTATTTATAAATGCAAAATTTTGTTCTTTATAGACACGTGGGCTTACTCTGGCTTTCAGTGTCAGCGGACAGTTCCGGCCGCACACATAAGGGAGCAAGAATGTAGGGAGATTTTTTCAGTTCAGTTTTGTAAAAATTTGTTTTACATCAGCATTCAATACCGTCGCCTCCTCCACGTTATCTCTCAGATTGTTATCACTGCACCTTTAGTTAATTGAATCACATAATTTTTTATAAATTTCCATATTTTTATGCATAATAGCAAGCGTATAATGAGTGCAATAAAAAATATATATATATATATATATATATATAATGCCTTATATGTATGTTGGACTAAATATAATAATTTAAAGTATATTGTATTAATAATTAATAATGGTAATATCGAATAATCACTATATATGCTGCATATTTATATAACTTAAATACAAACGTCGAAGAAAGTAAATAAATATAGCGATCATGCACAAAATAATAACAGCTAGTTTTAGTTGCGTGTTTGCCGTGATTTTATAATTATATATAAATTTATATAATGTAAGGCTGCGGCTAAAATCATAGGTAATTAAAATACTGTTGAAATACCATATACATAATATAAATCGTATGTACTGTACATATATAATATGTCAATCCAATACGTGTATCTACAATAAAGTTATTAGATGCTTGATAAAATATTTTATGTGTTTGAAGTCAGTTGACAAAAGAAATCTGTAAAAAATTTGAGTTTGCATCGTGATATTTAATTTCCTAATTAAAATGAAGAAATGCCGAAAGCGGATACAAACGCAGAATGTTCTTTAGATAAAATTATCCCGTGGCGGATAATTTTTATCTCTTTGCTGTCGGCTGCTAGGCGGGCTTAATAAAGACGCAAAAACGTGGATTTTGGCGCTCTCCGCCACTTGCTTGCTTGCTTTCTTGCGCGCGACCTTAAGTAATGTGACGTCATAGTAGACTTTTGACCGGGCGATGTGGAAGGAACGGGGAGTCGGAGGAAAGTGAAATTTACATTTTTGGAAAGAAGATTTTTTGGTGAATTATTAATTTTGAAAAGTCACACCCCCTTTAAAGAACAATCAAAACTATTTTTGTTTTTTTTTTTCATCCTTCTTCGTCATTACTCCTATAGATCTAATGCCTAATGCTGTAGTAGTTGGACCTCCAGGACCTCCACTTTCTCTTTTCTATCCTCCTGATCGTCCGTAAAAAGTCCGTATACCTGCAATGCTATTTTCCCTCGTAAACAAAAACAGCAAACAACTCTATATTCGTGCGCTTCCTCGCCGTGCTCGCTCGTCGCTTGCTCGATCGTTGCAACGCACCGCGCGATTTCTCCATCACTCCATCCACCCATAAACTCTACTCCATTTCTGTTTGTCTTACCCCATTTTAATAACAAAGTATATTGACCTCAATTTTTTATTGCAAAAATGGAAACAGGCTATGTTTTTGTTTCATATTTTTTATAGAGCCCAGGAAGTATTAATTGCTACAAAGTTTTGCTGAATTTGGGGTTGAACCCACGCCCTTTTTACTTTCATTATTACCCTTTTACCTTTTTTTAATTCAGCCTAATTGACAGCATTTTTTCATCTACTTTGATAATTTTTCATTAAATCTTGCTGTTATGATATGCACAAAAATGTAAATTATTTTTTTATTAAAAAGATGAATGGTCAGCATTAAGCCTTTTCCTCCAATTAATATATACAACAAAGTTGAAACCTAATTATTTTCTTTACACACCTGGTAAGATGAACCTCCTAACTGTCTACTCGCCTGCAGGGTCTTTAGGGTAAGTAGAGGTACTCGCTAGTGGAAAACTGAACCCTAACCTACGACAATCCTGATGGCCATAACACCGGAAGTTCCATTGAAGTCCATGCTAAATTACTTTACCTTAAAATTTTAATAAAATCTCAATATTGCATTAAACGCTTAAATATCCTGTGCACATAGATTTTAACATTTTTTATTTCATTGTTTGCGAAAGGATTTCAATTAATTGTTCACAAATTTGAGTTATATTATATCCATTTATAAAATACCTTGATTTACCGCTCATATTTAAAATGAAAAATAATTTCATTAATTAATAACCGCATTTTTGAATTTTTGGTGCCTGCATGACCATTAATATTTATATCATGAAAATATCCTAAGCTTTATATAATTGCAATACAAATTCAGTTGAAACGCAGGACTTGAATGAATATTATTTATAACAAGGCTTCGATCCGAGAAGGTTCGCGGATCCAGATCGTCGAAAGATCTGCAAAAAACGTTCGAGGATTAATTTGATCCCGCGGATCATATACAGTTTCTGCAATGAGGGCCTATCACTTCGGACCATATAAAAACTATACTATAAGGTAGAATATCATTAAAATTTGAACTTTTTGTGTTCTTAAGAACATTTTAGCTGAAATGAAATGTTTTAATTATGTCTCTAGCAGAATAACTATTATTAATTCATTTATTGAAATGTTAAATTTATGTTGGATAACGAGTATCCGGGATCCTCGAAAAATGTTCGAGGATCGATCCCGGATCCTCGAGAAATATTTGCGGATCAAAGCCCTGTTTTATATCATGCAGTTACTAAATTATCAAACATAAATGTTATTTATTTAGACACACATATTTGTGACAATTAAAACCAGAATTATCACACATCCAATATTTCCATTTTTTTCACACGTTTTTTGCAAATCAGACACACGTCAGCGATGAGGGAGGGGGGGGGGGGGGGGGGAACCGTCGGACCGTGTTTCCTGCCCACAAGGACATGCAGCCAGAGGAGGACAAAGATGCGAACACTGCAGGCTCTCTCTCTCCTAGCGGCCGTCCTAACGAGCGTAAGTACCTCATTTGTACCCTGAATTTATCCTGGGGACGACCCTAAATTTACCCTGGGATGACCCTGAATTTACCCTGAGATGACCCTGAATTTACCCTGGGGACGACCCTGCTTTAAAGGTCTTAAATTACAAATTAGTCACCAATTGTTGCTCGAGTTTTTAATCAATATTTGCATTATTTTTATCCACGCGTGCTGCGACCGTGCGAAATTGCGTTGCAAAGAAGGTCCTTTCTGACGTCACAACTCACAGCCAGACCTGATTAGCATTGAGTTGTGAACGTACGCAAGGACTAAATTTCTTACTTTGCATTACAACTTTGCATGTACGCATGCACCAGGCGTGGAGAAAAATAATGCGAATGTTAATTATAAACTCAGCAACTCTTGGTGTCTGTCTAATTTGTAATTTGAGCGAGGCCTCTGTAACCTTTTAACCCTTAATTCTCTGGGGTTTACCCTGAGTTCACTGAAGGCACAGGACAGTGCACATCCTGACAAAGGTCTGTTAATTTACATGAGTGATATTTTTGGATATCGACGTAAAATTGCGCACTTGCTGTGAATCTCTAAGGCGGCCGGCCATCTTGTCTGAAATCGCTCGGAGGGAATTTCACAGCCAGTGAACTGAAATCTCAACGCATTGTGGCCGTATAGCTCATTTCAATGACAAGCTGCAACTTAAAAATGCCGCAGCGCCGCATTCTGACATCGCTCCATAAGGTTTGTTAGGAGAAAAATCTCATTTATTTTTTCATTCAAATTCTATGCTGCACAAAATCTCGATTTTTTTTTATGTCGTGTAAAGTGATCTTTCCCGTGGCTCATATGAATTATTAATCTTGCCCTTCATAAGAACCGTCGGAAAAAATTAAAAACGAGGTACCGCTGGGTTAAAGGATAGGATGCTTGATAGAACATGTCGTCGCGCGCCGTTCGAGCGCTAGATTTTCATTGGCTGAGAGAATTGTGTAGTCAATGTTAAAGCTTCTCATTGAATTCATGTAAATTGACTTAAAATTCGTTAGCACACATCATATACGCCAAAAAGTATCCTCGCAAAATATTATACATCCGTTTTGTTGTGTTTGCTGCAAATTTGGCTAAAAAAACGTCACTTTTATTATTTTTTTTTTAAATACAATTAACAATTTTGTCACTCCTACTGTTTTTTCCATTGAAGTCTGTAATAATTGTGCAGTGTGTATTGTAATACTGGTAATGATGTAATTTCGTTACTGTATATCATTAACATTATAATAATAGTGATATTAATATAATTCAACCTACTGCAGCTAAAATACAATATCGTCCCTCATCCGGAATAATGAGCTATATATACATATATATATATATATATATATATATATATATATATATATATATATATATATATATATATAGATATATCAGATATATATATATATATATATCTGATATATCTGATATATCTGCTATTTCAGTGCTATTAATTGTGCCTATATTTTAAACAGATTTAAGATAAAATTGCGCTCACCTGAAATAGCATATAATTCATTATTTTCCGAACCTGTCACGGGACCAGGAATGGTATGATGAGAAATATATCAAATTGATTTCTTTCATTATATGAAACAGGATAACTTAAAAAAAAAAAAACAAACATTCTTCAATATCAGGTTCTGTGCGGACTCGCTAGCCCTGTCATCACGTCTGTGGACTCAGGGAACCGCGGAAACTTGATGTCTTTGCTGCGGAGGCTGCTGGACCTGGGACCGAGTGACGAGATTCTTCCGGAGAGCAGCGGGAGCCGGGAGAAGAGAGGTCAGTGTCAGGGAGAACAGAGGTCAGGGAGAAAAGAGGTCAGGGTCAGGGAGATCGAAAAGAGGTCAGTCAGGGAGAAGCGAAGTGTTAGGGAGATGTGAGGTCAGTCAGGGAGAAGCGAGGTCAGTCAGGAAGAACAAAGGCCATGGCAGTGTCAGGGGTAACAAAGATCAGGGTCAGGGAGATGTGAGATCAGGGAGTTACGAGGTCAGAGGAAGTGCTTTAAAAATTCCTCCTTTCTTTATAGTGCGCTCTGACATCAATAATGTTAGTATATATAAAAAATATATGTACACCTAATGTTAATTAAATCTAATGTGAAAATCTCAGGCAAACCACGCTTGTAACAGCCGGGACCATCACAATGATGAGCCACCTGTCAATCATGATGAGGGTTGATCTTTGATGTTGTTTACGAGTTCCTTTATTGCTTTTCCTGCGCTTTTTGCGGAAACTAAGTGAGAAATTAAATTAACTGTAATGAAGTCATAAACAACATCAAAGGTCATGACCGCGATGCCAACCTTCATCACCGTGATGGTCCCGGCCCTTACAAACACAAAATTGCCTCCCCGAGGTTTCCGCATTAGATTTGGTGTTGGGTGTAAATGATGCCAATATCCGAAAGCGGCGGAGTTAAAGTAGAGATAATACGGATCAGCTGACCCAATGCTAAAAAAATCCCATTCATGAAAATTATGAACAAAAATTTTAATGTTTTCCTCTACACCCCCTATCAGTGACTAAAATATCAGGTGTACAAAAACGAGCTAGTTTTTGAGTTATGAATTTTTAAAGTTGACTAATTTAACATGGAGAAATGGAACTTCCATGTTAAATTAGTCAAATCTAAACATAAATAACTCAAAAACTAGCTCGTTTTTGTATACCTGATATTTTACCTACTGATAGGGAATGTAGAGGAGAACATTTTAAATTTTTTTTCATGATTTTCATGAATGGGATTTTTTTAGCATTGGGTTAGCTGATCCGTGTTACTTCTACCATAAGCCCCACTAATGGCGAACACATGATACACACACTTCAGATGTACATACTTTAGAGGTCAGTGAACTCACAGGTTAATGTTACAGCTCGTCGCGCCTTCATCGTGTCTTGCTGTGGCGCACGCTCGTGCTCCGGCAGCCACCAGCCTGCCTCTCTACGCAGGCGCACCACGACGCATCCCCCAGACCCGTACGCTACGTTCCAGTACAAGAGGCCTGCCAAGAAGAAGCCTGGGGAGCTAGAACGCGCCGTGGCCACGTACTCTGAGCGCGGGTTCAGCGTGGGCTGCCCGGGGTGCGCCTCGGGCTGGCAAAACCTCCTGGCCCTCGAGCCCGCACCTCCGGGGACCGTACCCGTCACCTGTCCCGGCTGTCCTCAGGGCTGGGAGAACCTGTTGCAGCTGGTGCTACCTGGCGGAAACCAGGGAAGCAAGACTGGAGGCACTACCAAACTCCCCGGAAATCCGTTCACGGAGACAGAGGCGTATCCTGACGAAAATGGAGATGATTTGGTGGCGAACACGACCAGTGCGGAGTCGACGACCTTAACTTCCACAGAGGTCACCACGGAGGTAACCACTACCCTGGCTACTACAACCACTACCCTGGCTACTACCACCACATTGGCGGCGGCTAGCGGTGGAGGCCTGAACTCTATACTGGGTTCCTTGGGGGGCAACGCGGGACTCGGAAACCTGCTAGGAGGATTTTTGGGGGGCGGGGGGGCAAGCACCAGTCCCAAACCGACCACCACCACCCCCGACCCTGTCAAGACGGGGGGAGACCTGGGCTTCGACATGGAGCGACGCTGATGACTCGAGGATACCTTGTGATTGGTCCAATCAAAAAGCTGGGGGTCATTTTGATCCCCTTAGTGTTAAAACCTGAAAATTGAATTCCTTCCAGGGCGCTTCCTAGAGAAAAAGATATACATTTCTCAGTTTTGCAATCAAACCTAAATATTGCCTGCTGTAATTTGAGCATTTTCTAAACATCCATGCTGGAACATTGAGAGAACGTGAGGACCATATTTGCATTTTGTTTTTGTTGCATTTTTCTGTTTGTGAATAAAATTGTCACCTTTTGAATGTTTTGTGACGTCATTTGCAGCATCTTTTTATCAAAAAATATAAATTTATGAAGAAAAACAAAAGTCTTTGTTTTCTTTAAATACTAAAATATGTTAAGAATTGTCACAAATTTGAAAATGGTGTTATAGTCATTCGATCATGCAGTTACTTAATATTCATATAATATATTTCATTTGAGGTTTAAGCAACATTAATTTCGATATAAATTAAAATTTGATTACTTCAAACTTTTTTTTAGGGGGGCAGTAAAATCAAAAATGAATACTCAGATATAATTATACTTTTGGTTGTATTGTCATAAATAATTTATTTGTAAATAAATTACTGAATGGTTTGGTAGTCTTGTCAGTTTGTGAGAACAATTAACAATTTTAAAGCGCATTGTAATCGATTAATACTAAATTTATCAGTTAAAGTTATACACCAGATTTGTGAATGTAGTAACTTTATAAAAAAAAAAAAAAAAAAACTTTTATCTTTTACGCCTTCGACCAATCACATAAACGGTCGTTTAATTTGAAACTCGCGGGTTTTGAAGAAGGCAGAGTTATATGTTTAAATTTGTAACGCTTGAAAAATGAATTTTGTGGCATCAGAGATACTGGAGAGCTCGTATGTTAAAATTATTTCAATTTATAATTTTTCAAAAACATGCGTAACGTTGAACTTAAGGCATTAATTGCCATTAACAAGAATTTCATTCAAAACATATAATAATGAACTATCTGCTTATCGGTGTAATAATGAGCTATCTAGCTGCTATTTCAGACGATCGCAATTACGAGCTGTAAATTGATTCATAGTTGCGCTCACCTGGAATAACAGATAGCTCATTATTGCGGACGAGGGACGATATAACAAATTTGCGTCCTGCAGCAACATTTTTGTCTCGAGGTTTCTTGTAATTGGCAGGCAGCTTCAAAAGTTACAACTTAAAGGCTGCTTTTAAATTTGGAACATAATTGCAGGATGTGGAACATGGAACAAATTTAGAGACATCCATACTCCGATTTAAAATTTGTTATGACCATGAGGAGGTTTTCAATGCACAGCAAGGTGAGGTCAAGCAATTGCAGGGAATTACTACGTTGTCTGTTATACATCGTCGCCAATCTACCGGGCATACTGTATTTTATAAGGGTAAGATAACGCCACCACTGTTAAAATAAAATCCTTCACATGAAAATTATGAAAAAAAATTTAAAATATTCTCCTCTACACCCCCTATCAGTAGCTAAAATATCAGGTATATAAATTCGATCTAGTTTTTAAGTTATTAATTTTTAAAGTTGACTACTTTAACATGGAGAAATGGAACTTCCATGTTAAATAGAGTATTGACCTCAATTTTTTTATTGCATGCAGAAATGGATAGAGGGTGAAAAGTTATGCTACCCTGATTTTTTTCAGATTTTTTTAAGTCCGGGAAGTATTTTTAAAAAATTATTGAAAGTTCTCTTTGTGACGTCACGAGACGCCTCTCTTTAAGAAAAAGATATAGGACTTGCCGCCTCGTGACGTCACAAAAAGGACTTTCAATAATTTGTAACGAAATTTTCCCGCCAAGCGAACTTACACAATATTCTCGTAAGTTCGCCAGCACTAGACTCGCGCTAGACTTGGTACAAAGTTTGCCAGGGCTAGAAAGCTGGCTGTCGAGCTCAGAGTGTTGCTGGCGAGGGAGAAAGTCACCCTCTCATTGGAGGGATGGTGACGTCATCGTCTTCTCGGCACCCGCATTGGCGAGCGTGAAGGTTAGGGGAGGAAAGGAGGACGACGAGAGAGGAGAGAATATACAAGGTGGCGGCTAGAAGCAGCAGCTTCGTAGGGTGTGATGCAACTTTATGGTGAATTACGGCGGATCGCATCGCCCTACCGCCTCTTCTACCTTACCACGCTTACCTGTGTATGCACCTGTGTGGACGCTTACCTGTGACGTGTGCCTAGCCATGTGCGCTCGGGCGCACGGGGGTTGCCGTGCTCGCGACTACCCCAACACAGTGCTCGGACAACGACGCGCAGCCATGTTGGCTCGTGCATGACGGACTACCCCGGACAGCTAAGTACAGAGTACTTATTGTGTAAATAATAATTACACCGTGGAGTAATTCCACTGACTCTTGAAACATGTCAATTTGACTTATTTGCTTCATTGGGGATATATGTATTGCGGGTGGGGTAAATTGGGATTTAAGTAACGGGCGGTAATTTTGTACAAGTTGTAGGGTAATAAATTTGTGTGTTGTGTGTTAAAAAATTAAATAAATCTTATTATTTAATAGAACACACCTTAACCCGAGATAGCAAATTAATTATTATTTTACTGATAGTAATTAAAAGAACAGAAGTGTAAATTACAATTCACCTCTAAATGCATGACGTCATCGTTGACTGAGCAAGCAAGCGTGACGTCATACCTTTTCAAGTGAAAATAAAAGTAAGGAGAAAACTTTTATTACATGGCGCCTCAACTAAGTGGCTACCAGCTGATGTACCGTAAATTAGCATAATCAGCTGGTAATGAACTCGCACTTTCATTAATTTGTATATATTTGAAAATATTTCTTACGATAATGAAAGTGACACAAATGCTTTTCTCGGGTTAAGAAAATTGAAAGACCACATCAGAATAGGAGGGTATTCGTATATATAATATATATAATATGATATTATGTTGTGTGACGTTTTTATGTAATTGACTCTACAACGTTAAAGATTGATGTACTTGGTCCAATTGATCAAGCCTGACATGGTTGCACAAGTTTGGTAAGATAAATATTATCATACGCCAGCGTTAATTGCTGTAATTTGGCAGCATTAAATAAAGTCAAAGTCACAATAAAAGTTGATTAAGTCACTTTCACTGTGCTAAAGGACTTTCTGCAACCTACGGTTAATCCAATTTTAACTCAGTAAGTGTCCATCATTTAACATAAAGTACAAGTCATCACAAAAGCGATAAAGTCAAAGTCAACTGTAGAGTGAATAATTTGCAAATCGATTGTGAAGCAACTATACTGATTAATTAATGCCTAATTAATGTAAATTAAGGTAAAATTGATCAAATACCTTCGCGTGTTAATTTTAATTTGATGTTTTATGTACCCTAATGTAACTCGATTACTTGAGATACTCTCGTGTGATGTGTTCCCGATAGAAGAAGCTGTTGTCATTATCTTGTGAAGGAAGAGAGACTGAAAAGTGACCGCGTTTACACGCAATATTTAAGTATTTCACTTAAGCACCTTTCAAAGTTCAAATTCTTGCCTTCATTCCAAATTTTGTGGAAATAATTATAAAGTGAAAGTCAACCTAAAATCGATTATTTTACTGATTGTCTTCACTCTTCACACCTTTAACTAGTTTTGCAAATTTATCATACTGTCAAAATCAACATAAAATTTAACATTTTATTGATTTTAAAAATAAATTGCAAATAAATTAAGACAACTCTCTGCGTCCATCAAGCGCGTCAAGAGATTGACATACGTGTGAGCTAGTGTGAAAAATCTGAGATAAAATAATTCTCCGCGTGCGCAGTGAAATCGCGTATGGCAAAGTTTCAATTCTTTCCTAAGGGAGCAAAACCGTTTTACCGTGTTTTGCCGTTAAAGAAATGTGTTCGTTTCGTGGCACCACAAACCGTTGCCAACGTACAACTTCTCCAAGCACTTATTGAGGATTTGCAATTAGTAGGCGTAATTTACGCAACTAATTAAGAGGGCTCATAAAGTTACGTGTTTTATTAATATTCGTGTTGGAGTGTCAGCTTTGTAAAAATGGTTGTAGAAACTCGAAGGGGGGGCGGATGTTCTTCCAGTGGTGACAGCACCATGAGTGGGGGTGCCAATGGGCCCCCACCACCAGGGATTCCTCCCGGGGGTGTGGGGGTCAACCCGAATGGGGCACCTATCCAAGAAGTCCCACCGGGCGGACCAGCGCTAGGACTGGCGGAAATGCAGCTCCCTGAGAATGCACCGCCGGCCTCTGTAGCAGGCGGAGGCGACCCTCCGGTCAACCAAGACGAGGTTCCAGACCCTAACGAAGGGCGGGACATTCCGCTAGCTCCCCAAGGGGAAGACAATCAGGGTCATGAAAGGGAGAACCACGAGGAGCCTCCCGTTGAGGTAGTCAATGAGCCTCCAGCCCAAGGGGGTTCAAGGGTTGGGGACCGTGGACCCCAAAGCTTGGAAGCACTCTGGGTGGCAATTCAGACACTTCAGGGAAATGAAGCTGCGAGGGTAAGGCAACAACAAGAGAGCAACAGACTCCTTGCTGAACTTACTAGGGCAGTACAGGTCATGTCAGCTTGTCGAGGGCCCACTATTCAAGAGGTTCAGGTCTCAGCTTCCCCAGCAATAACAAGCATGTTAGGACCTCCACAGGGGTGTCACATGGGACCAAATACTGAGGCTCCCTTCAACGCGGTGGTTACGCAACCAGCACAGCCACCCTCTCATCCCCAAGTGATCACTTCACCGCTACCCGTCCCAATCGTGTCAGGGACCACCTCAATAGACCAGCCTCCCCCCGTAGCAAGCATATACAATGTTACAGCAAATACTTGGGGTGCCACTTCTAATCAAGCAATACCGAGACAGGGAATTAAACTGCGTCTAGCTGATTACCCCAGCCTCACTTCCGCACATCGAGGTGAACAAATCTGGAACTACATTGATGCGGTGGAGGTGGTTCGAAAAGCAGCGGGAGGTACTTATGAGGACTTGGTAGCTAACCTTACTCTGCGAGCCGACGAAGGTGGGCAGAGGTGGTTTACCCAGCGTGGCTGCAAATATCAGGATTGGGAGGGGCTGAAAGAAGGGTTGACTCACTCATATCTCCCACCTAACTATCCTCATACGGAGGACTCCCGTTTGCGGACCAGGAAACAGAGCTTGCAGGAGACGTTTGAAGACTTTTGTCGCTTGACGTGGCGCGATTTTCTCAAAATTCGTCCCACGATGCCAGAGATGGAGATCATGGAGATCGCACATCGCAATGCCAATCCTAATGTCACGTCTTTCATGAAGTCCGCAAGGGAATATTGTGACATGGAAAACCTCATTCGGGGTGGACAGGAAGCGGAAGGTCGTCTCCTAGACCGCATGCAGTACTATCAGAGCATGCCGCCGCCCTTGGCGGCCATCGTGGTGTCAGCTGCTTCCACTGAGTCTCCAACGCGCGCGAGCAAGTCTGCGGACAAAGGTAGCTCGACAGAGAATGGCGCTGATAAGAAACCGGGTCCAAGAAAAGGTTGGAACCGGAAGAGCGAGAAAACGTCCCAAGGGGGATGCAAGGTTTGCCGGGAAGGAGGAAAATCACACTGTATGGCGTGTCTGAACTGTGGACAGCACCTGCATGACACAGCATCGTGTCCTACAGTAAAAATGGCTGCTTCTCCCAAACCACAACAAAAAAACTAGTTAGGGGTAGCGTGGGAGACAAGGAGACTCTCCCACAAGCAGGCATGTTAGGCCCAACTGTATTTAGCACCGTTAAGGAAGGTGTTACAGGTTTACCACAGGCTAGAGTCACAATCCAAAGGTGGGATGGCCTGGGTATTCTTGACACGGCAGCCACACACTCCATTATATCGGAACGAGTATTTAATAAACTGGGTAATGTGAAAGAAAGCCATGTTTCTCCACTTACTCAGTCTATTTACCTAGCTGATGGAAGTGAGGTGTGTAGCTCCAAGATTGTTGAACTTAACGTTGTCCTAGCAGGTAGGCACCATAGACAGAAATTTTTCGTGGTGCGTGACCTATTTGCTAATGTCATTTTGGGGGCTGACTACATGGGCCGGGCGGGGGTAGTACCAGTAATACCTAGAGATGGGTATACATTTGCTGATTTGCTGCCCCAGGAAGTACCGGTGGTCCCATTTGAGTCAGGCTTGCATCCCGCCTGCCAACTTTTCACATTAACTGCTACCTGTAAACTTCCAAATCTGTCTCCTCAACAACGAAAATGTTTCCTACAAGGAGAGCTTTATGATGACCTAACACCTGAAGAGAAACACAAGTTAAAAGCGACACTGCTCCCTTTCCACAATACAATCACAGACCAGCGTGTAGGCTATACTGATGTCCATCTGCACGAAATTCCCACTGGAGACGCAAGACCCGTAAAATCGGCTCCCTATCGCACCTCTCCCTACTGACAGAAGGTGATAGATGAGCAAATGGAACAGATGTTGAAAGATGACATCATTGAGCCCAGCACGAGTCCGTGGGCGAGCCCAGTTTGCCTCCCAATGAAGGCGGATGGAACCCACCGGTTTGCAATTGACCTGAGAAAGGTCAATGCCGTGACCTTGGCTGACTCATACCCCATGCCTACAATTGCTGAGGCACTGGATGCCATGCAAGGAGCTGGATTCTTTTCTACAATTGATTTAAAATCAGGTTACAATCAGGTTGCCATACATCCGAAGGACAAAATGAAGACTGCTTTTATAACAAAACGAGGTTTGTTTCAATACAAACGTCTGGTGTTTGGAGCCAAAAACAGCGCGGCGTGTTTTCAGCGGACTCTAGACAAAGTTCTTAAGGGGCTTAACAACATCGTGTGTTTTTGCTACGTTGACGATGTGGTAATATTTAGTCGCACATTCACTGATCACCTGCGCGATCTGACCACGGTGCTGAAGAGACTAGAAGAATTTAACTTGACGGTAAGCCCCAAGAAGTCCGTGTTCGCCAGACGTCAATTGAAGTTCCTAGGGCATATCATATCAACTCGAGGCGTTGAAATGGACCAGGACAAAATAAAAGCGGTGGCAGAATTCCCCAGGCCAACTGACCAGAAGAAGCTGGCCACATTTCTTGGAATGGTGTCTTGGTATTCAAAGTTTGTACCCCAAATGGCCTCTGTGGCAAGACCACTCAATGCCATGCGGAGTACAAAACTTCCAACGTCCAAGTTCATCTGGACGGAGGAATGCCAGCGTGCGTTTGACGAACTGAAAAGTCTACTGTGCAAGGCACCCTTACTCTCGTATCCAGACTTCAACCGTGAGTTCTGCTTACAAGTGGATGCTTCCGACTCAGGAATCGGAGCATGTCTAATGCAAGAAGTAGATGGAGTTCCCAGGGTTATTTCTTGGGCCAGTAAGACACTGAATGCTGCCGAGAGGAACTATTCAACGACCCGTAAGGAGGCATACGCCTGTGTCTGGGCAGTGGAGAAGTTCCATGTGTACCTCGACATGGTGCACTTCAAGATGATTACAGATCACCAGGCACTCAAGTGGCTGTTCAGCTCAGCCAAGCCCACTGGGCAAATGGCGCGGTGGATCGTACGTTTGCAGCCATATGACTACGAAATTGTGTACAAGCCGGGAAGGTTTCACGTAGTGCCAGACTGTCTCTCGCGCAATTCATTGCCCCTCTCAACTGAAGAAGTCAAGAATCCAGTCGTCATGTGTGTCCATAAGACCGATGCTAACCCCACAGCTCAGAAAATTCCTGAGTGGGCGATCAAGCATTCCACGGATATTAGACGTGAGCAAGAAGATGACCAAGAAGTGCAGGAACAGAAGCACCAAGCACAGGAACCAGGGTCAAGGTACGTGCTACATAATGACCTGTTGTACTACAAGACAAAGGATGGTCCAAAAGTGCTCATTCCCAAGCGCTTGCGTGGCGTTATTCTTCAGTCGTGCCACGATGATACTGTGGCTGGACACATGGGTATCAGCAAGACATTGCGACGAGTCAAAACCATCGGCTATTGGCCAAAAATGACAAAAGATGTAGCGCAATATGTGCTTAGTTGCCGGGTGTGTCAACTCACAAAACCTAGCAATCAGCGACCGGCGGGACTCATGGTTCCTCGTGCATCCTCGCATGTCATGGAACAGATCGCGATCGACTTCATTGGGCCCCTGCCTCGGTCAAGCAAGCGCAACGAGTACATTTTGGTACTGACTGACCGGTATTCTAGATGGTGCGAGTTTCACCCGGTACAGAAAGCCACTGCCAAGTCGGCCGGGAAGGTCTTAGAAGCTTTCTTTGGCCGCAATGGAGCAGCAGAAACTGTACTTGCCGATAATGCAACTCAATTTAGGTCACAGAGCTTTGACGCACTTCTGAAGAGGTGGAGCGTGAGATTACGGCACATAACGCCATACTTTCCACGTGCCAACCCAGCCGAGAGACGTAACAGAAATCTCAAAGCCATGCTACGTGCGTACTGCCAAGATGACCATACACACTGGGATGAGAACCTCGGAAATCTCAGCTTTGCGCTGAATTCGGCTGTCAACGACGCCACTGGCTTTACGCCTGCTGAGTTGTTTCTCGGAAGAAAAATCACATCACCAGTAGAAGTAGCATATCGGACAGAGGGCACAAGCCACGCCACCTACGAGGAAGCACATGCTGAGGTGAAGGAGAAGCTCGAAAAGGCTCGAAGATTTGTCGAGGAACACGTCACGAAAAAGAAGCAACTGGAAGCAAGGTACTACAACCAAGGGAGACGTGACGTCACCTACGAGCCAGGACAGCTGGTCTCCGTCAGGGCACACCATCTGTCTAGTGCGGATAAGAAATTTGCCGCGAAACTAGGAGATCTGTGGACTGGGCCCTACAGAGTTCTTGAGATGTTCAACCACGTGGACCTCAAGCTTCAAGAAGTCGGTAAACCCACGAGAACGATACGGCGTCACGTGAGCGAAGTCCGACCATTCGTGGGTAGAGAGCAAGGTGAGTCTGGGGGAGGGAAACACCCTCCCAGGGGCTCGGAGGAGGAGCCGGGTACTACCACGGCCCCAGAAGAACCTCACAGCCCACCGATGGCCACCCTGCCAGCGTGCGAGGGCACGCAGGAGGACCGTCAATCTGCACTTGTGCCAGCTCCCCAGCAGGAGACACCTGCAAGCCCGGAGAACCAAGTCTTCTTGGACGGTAAGAGCCTGGAAGATGCTGCGACACTTTCAGAGGCCCCCGAGGCCGGAAATGGGAGTGTACTGAGTGAATCAGACACTGAAGAGGGTGATGGGGACGAGGAGACTCCTCGTCGTGGACTACGGGCACGTGGGCAAATCCCACGCCCGGACTTCTTTCAGGCTGGTTTTAAGTAAGTATACCAATTGGTGCTACTTGTCATTTTTGTACGGATCTAATTGGGCCTAACCAGGGACCCATTTTGTCATACAAGATTGACAGTAGCAAGTTACTGGGAGGTTAATATTACCTAAATGTATGGGTGGCCCAACATGAAAGTTCGCACTCCAATTAGTTTCCGTATATTTTTTTTTACCATAACTTCACAATTCTTGATAAGTGCTTCCGTAATGTTAGTTTCATGGATCCATGAAATGCAACTCTGCCATACTCGAAAAAACAAAGGTAACTTTTAAAACTTACGTATACCGAGCTTGATATGATACCACGTCCGTCATTCTTCTTGACCATGCATGGTAAGGGTTTTGTCTTGTTTTGTGCCAAAAATGTCGTTTGAGACATGGCAACGTCGACGTAATGTGTACCGAGGGCCGGTGGGGGGGAATCGTTCACTTTTCAATCCTCTACCGCGTACTCATCCTTCTGTTAGCTTGCAAGTAACAGGAGGGACAATGTTACATTATATTTAGTTATAACAACAAGGTGGTCTCTCAATATGTGTAACAGGAATGAATGAATAAATTTAAGTGCACGCTTAGTATAGGTAGTTAGAAAATTTATCCCTACAACTCAGTGCCTTAAAAATTTTGTATGTGTTTGTCAATACAATGCTAGTGCGGGAACATCAAGATAAGAAGATCGAGAAATTTCGCCTCGTGTGAATCGAACTATCCACCCAACAACTGTGGTGAAAAACATCTTACCACAAGTGAAGTTCTGGGGGAGGGTCTGTAACGAAATTTTCCCGCCAAGCGAACTTACACAATATTCTCGTAAGTTCGCCAGCACTAGACTCGCGCTAGACTTGGTACAAAGTTTGCCAGGGCTAGAAAGCTGGCTGTCGAGCTCAGAGTGTTGCTGGCGAGGGAGAAAGTCACCCTCTCATTGGAGGGATGGTGACGTCATCGTCTTCTCGGCACCCGCATTGGCGAGCGTGAAGGTTAGGGGAGGAAAGGAGGACGACGAGAGAGGAGAGAATATACAAGGTGGCGGCTAGAAGCAGCAGCTTCGTAGGGTGTGATGCAACTTTATGGTGAATTACGGCGGATCGCATCGCCCTACCGCCTCTTCTACCTTACCACGCTTACCTGTGTATGCACCTGTGTGGACGCTTACCTGTGACGTGTGCCTAGCCATGTGCGCTCGGGCGCACGGGGGTTGCCGTGCTCGCGACTACCCCAACACAGTGCTCGGACAACGACGCGCAGCCATGTTGGCTCGTGCATGACGGACTACCCCGGACAGCTAAGTACAGAGTACTTATTGTGTAAATAATAATTACACCGTGGAGTAATTCCACTGACTCTTGAAACATGTCAATTTGACTTATTTGCTTCATTGGGGATATATGTATTGCGGGTGGGGTAAATTGGGATTTAAGTAACGGGCGGTAATTTTGTACAAGTTGTAGGGTAATAAATTTGTGTGTTGTGTGTTAAAAAATTAAATAAATCTTATTATTTAATAGAACACACCTTAACCCGAGATAGCAAATTAATTATTATTTTACTGATAGTAATTAAAAGAACAGAAGTGTAAATTACAATTCACCTCTAAATGCATGACGTCATCGTTGACTGAGCAAGCAAGCGTGACGTCATACCTTTTCAAGTGAAAATAAAAGTAAGGAGAAAACTTTTATTACAAATTTTTTAAAAATACTTCCCGGGCTCTAAAAAATCTGAAAAAAATCAGGGTAGCATAACTTTGCACCCTCTATCCATTTCTGCAATAAAAAAAAAATTGAGGTCAATACTCCATTAGTCAATTTTAAAAATTCATAACTCAAAAGCTATATATCAAATTTGTATACCTGATATTTAAGCTACTGATAGGGGGTGTAGAAGAGAACATTTTAAATTTTTTTCATATAATTTTTGTGTGAGGATTATTTTTAACATTGGTGGCGTTTTGTCTTACCCTTAAGAAATTGTTTAAATAATTTAATTGTTCGAGGCCCAAATCACAGAGAATGTCATTCTCTTTAAAAGCAAATTCAAATTTTCTGATTTCCTTACTGATTTATATAATATATGACTCATTATATTTGGTAATTGCTGATATTTTTAAGTTTTATTAGCAACTCAAACTGCCTATCTGCAGGAATTAAAAATGAAAGAGTGGTTTTTATCATAACTTGCTGAGATCGATATACAGTGAACATATTATTATTATTTTTTTTTAAATGATATATTAATTACGAGATAACTTTTTTTTTTTCTTTTTTTTTTTACAAGGATACACCCCTAAGAGCTGTAAAGCTTGCAGCGATGTAATGGGTAGGGATAAGGTAGGGAATGGATGCCACGGCCTGTTACGTGACCCAGCATTCGCTGATGTAAGACTGAGGGAACTGTGGGAAACCTCGGTCAGGACACGGACACCTCTATATACTTTTTATCAATGGACCGAAGCGATGTCCAAAGCCTGGGAAACTGAATATGCTCATGTTATTAAAAACTCGTGTAATTAGTTTTTTAAAATAAAAATCATGAGAGAAGTATTCTGATTTGACTAAAAGACAAAGCAGCTAGCATGCAGTTTTCATTTAAAGCAACACTGCATCTATTATTTATTCTTCACTACAAAACACCTCGAGAGCTTATTTTTTTTGGTTTCTCGAAAGCTACATTTTTGTTGTACGGCTATAAACGTCAGCCGTGATGACAGAAAGGTGCTTGGATGTAATTTTCAGAGCAGTTCACCAAATATTTTGTCACTGGCTTTTTTTCATTAAAGTGTAATTTCAATTTTGTTTTGATTAATGACAAATCATCAAACTCGAGGATGTTTCTACACCATAATCGATATACAAAAACACCGTGCAGTCCAGCGTACTAGAGATTCGAGAAAAGAGAACTACGTACATCAATAAACAACTGACTGACAAATTGTCCTTGTCCTTCCATAAGCTCCAGCAACACCGTGAAGGGTATAAAACAGAAGTACTTGCAATTAAATTATTTCTTAAATCAAACTTTTTTGTATAATAATATTGCAAAATTTTCCGAGTTACAGCAGATTTAGACGATTCTCCTATATACCTAAAACATGGCAGGATGCCCCACATTTCAGCATATTTTTAAAACTGTTTACCTTGTATCGCTCGACATCCACAGCTTGTGTGATAAAATCGCGCCGCATCGCCGTTGTCACTCATGAAAATCCACCTTTATTTCTTAAAATTGTTATTGTGCACATATTATGAAAAAAATTTGCAATAAACAGTAAATTGCGTACATTTTTTACACAAAAATGTCATCTATAACCACACAGAGGGGGAGGGGGCTATATAGAGACCCAACTTGGGTCTCTAGCCCCCTCCTCCTCTGTGTCACCCAACATACATCATTGAAGGGGGGTGATCAGCCCGTCGTGAGCTGCTGCGACCGTCCACGCACATTTGACGGAGGATATTTTAAAGAAAATGTTTATTGTGTGTGCCTCGATCCTCTACCACGTGACCCGTATTGCCCGGAAAAGTCTTATAGTTAACTCGCGGACGAATGTTGCATGATGCCTATACGTGAACAATGCAATTAAAGTACGTGGAGGACTTTTACGTATCGTGAGAAATTGCATGTCTTCATCATATTATAAACATATACCCTGTGGACACTTTTCTTTTATTAGTTATGTAACTATATTGTACACTTTTATATTTACTAATATAATAAATTTTAAAATTTAATGAATTACATTTTATGAATTGTATAGATTATTAAATTTTTTCTTTACATGTCTGACTTTTAATTATTATACAATCACATGTCAAATTATCCAGGGTATTATTTATATCAAGATTACAATTACGTATTTTCCATTACCTCAATAGACTACATAAGATGAAAAAAGAGTTACTTACTGCATAATTCATAGAATATACTTATTTCATTTATTGATACATAATTATTAATATAATGTGCATGCATGTATTATTTAAAATTTTAAATATTTTTAACGTATTTTTTTATATCACATGGTACTGCATGGGGGGAGTATTATATAGCTAGGAAAACTATATATAGAGTACATAGTGATCTAAATAATCTAATTATTTCCACATTAAGAAAAAAAAATATATTAGCGATAAAAAGTCTTACCCAGTTGAATCAAACTCTCGTATAAAAAATGAAGATCATGTCATCATGTAAGGCCTCGGGGTTGACAGCGCTATCTCTTGATAAATTGGTTTTTAATTTCTTACGGGCAGAATTTTATTTAGAGTATCGTCTTGAAACTTAATCAAGGTATGATACCTTATACCTTTTGATTAAGTGTCAAGCTTAGGTATGGGCATTAACACTTTTGATACGCAGAAAAAAAAAATCATTATCGTAGATGAAACCAATTTTTTTAATTCACATCCAAAGCTGGTTTGATACCCGCCGTCCCGCCCGTCTTCCAATAGCGGGAACCAAACCAGTTTTGGATGAGTGAATTAAAAAAATTAGTTTCATCTAACAATGACATTGAAATTTTTTCTGCGTGTCAAAAGGGTTACTGTCCATACCTTGATTATAAGTTTTTCTCTAAAAACTGTGCCCGTAAGAAATTGAAAACCAATTTATCAAGAGATGGCGCTTTCAACACCGTGGCCTTAGGTGACCTTGCACCCTTAAAGTAGAGGTACGAATCAGCTGTTCGACGTAGTCCCCTTTGATTAACATGTAAACCTTATTAGCAAATTCACAAAAATTCTGAAGTTAATTCTGAAATAATTTTGAGATTTGAGAGGCAGATTTTTGGTGCCTACATAAAAGTCATACGAAAAATTTTAAAACAATTTAACGAGTTTTTTTATTGAGTTTTTTTAGTCTATCTCTTTATGGGAAAGCCCTAGATGCTGCAAATAAAATGATAATAATAATAATTTAGAGAAATCGGCTCGTTAAATAATTTTTAAATTTTTTATGGAGCAGGCACTAAGCTAGGTTAAAAATTAAAATCCTTACTGCATGGTCTCCCGTGCACACACAGTATGACGGTGACTCACTAAAAAAAGTCGTAGCCGCGCCTTCGTGTGTGCCTTCTCTACCACGTGATCCCCCCGTGATACACAGAAAAGTCTTATAGTGAAATATCCTGAACGAATCTTGCTTACGTGGCGACGCACTTATACGTTAGTTCAGTACGTATAGGACCTTTTTGCATTTGTGTTAATTTTTCTCCATCATGGCCTGTTAATTAATGTAAGTACATTTTATTGCATGTAATCACTTACACAATTAAAAAACTATGATTAATAAATAATATACAATAATAATTTTATGAAGTATATATATTTAATTATAAAATACAATAAATTTATATATTATTATACAGTTTAATAAATTGTAGATGAGTCGTAAAATATTTTCCACAAATCTCTAAATTAATAAACTGTAATACATTGCAATAACCTGTCAATTAATTTACTTGTTATTATTTACCTATCATGATTAAATATTATATAATAATATACTACAATGAGTATGTATCTTGTATCTTTCCATTATATTGCTGCGTTCACAGCGGCGTTTCGGTTCGGTTCTTGATCGTACGGAATTGCATGGTATTGTCCAATCCGAAACCCGCCGCTGTGAGTGGTAGAATTCAACACACTCCATATATATTATGTAAAAGGAATTACATAATAATCGTTGTCTTGATTGAAGACATAGGTGTGAATTATATACAGTATATTATATGTTATTAATGTTATTATATACACATTAAATTAATCATTATCAGATCTGTGATGTAAGTATTATAAATTGTATTAAATTCATTATTTGTGGTATAATGTTATGGAATTCATACAAGCAGGAAATAAATCATTTGAAATCATCGAATTTAAAAGAAGGCATAGTTTTATTTTTATTGATAAAAAGTCTTACCCAATGCAGTTGAAACAAACTCGCGTATAAAAATAAAGCTGACGTCAGGGTTTAACACCGCGTGAGTCGTCCGTGCAAATGTTATAACATCGTGAATATGTAATTTAAATTGCGTGTTATTATGTCTTACAATATTACCCTCCACACTTTTCCTCGTTTTCCATATAGTTTATTATTGTATTATTGTAGGGAGTAGGGAATTTATAGTATGATGAAAAAATTAGAATAATGAACACAGGAAATAATAATAATAATAATAATTGTTTATTGTGTTTAAAAATACAAAGTATAGAGAAAACATTAACAAATAAACATATACAAAACCCAATTGGTGAATGCAAAAGACGAAAGTCCATACACAAAATGCGTACATTCACCCAAAGAAAATAATATAGGAAATAATAGAAGAAAATTAAATTTTATTATTCGATTAAAAAAAAACTCTTACCCCGTCGAACAAAGCTCGCGTATAAAAAGGAAGCTGTTATAAGTGTAAGACTCTTTTCTTACGTATTTAACTAATTTATCTGTTCCTAAAGGTGGAGGAAAATTCTTAACTGAGACTCGTAAATACTGCTAATACTTAGAGTTTATTGTCTATTTACTACAGGTGTATGCGGCGGCCTGCGTGGCCACCGCGCAAGACGCTCACGCGCCCGCGGCTAGCACCCGAGTGATCAAGTAACGTCATCCGGTTCTCTCGCCTTATGCACAAAGTGCTGACATGTGGTTCTCATGCCGTGTACAATACTGATCATGGAAATTATCAACCTGCACGTACTATCTGCTGGGAAGGGAACCAGGGAACCTTACAGGCCCCCCCCCCTAAACTTCGTCACTCCTGGGACGACACAAGTTGAATATTTATTGAAGCAGATAGTTTGAATGGGGTGCATTTAATTGTAAGTTAAACCACAATTTATTGATGACTAAACAAAATTTAAATATTATTATGAAATTATTACTTGATCATTCAAGGCATATTTAAAAAAATCCCAATACAATATAAAAATTATTTCTTCGTTGAGTGTTGCGATGACGGTGTTCTTGGTCTCTTGATCCGACATCTCCTGAAACATGAAAACAAAAAGGCGGTATCTTGGCTTGACCCAATAACAAACAAAAATTACTGTATTTTACTTTTTGTGTGGCGATATAAAATATATGATATAATGATGTAATAAAACATGAGCAAAATGCTTGTAGGTTATTTTCCTTTTCTTTTTCATTTTTTTTTTATATTACTTTTTGTATATGAGAATACAATATTTTGGCCATTAATTTGATTTTAAACCAACTGAATATTTTTATGTATTATAATATTAGAACTGTTATTATTTCAAAACAATTTGCTTTTCATAAAATTTATCGATACATTAATTATTATGGTGTATAAAATTATGCTATAATATATATATTGACTTTAACTTTACCAAAGCAGTTCTGACTTTATCAATTAGTTAATTTAGTATTTTGCACTGGCCGTTGATATTACTCATTGCACAAATATTAAAAATTGAATAATATTGATTTAAAATATTTATTGACATCATCATATATTAGTTTTTCCAGTGTTTCCTGTTGAAGGGCTTACTGTTTCTGTCTAAAGCTTGTTCCTTTGACCTTATCATATTACTTACAAACTTGTCATGATATACATTATATAAAATTGCGTGTTATGCAATATGAACATACTGATGATTCCAGTTTCCGTCTGGACTTTGGCTTAGAAATATAAGAACTCTAGCATTTTAATTACAGTATGTTGAACATTTTTAATTTGGGTATATCATTTTATATGGGTATTACATGGCATGGCAAACTGAATATTGTTGCATAAAATTCACAACAAAAATATTACTTAACCACTGTGCAGACTTACTGTTGCTTGTATACAACAGATTTATTATTGTTATATCTGCTTGCATTATGGATTCTATGATCCTTTAGTTTACATTTCAATAACTGCGATCTTAAAAAAAATTCTTATATTATTTATGACATATTTTGCATATTAAGTATTGAATTTTTTTTTTGTAGAAAATTAAAATTTAAATTAATGCACATAAATTTAATTGACTCGATTTTACATTATTATGCAACATGATAGTAGATTGTATGTATAAAATTGTTTTGTAAAATACTTTCAATGTTATTTTTTTTTTAATTCCTTTTTTTAATTTTTAAATGGTTCAGTGACTATCTTATGATAATATTGATTTTTAATTTTACAATATCTTAAAAAATTTAGATGGCCATTGGAATTTTAGTATTTTGTATAAAACTATTTTTTATCGTTATGTATTTGAGTCAGACAAATTTTTTCAAATTACTTATTTTATTTCGGTTATTTACAAATAAGATATGATTTTGTTGCAAAAATATTGAAACCATTTAATTTTTTACTATTTTTTTCCTCAGAAACATGATTTTGTAGCTTTATTTTATTTCATTGTGTTTCTTTACCACTGAAAATAGTATAATTTATTGATATTAAACTTACATGTCATGAAATTACTTGTTTATTTTAAATAATACATATGCGTTTTCACAGTGTTTTTAAATTGCAGCAGACTCAATGTTTTACCATTTGTAAAATTGAATAATTGATTGATAATATTTATATTGTGCAGCATTGGTCGATATTTTGACGTAGACTATTCCACATTTAATTTGCTATTAGCTTAAGAAGATCATTTCAGTTATAGTATTTGACTTGATATTATTGTTAATTTATTTTTATTTATACATTTTTTAGGCACATGAAGATAAGTACTTTGAAAGCCTCTATTTTTTAATTTAATATTTTCCCACAAACACTTGATTTGAACCGAAAGACAATCAATTGATTTGAAAATTGCTTATGTTTTTATAAATATTTGAACCTGTAATGGCTTAAAAATTGGATACACAGCTGAATTTTTATTCACTGTTAGTGATTTGATGCTATTTTTTTTTTTTTTTTTTTATTAAAATGAATGCAGTAAGCATTTAATAATTTTTTAATTTATATGAATGTAACTGTACACTTTTTCATAATATTCTATGATTAAATACAATATTCTGCGAATTTTACCTTTGCGAATAAATGCAATTTAATTGATTATGTATTAATTATTTTATGTTGAAATTAGTTTTTTTGTAAAAGTACAGTGCTGTTAAAATCTGAAAAATTGCGTTATTCATTTTATGTTATGCATCTAGCACTATATAGTACTGCTTACACATGTTGAATGCTTGGCCTACTGGATGGCAAGTTACTCTTTCTTATCTATAATATGTTGATACCTGATCTACGCTCGCTGCTTGCAGACAGTGAGTTAATGTTACACACATTTCACAAGTTCATTTACACTCTGCAACTTTTTTGTAGGTACAAATTATATTTAATATTTCTTTTAAATTCAGTTTGTATTTTATAATTACTCCATATCATCTTGAATTGTGATTGATTTTTGTAATATGATTTGATAATAATTGATTTATGCAGTAAGACTTTTATTGGCTGAATTGATTGATTGTAAATTTAATTTTGAACTGACTGATCGTTTACATGAATTGCTCTGAGTTTCGTTTAACAGATCTTTTTATTGTTGTGACATTATTTTTTTATAGCTAGACATTTTCTTTATTTAATTGATTCATTTTATAAACAGACTGCAAGATGAAACTTATAAATTTATAATTGATCAAGTTTGATGCGTTTTTGTGACTTTTCTTCTGCTTAAATAAGTCTATTATTCACTCTTGCATGAGTAGCTTATTATATAGCGTGTGATTAGCTTACTTGTATTTATTTACTATTCATTACAGTCACTTTACTGAAAATTGGTGCACATAGAAGGAGTGAGGATTGGCTTTTACTTAAGGACTCAGGTATCTCACGAATTACAGCATCGCTCGTTGTACTATAAGAGCGACGGGCGTCCCCTTGTATAGCTGTGACTTCGACGTACTCATTATTGCATTTTTATTATTAATAATATATTTTATTTATTATTGCCTATCAACCTGCAACATAGACTCTGGCTAGTGCAGTGCGATACATCTTATAGGCTTGGAAGTACAGTCGCTATATACTACAAACAGATATACTTGCGTGAATATGACACTTGCTGCCCCTTAGAACATTCAATTTTAGGGTTGCTTCAGACGTAAGGTAGATTATGCAATTCTAGCAGCATCAGATGGGTTGGCCTTCCCACAATAAATGCGTTTACATGTTTCTGTACCTCGTGCTAACAAAAGCTGAGTACGGTTTTGATGCCATACTCAATACAATGCGCCACGACTATATAGCCCTAATTTTTTACCAATAAATCATTTCATAGCATACCGTCATGTAGTTTGTGGATTCCATTTCCACAAGGTGAGATTCAACATTAACTAGTTGTATTTTATATTTAATATGTATTTGATATACTTGTAAACTGAGTAGCCATTAATTATTATTTTCATTTGATTACCAACTCTGCTTTTTCACCAGCATGTTATTTAACGCTTGATCACTTGATGTTAGATATTACATTTTTTTTTACTGCAGTTTAAAGCATTTTGTGATTTTATTATAGTTTTGATGATATTTGATTACTGTTACGGCTTTCTATGTAAACCAATAAGTTTTAAAATAATTATTATTATTATTTTTTTTTTTTACTGTGTAATTGATTAACTTTAAATTCATACAGTGTAAAGTTCTGGAATTTGTGAAAATTATGAAAATTAAATGAAATCCGACAAAGTTCCTTCGGTAGAATTGGAAATACTTATATATCATGTTGCAATACATTGGTATTTTATTGCAATTATTTATTGCTTTTCCAAAATGTATTTTCTCAAGTAACTTATGCAATTATTTTATCAAGAAATAGTGACAGTATAGCGATATATGCACTTCATTCTTAATCATTTTATTTTAAATCAAGCATTATTTATGATGATATATATTATGTGTCAAATTTCATTTTTTTTTTTTTTTTTTTTTTACAATATAGAACAGTACATTTTACATCAGAAATTACAATTTACAATTTTTTAATTGATTGAGTTCGACTGACAAGAGATATATTATTTTCATTTACTGTCTTTTTTTTTTTTTTTTTTTACAGTGTAAATTATTTTCACACGACTTTTAATTAACTTACATAAAAAGAATAATTTTGATTGCACATTGATTTTTTTTTTTTTTTTTTTTTTACAGAATAAAATGAATTTACTATTAAATTGTTAATTTTTAAAATTCCGAGGAAATATTGGCAATGCTGACATAATTTTTAAAAAAACGTTATGCAAGATATATTTATTTTTTAATTTATGAAACTGAAACAGTACTACGTTATATAGCAATTAATTTTTCTCAACTCTCGTATTCATTTTTATGTTAGATTCATTGTATGATTTGAAATCTTATTAAAATTGTTTATTGTTTACTTTTACTTTATTTCGATCTATTCTTGCGTGCGTATTTGTGCTTAATTCAATGTCTGTCGAAGATTTATATACCAAATTTTACTTGAACTGTTCACAAGGAATGTGCTTTTCTATAGTATAGCCGTTTATATCGATAATAAAATCACTTGCTTATATAAAATATTTACATACGATCGTCATTCAATATCTTATATCAGCCATTATCATAATAATGAAATACTTATAAATCTAAATAAGAGGGAAACTTCTTTTTTACAATTATAATATGTTCGTTCAACTCGTTTATTGTCATTATATAGTTTTTTTTTTTTTTTTTAATTTGCACAAAAATATGTATTGCAATCTTATCACTTTTTTTTTTTTTTTTAGTTGTTTATTGTGTTCTCCCATTTTTGTTGGGAGAGAAAAAAAAAATTAAGTATATTTTATTATTCAAAAGAAAAATGTAAAACTCTAGCTGAAAAAATATAAAAAATCTTGTTAACTTTATATTTGCGAAATTTATTATTGATTTAAAACACTCATTGAATGAACATATTTGCCACATGCAATTACAAATTGACTTCAGTTAAACTTTGGGTCATAGCCTACCTCTTTTGCTTTCATCCGACGTGGCTCGACGTGGCGTTTAGCTGCTACGGCTGTCGCGCGATCTCTGCACGGCTCCTCTCGACTGCAGACATCCCCCAGGTTACTCGTCCGGGGGTCGAACATCCTTGGCTCGAAGACTCAGCAAGCCCTCTCGATGTGGGTTGTCGTCTGCGCAGGCTAATTTTGATTCTCGAAGTGATGAGCGTTGATGCAGCTTCTTGATTTCTTGACCGTCGAATCTTTTTCTTTTATGTAACACGTCGTATTTTGTTCTAACACGCAGCAAATTATTACCTCTTAGTTAATAATAAAAAAAACTTCACTTTTACTCACGTGAAATTTATAAAACAGTTATTTAATTTTATCCTCCTTTTTAGGAACAGACTTGAGTTCGTTTCTGATTAATAGAAAATCAGTATCCCGTTTCTGACACCACTTGTAAGACTCTTTTCTTACGTATTTAACTAATTTATCTGTTCCTAAAGGTGGAGGAAAATTCTTAACTGAGACTCGTAAATACTGCTAATACTTAGAGTTTATTGTCTATTTACTACAGGTGTATGCGGCGGCCTGCGTGGCCACCGCGCAAGACGCACGCGCCCGCGGCTAGCACCCGAGTGATCAAGTAACGTCATCCGGTTCTCTCGCCTTATGCACAAAGTGCTGACATGTGGTTCTCATGCCGTGTACAATACTGATCATGGAAATTATCAACCTGCACGTACTATCTGCTGGGAAGGGAACCAGGGAACCTTACATCAGTGTTATCAGGAGTCCTGCAGGGAGAGCACAGCATCCATCTATAGCAACTATAACAGTATATACCCTTGTAAAAAGGAATTATACTTATCACAAATTAATAGAGAGTATAATTCGTATGTTGAATTTGTCTAATTTAGTATAATTTCTGCATGATTAATATTTAATTTAATATACTAAATTATATATATAATATATAATTAATTATACTAGTTAAATTTTATTATAAAAATTATAGAAATAGTATACCTCTTTAAATCATTTCATTTAAATCATTTGAATTTGAATCGAGGCAATCATATTATATTAGGGTTCAATATGTCACGTGCGCGGTATTTATCGATCTCAGTGTATAGTTTGATATCCTAATGATCTTTATAGTTTATACATACATGCATGACATATATATAGCATACATGATACAGCATTTCCATAAATATATAGATACAAGAAATGCCGGTAATTTCAAACTTCAGTTTTTTCTGTTGTTCTTAGTGACTGGTCAGCCGCGGCGTGCAGTGAGATAAACGTGGCAGGTTTCAACATGACACCACCACGTGGAGTTAAATTATGTCACGCTTCCACATTTTAGGTGAGTAAAGTCAGAAGCATGTTGGTGTTTTTGTTTTGTTTTTTGACGCTTTCATGAAATTAATTTACGTTAATATTCTCTGCATAAAGGCGGATTCAGATTGCGACAACGGCGATGCGACGCGATTTTAACGTAAAATCTGTGAAATCCTATGCGGCGGTGAATTCGCTGGGAATCACGTTAATTACGATGCTCTTTTTCTTTTAATCGCCAAAAAATACGCTGCAAAGGGAGGGGGGATCGAGAGAAGCTTTGTGAACCAGGAGTTAGGTACGAAGGAAGCTAAAAGTTAAACATTTTCCACTGCCAAAACGTGGTTTCTTATATCTTCTTGTCTGCATCAGTACAATTGTTTTTACTGATAACAGTGTTAAGGTGCATTTCAATGCAGCGATGTCAAGCGGAGCCCGGTGGGGCGAGAAAAGCCGCGCACTTGCTTCAAGATGCTTTTCCATGGAAAATCCTCACCAACATGGCCGCTATATGGTTTCACTGCCCCTTTCTCGCCCCGCCAAGCCTCGCGTGACTTCTCTCCATGGAAATACACCTTCAAGGTGTATTTCCATGGAGACAGGAAAGTGAGAAAATCGCGTACCGCAGCCAATCAGATGAGGCGCGGGCTTTCCTCGCCTTTCGAGGAGCAATTTTATCGCCAACATACCCTAGTCGAAAAATAAGAGTGCTAAGTGATAATTTGAGCAGTAATCAAGTAGTTGACTGCTTGTTTTTAAGTAGTCAACTACTTGTTTTAAGTAGTCAACCACTGCTCAAATTATCACTTAGCACTTATTTTTCGACTAGGGTAGCCGCTACACCAGATTAAATTTCGCTTTTGTCAACCCGCCAAGCAATAATCGGCATTGCTCCTTTCAAAAATACCTTCATCTCATATATGGCGGCCATGCTGGCGATAAAATCGCTCCCCGCAAAGCTAGGAAATCCCTAACCTCTGATTGGCTGCGGCACGTAATTTTTTCGCTTTCCTCGCTCCATGGAAAAGCACCTTTAATCTACAAAAACTATGGAAATAAGGAGAGGAATCTCGGGAATATTGTAACGTCACAGCAAGTTCTGCTGGGAACCGCTCATGCCTTCTTCTCCGAACGTGATGGCGACGAGCTATATTCCGATATATTACATAATTATGTGTAAGAATTTACTTTTAAAGGTGAACCATATTTATGCACATAATATATAATACTACTCGCAGACTGTGTAATATATATAGGCAAAAGGTTGGAAAGAAAATATATAGACAAATGTGTAAATTGCCCCCCAAAAAAAACCCAACTAACCACAACCAATCAATCAAAATAGACGATTTTAGGAATTCAGTCATAAAAATGAAAAAATAAAAGTAAGGAAAAAACTTGAAAAGTCGCAAATACATAACAGTTACAGATTTCTAAAATAATCATGAAATAGCAAAGTAGCCAAATGTATAGCTTTTTCTATCTCCTGTGTTGAATTAGGAAGAAATGAGATCTGTGGTAGCAAACCTGGATATGACCAAGGTTGGCTTTATACAGGTTAAGCCTCCGATTTGACCAATGTTAACGGGCTTAGCCAATCAGATTCAAGTATTCCAGGACCCATCGTGCCGCGAAACTTTGAATGCGCCGATGATGCAATGCTATTTTTGAATTTTCGCGGTGAAATGGGTCCTGGAAATAATGGAAAAATAACGCACGAAATACGCACGTGGCTTAACCTGTATAAAGCCAACCTTGGATATGACAACAGTCATTTTTATTTTATTTATTTTTTTTTTTTTTTTAAAGGATACACCCCTAAGAACTTACAGCTTGCAGCGCGGTAATGGATAGGGATAAGGTAGGGAACGGATGATGGCCACGGCATGTTACGCGTCCCAGCATTCGCTGAGGTGAGACTGAGGGAACCGTGGAACACCTCAGTCAGGACGGAAACCTCTACTTTTTATCAATGGACCAAAGCGATGTCCAAAAAGCCTGGGGAACCACACATAGGTGCATCACTGCACTGGGTGAAAAGCGAGACGAATTTACCCCAGGGAGGGAGCAGCGTAATTTTCTCATGAAACGGTCACCCATCCAAGTAGTAACCAGTAACCATGGCATGCTCGACGTAGCTTGACTTCGGTGATCTAACGAGAACCGGTCAATGCACTGCGCCATACGCTCGACTTCTAATAAATTTAAATCATAAGTTCATTTATTTTTTGCTTCAGTCGCTAATCAGTATAACTCTGGTAGAGTAATTTTATGTGTTAAATATGCTTCTATAAAATTTGTTTATTTTTATTTATTATATTCACCCAATTCATTTAAACATAACGAAGGTTAAAACTGGGTGAGGATAACGTACAAAGCGTAAAAACACTATATCACTACTTTAACAATTGGAGGGAGCTCTAAGGAAGGGGGGGGGGGGGGGGGGGTCGGTATGACCCTATGACCCGTAAATCTTTTACAGCGGGAAAAAAGTGTATAATAGTGCCTGAAATTTAAAAAAAAAAATAATCCATTGTTAGCCACCCACAGCAATGTATTTCAGTATAAAAAAAAAAAAGTTTGTGGGCAGCACTCTTGAACAGTATATGTTGTATAATTATAATACGAGGATATGAGTTGCCTAGAGATCTCATTATACAATATAAATAAATAAAAAAGTGGTCGGAGATCACAGCCCCAGTAATTCAGTTAGTAGAGCACTCGGCGCACTAAGCCTGAGAGTGCCATGGACGGTACGACGTGGGTTCGAGTCCCACCTGGTTCTTCTATTCTGCTAATATTTTCCTTTTCACTAATGTATACTATTCAAAATCGGTTCGTTTCAACACCCCTGGTAAAGCGTACTTGTTACAAAAAAGTACCTTCCTTGATGATTATCATGATGTAAAAAGAACCCATCATGATGATTATACACCAAGGGATCTGTAAAAAAGTATATATAGTTTATTCAATATTGATCTACATTAACAATCATCGAAACTTCCCTGTAGCCCCGGGTACCCTGCTTTTATAATAAATATATAATGGTGTTAAGTGTAAATATAGTGGTGAAGAAAGAGGTGATATATGTAAGATACCTGTTATTTCTGATGTGTTTCGCCGTAATGATTTGGTATTTTTTCACAAGTGTTTGCGTGGTGAAGTTGATATGAACATTTTTTCAGATGACAGGATTACATTACGTACAAAGCCAAGTATGCTGCGTAATAAAGAAAGTACTAAAAAAATTTGGCTGAATTTTGGCATCTTATAATCAGTGCATTTTTAACGCCTTAAATCATGCTTTTTTCAGGTGTTTCGTTGCGCATTTTCAGTAGTCAGTATAAGCTATATATATACTGACAGTATATGCTGACTACTGAATATTGACTACGAAACGCCTGAAAAATCATGATTTAAGGCGTTAAAAATATACTGATTATAAGATGTCAAAATTCAGCAAAATTTTTTTAAGAGTGTTAGTACGGGCCTTGCCTTTTTTTACATCCCCTTGGGCAGTTTTTCCTTTGTTAACTATGACATATTTGTAATTTGTCTGTTTTCTGCTCAATAAAACATTTATTATTACTATTATTATTATTATTATTATTATTATATAGGAGTGTCAAATAGACAATAATGGTTGCATTTTTTTATTTCATAATTAGAAAATATACCTAAAATTATGCTTTCCTGAATTTTTTCGGATTTTTTGGAGTGCGGGAACTAATTTTAAAAAAATATTTAAAATGCCTGAATTTGGGTGGTACACTTGATGGGACAACCGTGACGTCATTTGTCATGCTGTGATTTTCTGTTGATGATGTCACGGCTGCTGTGATTGGCTGTCGATGACGTCACGGTTGCCCCATCAGGTGTGGTATCACGTCAAAACCACGAAAACAAAAATCACGAAAACAAAAATCACGAAAGCATTTTCAACGAATGATTTTATCCCGAAAACAATTACATCGAAATCAAATATAAACGAAATCATTTACCACGAAATTAAATTAACACGAAACAAAATAATAACGAGAACAAAAATCACGAAAACAATTTGTACGAAAGTAATATGACCGATTTAAAAAAGGACGAAAGTAAATTAGAACGAAATTATTTTAATGCGAATTCAAAAATCACGAAAACGATTTGACCGAAAGTTATTTGAACGAAAATATTTAAGACGAATACAAAAACAACGAAAACAATTTGACCGAAAAGTTATTTGAACGAAAACATTTAAGACGAATAAAAAAATAATGAAAACAATTTGACCGAAAGTTATTTGAAAGAAAACATTTAAGACGAATAAAAAAATAACGAAAACAGTTTGACCAAAAGTTATTTGAACGATAGCATTTAAAACGAATGGAAAAATCACGAATACAATTTGAACGAACGCTATTTGACCGAAATAAAAAACACCGATGAAGAGAAATATTAATAAAAATTTATAACAATATAATTAAACCAAAAAATAAATTGTAAATTAAAACGAATGCAATTAATAAAGAAGTATATACAGACTGAGCCAGAAATGGTGTTCCGAACCTATGCTAAAATTTGGGCAGGTTATCTTTGAGCTAGCTAGAAATTTGAAATTTGGCATACCGTAAAAGCCAAGGGTTCTAAATTCTTTTGACATGTGTTAAATAATTTTTAAAATTAATATTTCCTACCATTTTAGGGGTGGATTCACAATTTGCATTTCTTCCTTATGGGATATATCCATGTTAAATTAAGTTGATAGAAAAATTTTGGCTGATTTGCACCAAAATTATATAGTCTTGAAGGTTTTCAGAGCACGTTGAATTTAATGATGTAATTTTAAAAAGTGGTGAAAACCACCCCTAATGAGATAATGACCCTTATTATGTAAAAAAATTATGCTATCAAAATTTTGATTATGCTACTGAAACGGGCTTATTTTTTCCCCCCAGAAACGACCTTTAAATTTTTTGAATCGGAGCAAGTTAACGATTTAATTGTTAGGGGAAGAACACCATTAAATACAGCGTGCTCTGAAAACCTTCAAAACTAATTTTGGTGCAAATCGGCTAAAATTTTTCTATTAACTTAATTTGACATGAAAATCCCATAAGGAAGAAAAACAAATCGTGAATCCACCCCTAAAACAGTAGGAAATTATTTTAAAAATTGTTTAACACATGTTAAAAGAAATTAAAACCCTTAATTGGCTTTACGTATCCCAAATTTCAAATTTCTAGCTCAAAGTTAACCTGACCAAATTTTAACATAGGTTCGGAACACCATTTCTGCCATGGCTCAGTCTGCAGTATTCTGTATATACTTCTTTATTGCATGCATTCGTTTTAATTTCCTTTTTTTTTTTTTTTTTTTTTTTCATTATTGTTATAAATTTTTATTAATATTTTTCTTCATCGGTGTTTTTTATTTCGGTCCAGAGACCCTACATGGTCTCTGATTTCGGTCAAATAGCGTTCGTTCAATTCGTTCAAATTGTATTCGTGATTTTTCCATTCGTTTTAAATGCTTTCGTTCAAATAACTTTCGGTCAAATTGTTTTCGTTATTTTTTGATTCGTCTATAATGTTTTCGTTCAAATAACTTTCGGTCACATTGTTTTCGTTATTTTTTTATTCGTCTTAAATGTTTTCATTCAAATTTAACTTTCGGCCAAATTGTTTCCGTGATTTTTTCATTTCGTTTTAAATGTTTTCGTTCTAATTTACTTTCGTTGTTTTTCAATTCGTTCAAATTACTATCGGCCAAATGGTTTTCGTGATTATTGAATTCGGCTCAAATGTTTTCGCTGTAAATGCTTTTGTGCTTTTTAAGTTTCGTTATTATAAATGCATTCGCACATTTTCCATTTCGATTAATTATATTTTCGTATAAAATGTTTTCGTGTTAAATTACATTCGTCCTTTTTGTTTTCGGTGTAATGCCTTTCGTGTAAATTGTTTTCGTTCTTTTATTTTTCGTTCTTTTGACGTTGACTCTCAGGTGTACCACCCAAATTCAGACTTTTTAAATATTTTTTTATAATTAGTTCCCGCACTCCAAAAAATCTGAAAAAATTCAGAAAAGCTTAATTTAAAGTATATTTTCTAATTATGAAATAAAAAATGCAACCATTATTGTCTATTTATAGCATGACGTGTTGATCGAAACACATGCTATTTTGACTGCTCCTAACTCGTTACAAATTTACATGTCGTCATAATGGGTTGTTGTAGTGGAATGCACACTGTAACATATATGCTAGTATAGTGTGACTGCATAATGTGTGTCTGACACACCTTACATACATCAAATTATACCAGCAAAACAAACGTATATATTATCATCATCAATGACAATGATATTTATTTTACTATATTTTACTATTTTTATTATGTATATATATTTATTATTACTTTGTTAATATAGCATATTATATTTCTTTTTTGCTATATAATTTTATTCAGTTGTATAAATGTTGAGGATGCAGTTATTTATCTGATAATTCTTGGTGGTTGATCATATATTATTTATGCATGGGTTTTATACCTTTTTCATACCACCGTTTGGGTTATGTATTCATATTTTTTTTTTTATTATTATGCCATGTATTTATTTATTTTTGCTCTTAAGTCATCTCTTGTTTTGTTGTTGTTAGTTTGTTTGTTTTTTTTTTCATGTCTTTTCCCCCATTCTTTTGTATTACTTAACCCAATAAACAAATATTATTATTATTATTATTATTTTTTTTTTATTTTTTTTTTTTTAGACACTACTAAGCCGTCTCATAGGTCATTACAAGACAAACCTAGCAGTGTCTCCTCGACCCCAGCGCTCCGCACTCTCGTGCAGTAAACTCCGGGGCTGCCTTTTCATATTTTTCTTTTTATCGGTGCACCTCACCAACATCCCCATGGGCCCAAAGTAGACGGAGGGAGCCCAGCAACACCGCCTTCTGCATGGCATCCGCTAATCGCTCAGCAGATCCACGACAACCTGGTATTTGCCGCAGCCCAGAAACCAATGAGTCGGGAACTCCGACCATCACCCCAACCAAAAGAACGACCAACACAACCGAATGTCCAGCATAGCTCTGCCACAAGTCCATGACAAGATCTCGGTACTTATCGCGTTTTTCGGCATACTTTTCCGTGAGGTTCTGGTCCGAAGGAGCAGAAAACTCCACCACGGTCAACGCCTTCTTGTGCTTCTCAAGTACCACGATGTCTGGCTGGTTGGCATGGAGCTTGCGAATGGTGGGAAACGAATAGTTCCAGAAGATCTTCACCTGGTCGTTTGCCACCACTGCCTCAACGTCCCCAGGAGCGTATGGTATGACAGGTGAATCGTCAATACCGAAATGGTGCCTCAGATGGAAATAAAGCACCCGCAGTGCTGCATTGTGCCTCTCGATGTAGAGAGTGCGGGCATAGAAAGGACATGCAGAGAGAAGATGCATGGTGGTCTCGGGAGAACGGAAGCACGCCCGACATCTGGTGTCCAGCTGACGACCAAAAATCAACTGCTGGTACACCAGGGATGCGAACACACCATCCTGCATCTTGATGATATTGCTCTCTGACACGGAAGTCAGCCCATAGGAGCGAAGGAAGGCAAAAGTACGCTCCCTGCAAAGGCCCTGGCTCTCGATGTTCTTGTAGAACACGCTATGCATGCTCTTTGCCATGTGCCCTCGCAAAAGAAGACGCACCTCCGCCTCCCTTACCCTCTGCTTGGCGAGAGTCCGAGGCAAACCTGCAAGGTTTACTCCTGGTTTCAACTCCGACTCCACCAAATCCAACTGTACTCCCAATGCCCATGCCACCCTTTTTGCTACACTGAACAAAAACGTTCCACTGCCCCACAACTCATGCCCATACACAAGTTGAAGATGGGGATCTGTGCTCGTTACCACACGACACGCCATACTAATAACCATTCGGTTGTAGATGTTCTCAACTCCAAACAACCCTCTACCTCCCTGATCACGTGGAAGGTAGACCCTCTCAACAGAAGCCCGCTTATGGTGGCTCAAGTTTGAAGACATGACTTTCCTCGTGATGGTATCAAGGCCCTTCAGCTCTGCCACGTTCCATTTCATGGCACCAAAGGTGTAGAGCATGACAGGGATGGCTAGCATGTTGGTCGCTTGGATCTTATTGCGACCCGACAACCTGGAACTCTAGATCTTCTTCAGGCGTCGAACATACTCCCCACGAAGCACCTTCTGGCACAATCCTGTATCCTGAACGTGACTTGTACTCACGCCCAGGTACTTGTACCGTGCTTCGGCATCGAGATGTCTAATGATGCTCCCGTCTACCAGCTCCATGTCTTCTCCTTGGCCACACACCTAGCCATGTCGAATGTGCAGGACCTTACACTTGTCCAAGCCCAACTCCATCCCCGTGTCTGCTGCAAAGCTACTAACAAGATCAAGCGACTCCCTGAGCTTGCGTTTGCTAGAACCATAGATTTTCAGGTCATCCATGAAGTATGCATTGGTGACCTTATGGCTCCGACTCGAAGGTGGACCAGCCATGTACCCATCTTGTTCCCGAAGTAAAGCAGAAATAGAGTCCTCCAGTAGCTCATTCAAACAACCAGTAAAACCTTTATACTCGGTGTTGAGCGTGGTGATGGGTCTATAGCTGGATGGATGTTACAAGTGTCCCCCTTTGGGGATCAGGATCGTGCGTCCCTCCACCAACCAAGCAGGGATCTCCATCGTGCCCCTTAACATGGCGGTGTAATGCCTTGCCAAGTGAGGATGCACAGCCGTAAACTTTTTCCACCAGAACGTTTGGATCTTATCAACGCCTGGCGCTGCCCAATTGCGCTTTCCTCTGAAAGATCGGGCAACAAGTTCTACTGTGACATCCGGGCACATTGCCTGCCTATTCTGCACTCTCCGACAAAGCTTCTCAAACTCTGAGAGAGCCTGAGACTCGACGTTGAACTCGACACTTTCCCCATAAATTCCTGCATAGAACTCACGGACAGCATCCGCCGTAGGAGGGTTGTGTGGAGGCGCTGGTCTCTCCCGCTCCAAAAAGCGACGCGTATTGTGAAGGAAGACGTTATTATCCTCCAAGCACTGCAAACGACTCAGCTTCTTTGCTTTTATAGCCTTCAGGGTGCGGATTCGATCCAGCAACTTCTGTTTGGCAACAACCAAAACAGAAAAGCGTAGAGTCTTGTAAAGCGTCCGTGTTGAAGCTAAAAGTAGCTTCATCTTCCGGGAAGCTGGTCTCCCTGAACGGACAAACTCCACAACACTCTGGATTCGTGACGCACCCCGTCTGGCCTCCAGAATCCTCTCTTTCAGATCTGCTATCTGCCCACGGATCTTTTCCTGGGCACTCGAGCCATCCTGCATCTTGGGAAGCATGAGCTTCGCGGCGGCAAAGACAGCCACGTTGACTTCCATCAACGTTGACTCCTGGGTGAGGCATGAGAAAAGTGCCTCATTCATCGCTACCAAGTCTTGTGCTCGGATTTTCCTTCTCGGTCTCCGAAGGAATGGACGCTTTTCGAAACGCAGACTGGTCTGATCAATCTCCTCCCTCAGCTCTGCCTCAAAGTCCCTCCCCTGCACAACAACAGGTTCAGGCTGTGCCTCATCTTCGGAGGAAGACGACGAACAAAATTCCACCGAGTCTGAGACAGAGGCTTGTGAGCTAGAAGCAGAAGAAGGCGTCTGCGACCTGGGTAAAATTCCCCGACGCCCCAGCACAGCTCTGGCTTGGTCACTCAACTGCTGTTTCGTGACCCCCATCTCCGGATGGCGCTCCTGCCAAATCATCAGAAGACGGGCCATATATCCCCTGCACTGAGGCTCACTAGCTTCGTAACAGACAAGCAGTTCGTCACAAAGCTCCTCCGTCCACCTCAATGGCCCATGTAGAGGCTGGTCCCTTTGTCCCCCACCACTTGGTGCAGCCGACACATCCGAGATGCCGGCATGGTCGGGGGGCCTTCGCATGTTATGCCTAGGAACCATTTAATTTATACTCGTGTGGATGGGGGGTTAGCCCATACCACAGAGTCCCCAGCATTGCCAGGATTTGCCTGTCTAACTAAGTGGAAACCGGGACAGGCACAAGCGTCCACTCTTCATACCAGGCAGTGCCAGATATGGGCTGAGAAGGATCGTAAAATCCCTCCCAGACTGAAAAGCCCGTCTGTTGGAGCTCGGACCGCCGCATATGACAAGTCATATACGACGGCACAAGCAGCCCCCACACCGCGGCAAGGTTCAGACATAGGCACATCCCCCTGTAGTGCTTGCACATGCATCTCCCCCAATCACCGGTTGCTTACGCGCGCAGTAGGACAAAGAGACACATACAACATGCTACCCACAGAGGGTTGTCTCACCCCACATGGCGACACAGGCGCCCTAAATCCCCCGCAACACCAATCCGGGGCACAGCGCAGCATGCAAAGCATCTGACACCGATCCCTTCTTGAATGCAGCCAAGGAGAAAAGGACACATGCAGAAACATGCAGGGATTGACGTGGGGGTTATTATTATTATTATCAATAACGCAATATTTACTTAAACTATTCAAATTCAAATTTTTTTTCAATCATTTTGGTTGTACAATTTGGCAAACTTGGATTACGTCAAGATAAAAGAACAAACAAAAAACAAAGACCCCTAACACAATAAAACAACTACAAACAGCTACAAGAAAAAATCATAGAAACCAGAATAATTACAGTATACAGCCAAAATAATACTTTTAAATTCAAAAACTTCACTGCATTTTCTAACTCTATATAGTATTTAAAAAAATAAATAAATGGAAGAAAAAAAAATCAATACATATAATGCAAATACTGTATATTATAAATTATTATAAATTTATTATAAATAAAAACCAAATAACCAAACATGAATACTGCCTTATATCATTTAAATCCGTAAAAAAAACTACACTATTGTGGTATAAAATTATTTGTTGTTGCTGCAGTATTAAGTGTTCATGATTATATTTTCAGGTATTGAATATATATATATTATGTATGTTTTTTTTTTCTTACAGGTTACGGATTACCTCATATATAGAACATTACTTTTTAACCAAACATTATGGATATTACTGACAGGTATGACTATGATAATAAAATAATATTTTATAATTATTTTATTTCTATACTTGAAAATATAAGACAATTATAAATTATGAAGAACAATTTAAAATATTACTACTTTCTAATGTGACCTATAAATTATGACAATGGCCAAATCATATTTTTTTTTTTTTTTTTATCACAAAACATTTCAATTTCTGCTTTAGTATTTCAGGTAACAATTTAATACGACTAAATGTCAGTGCGGCAAAATATATAGGGCTGATAATTATTACTTATTTTCTTTCAAATTCCTTGATTTTATAACGAATGGACAATTTGCATCAACTTTTTTTAGTAGCTCAATCGAAAGAGGAGGTCGAAAAATACACCTGTGAATTTTATGCGATTGTTATTCGTACTGCATCATGGCTAAAAGAGAGGTCACGTGACCTGGAGCCGGCGCCCGTGTCGCCCGTGACGTCATTGAACTGTCTGGTCAAGCAAACGATTGTCTATATAAAGGTGGATTCAGATGGCGGCAACGGCGACGCGGCGCGATTTTAACTTAAAAGCTGCGAAATCCTATGCGGCGGCGAATTCGCAGGTAATCGCGTTAATTACGATGCTCTTTTTCTTTTAATCGCCCAATATGGCCGCCAATGGATGTTACAGCATGTGCGCATTTCTAAACAATAAATTAATTGTTGCTTGTTTCCATAGCAACGTGGTTGTTTGCAAGCGTTATAAAGTCGATCGTTTGTTTGACGGAACAGTTAAGTGACGTCATGGGCGACACGGGCGCCGGCTCCAGGTCACGTGACCTCTCTTTTAGCCATGATGCAGTACGAATAACAATCGCATAAAATTCACAGGTGTATTTTTTGACCTCCTCTTTCGATTGAGCTACTAAAAAAAGTTGATGCAAATTGTCCATTGCAAGTTTTGAATGAAGAGCCTGGGCTCCTCACCACATGACCCTACCCCTTCTAATCTTTTCTTCCCCGTCTGGTCAAAGAGCATTCTTTCTAGATGCGGGACGTTTTAAATTAAAAGTTGTTGGAACAGTTCTAAGACGATTCTGATTTTTCCACAGACAAGATCTTCCAAAGAGTGCCCAAGACCGTCTGTTCGCGGCTCTTCACGTAGCTGATGGTGGTCCGAGCACCTCCTCAACTCAACAGTCAGTAGGGCTGCTGAGGACGGAATCTGGGGGCATCAGCACTGAGTGAGCAAACTAAACAACGTGGACATTTTATTTACCCTGTCTTTCAATCCACATTCTTGTATTTTTTTTTTTCAAAAGTTTGAACTACTTTTTCATAAGATTTCTTCATTCAGGAGACATTTCAATTTTACAATAGATTTTGGATATAAACTAAAAATTCATGGTTACAAACATAACATTCACTATTTAGCTTTAGCATTTAATTTCTGAAAAACTTTATACATTTTAAGCTAACAATACGACACTAGCTGTCTCCGTCTGACCACAAGTATCTTCTTGTTATTTTATTCTCATTCAAAATCCTTTTAAGTTTACGAAAGGTAATGAGTAATGAAGAATAAAAATCTTGTAAACTTTGAAAAAAAAAAAAAACTTTTCCTTCTCGTCAAAATTATTCTACATCTCTATATATATATATGTATATATATATATATATATATATATATATATATATATAGATGTAGATAATATATATATATATATATATATATATATATATATATATATATATATATATATATATATATATATATATATATATATATATATATATATATATATATATAAATATATATATATATATATAGGGAAGTATATAGTATATAATATAAACTAAATAATAGATGAATTAGACATTATTTAGGGTGGGATTTAGGCCATTTGGTCCACACTCTTTCATCAAACCCACCTAACTATAACATGCACGACGTTTTTGCTAAATTGTAAGTTGTTGCAACAGTTTCTTAGAAGATTCTAATATTTCCACAGACTTCCTGTGAGCGTCCTAGACCGTCAGCTCGCATCTCTTCATATAAATGATGGTGGTCCGAGCACCTCAAGGGACTTAGCCTCAACTGACCAGGCAGTAGGGCCGCTGATGGTGGACACTGGGGGCATCAGCACTGAGTAAGCAATCTGAACAACGTGTCTTTCACTCTAAATTTATACAATTATAATATTTTTATTATTCCATTCATGAGCCACTTCAATATTTCAAAGGATTTTGGAAATGACCTAATAATTCATGTTTATATGGCCATATCATACGTTAATTCTCCTTAGCTTTTTCTTTTTCAGTGGCGTAACCAAGGGGGGGGATTCGGGGTTTAAACCCCCCCATGAAGATCGAGTAATGACTGGGTATAAGAAGAAAAAAGGAAAAATTATAGAAAATTGAAAAAAAATATTAAATAAAAATTGAAATTTAGGGGATATCAAGTAGTCTTTTTCTTTAAAAGAAACAAATTATCACAGAGTGAACTTAGTAAGTGCAACTCTGTGCAAACTGCATGCATATAACTACTATTGTATAAATTAAAACGCTCACATGTGTGCTGCACTTTCATTTGATTGGTTGCTCCACGCCATGCAGACAAAATTTAACAAAAATAAGAGAAGCAATTCACTTTTTTTTTTTACAACATCTTAATGATGTGAACTTGGATTATTAAATAAATTTTAAAAATCAAATTCAATTAAATGACACGTACACTCATTCCATAAAAATAATTTAAAAGTGGTTACATGAATTACTAGATTTGATTAGAATGATCTACTCAAAGCTTTATTTATTACGCACGTATTGAAAAGAAATTGAAAAATGGGGTGAAAAAAATATAAAATGTTAAAAAAAATTGCATCAGGCCATATATTTTATCCTCTAATATAATAGTATTTTTTCATGATTTTTCCCTAAAAAAGCGACGTGTCCTTTAAAAAAATCACGCCTGCGGCGGGCTATTGGGAGGCTACGCCCCCCAAACCCCCCAGTGGACTGTTCTCAATCTTTATCCTGATGGACCCCCCCCCCCCCTTGAGCAATTCTTTGCTACGCCACTGTTCTTTTTCAAAACCTTTCACTGCCTCCTGAATGATTTTAGCTAACATTACAAATAATCTCAGTCAGGCCAAGAAGCTATTAATTTTATTGTTTTCAACTTTCAACTCATTTAACCTTCTTTGATTTTTTTTTTTTTTTTTTTTTTTTTTAAACCCCAACTGGATACTTCTACTTACTAATTACTCACTAAGTTTGAAACCCCGGCCCGAACTTCCGAAACCCTAACTTGAGCGTTTTGCGGGCTCTTCCGGAACGGGGGTGCGGCCACGGCCTTGCAATCCATCCCGGCATTTGCCTGCGACTGAGGGAAACGTAGAAACCTCAGCCTGCAGGATGGACGCTACAGCTTTTGTCAATGAACCGGAAGTGCAATGGTCCAAAGCCAGGGAAACCACATAGTGGAAAAGCGCAACGACTGGGTGGGAAACGTGGCTTTTGTTGAAAATAGTCATCCATCCAACTACAAACCACACTCGGCGTTGCTTGACTTCGGTGATCTGACGATACCCGGTCAAGTGCACTACGCCACAATGAAAAACAGATTGCAATTTTGAATAAAAAAGTTCTTCCAGCATCTGGTCAAAAATTATTCAAAGCCTATCTACCTGCTGCAGGATGCTTTTGTCAAATTGTAAGTTTTTGCAGTAGTTTCTTAGAAGATTCTAATATTTCCACAGACTTCCTGTGAGCGTCCTAGACCGTCAGCTTGCATCTCTTCATATAAATGATGGTGACCAGGCACTTGGGCCGCTGATGGTGGACATAGGGGGCATCAGAACTGAGTAAGCAATCTGAACAACGTGACTGTTAACCATGTCTTTGACTCGATCTATAACAATAACTAGGGAGATGTCTGTACACAAGCAACAAAATTAAAAAAAATTTCACGTGAGAACTCTTTTAGTCCTACAGTTATATAACTTATATACATTTAAAGCCAATACCGACCGGCCTGACTAAGGTTACCATGTTTTCTCAATTCAATGAAGCAAAATCCTGAATGGCCATCAGCTCACACCTAATTAGATATATATATATATGTCTCAGATAAACATGTCTGTATAGGGGAGTTTTATTTCACATATTTTTATAAAATTAGCTGCATAGCAAAAGAAACAAAGAGAGTTAACAAATACCTAATGCAGGTGGTAGTGTTTTTTTTTCTCTTTTTTCAACTTTGAAATACTTTAAAATAAATCAAGTGAAAAATTAAAAAAAAAAATAATAATAATAACGATAAATTTAACTTTTGTTGAAGTCATGCGTGTATTGTGACAGTGTGTGTCATAGAAAATATATAAGTCCTACTAACGGTCCTATATAAAATAAGAACAAATTCCCTAAAATAAAAATTCCTTGTTTAAAAATTAGTATAATTATTCATCTGAACAATCTCTTAAAGGGGTACCAAAGTGAATACTTTTTTTACATATCCGGGCAGCTAAGAATTATTCTAACATCCCTGTGGCTCAATATTTTCGTACAATGCCTAGTTATTTTACAATTAATTATTTAGTGTATTAATAATATCAGGTAAATATTTTTAAAAAAATATTTCTTCCCCCCATTACTTTGCGTGTTATTTTTTAAATTCCAGACGGCTAATATCTTGACAGTTGACGATCGCCCCTGCTGGTCTTGGCCTTCCACCAGAGGGCTATGCGGCTATGGGTGATACGACAAAAAAGGGGCGGGAGGAGGTTCCCATGATTCTCGGGAAATTCTCGTCGTATCAGCGGCTGCTGCGAGCGCGCATCGGCTTGAATCAATCAACGGTCATAGAACTCACTTTTCAAACTAAATAATTAATTGTAAAATAACTAGGCATTGTACGAAAATATTGAGCCACAGGTATATCAGAATAATTCTTAGCTGCCCAAATATGTAAAAAAAAAGTATTCACTTTGGTACCCCTTTAATATTGTAATAAAAAACACCAACATGGTCCATTTAAATAAAGATTGAATTAAAATTAAAAATCAATCTCAACATTACAGCGTTTACGACCTTGCATCCCATCCTCCAAGGGACAACCTCGTGATCATCTTCAACCACTACAAGTACAAAGATGGCTGCCAAAGCACCAGGGAGGGTACTCACGAGGACATGAACCGTCTGTGCGAGTTCTTCAACTATCTCCAGTACACGGTGTTTGCGTACCAAGATCTTACGTATGACGAGATAATGACACGGCTGCGGCACCGTAAGTTATTGAAACTTATCGACAATCAGGAGACGAAATACGGTGGATGGGGGGGGGGGGAATTTGATTTAAATAATATTTATATATTTTTTGCATGTCACATTTCTTTCTACTCCAACCTCACTTTGGCAAATCTTTTCTGAGCACTTATTGCCGTTTGTTTTATATATATATATATGTTTCCACCAAAAACCGAATTCGGGCAAAAGCCGAAAAAAATGAGCAAAACTAGTTTTGAGCATCAAGTTAAGCTCAAAACCCGAAATAATCAATTACTTCGGGTTTTGAGCTTAACTTGATGCTCAAAACTAGTTTTGCGTATCAAGTTATGATCAAAACCCGAAGTAAGATTTTATTTCGGCTTTTGAGCAAAATTTGAGCAAAACTAGTTTTGCTCATTTTTAAAAGATAATTTATTTTTTATTTTGTGACAGCTGTTCTTTACTTTTTATTTATTATTTTCTTCGGAATAATATATTTATTTTTACTTCTTTGCTGTAGTTATTCAAATGCTTGTTTAAATATTTATTTAAATATTAATCAATTAATTTATTACTTAATCAATTAATTTATTTTTTTAATATTGCATTTATGTATTTGTTGCTATTTGTTTGATTGAATAAAAGTTTTATTTTCTCCCTTAATTCACCTATAAATTTAAATAATATTACTATATATGTTACTCAGGTCAAATAAAGAACATAAAAATAAAATGTCGAAATGTGTTTATAAAAAGAGCTATTGTTTATTATTTGTTTCACCTTCATTATTGTAATTAGTAATTACTAATCACGCCAAAGAGGGCTTCGTATGGTGAACGCTTAATTCCACTTAAATTCAAAATAAAAAATAAATTGTCTTTGAAAAATGAGCAAAACTAGTTTTGCTCAAATTCTGCTCAAAAGCCGAAATGAAATCTTACTTCGGGTTTTGAGCTTAACTTGATGCTCAAAACTAGTTTTGCTCATTTTTTTCGACTTTTGCCTGAATTCGGGTTTTGGTGGTAACATATATATATATATACATGTTGGCACTCAAAGCCGAATTCCATGCTGAAAAATGCGCAGAACTAATTTGGAGCATCGCAGAATGCTCAAAACCCGAAGTAAGATTTCATTTCGGCTTTGGATATCAAACCATGATGCTTCAAATTAGTTCTAATGGTAAAATCGATAACATTTTAGTAAAAAGAAGGACTCGTATTAAAATATATTCTTATTACAATATTATAAATATATATATTTATGTAATTATATAATTATATTATAATGAAGCCACTAAACCATAAATATGTTCTCCAAACGCTTCAGACTCGTCTCCCGACCACGCCCCCAGCGGCTCTCTCACTGTTGTGGTGATGACACACGGTGGCAAGGATGGACTTCTTTGGGCTCACGACCGAGACTACAAGGCACATGACATCTGGGAACCTTTCATCGATTGTGTGTCGCTCAAAGGCAAACCCAAATTTTTTATTTTCCAAGTAAGTTAAACAAACAAAGCAGCTAGCATACAAAACAAACAAACAAACATATCTTTTGATTGCCAGGCGTGCCGCTGGTCCCGGGATGAACTTGGTACGACGACGGACGCGGGTCTTGAACTCGAGTGTCTGCGACTGCCACACGTCACCACTAACGTCCTGCTGGCCTTCAGTACCGTGGAGGGTGAGTTGGGCCAATGGAGTATTGTCCTCAATTTTTTTTATTGCAGAAATGGATAGAGGGTGAAAAGTTATGCTACCCTGATTTTTTCCGATTTTTTAGAGCCCGGGTAGTATTTTTAAAAAAATTATTGAAAGTCCTATTTGTGACGTCAAGCGATGTCAAGTCCTATCTTTTTCTTAAAGAGCGGCGTCTCGTGACGTCACAAAAAGAACTTTCTATAATTTTTTAAAAACAGTTCCCGGGCTCTAAAAAATCTGAAAAAAATTCAGGGTAGCATAACTTTGCACCCTCTATCCATTGCTGCAATAAAAAAATTTGAGGTCAATACTCCATTGTTCTTTACGGTGGTGAGAGGAGAACAAAAATTACCAATTTTTACTCATTAGAGGTACTTGTAGTTTAGTACATGGCTGTTTGCAGAAAGAACCGGCATGATGCCTTCAGATGATTTAATTTCTGTGGTGGTAAAATTTCCAATGATGTCTTCGTATTATCGAAGATCGTATATGTTAGCTCTATTGTCCTCTCCCATTCAGCTTAAATCCTTTCCACTCTCCCAGCTACTGCATGACACCTTCTGACAAATAAAAATCTGGAAGAGCTTTTTCTTACATTTTTGCATTGAAAACACAGCTGGTACTCAAAATTTGATAAGTGGAATAAACTGATTATTGCAATTACACTTTCCTACATGCGTGTAAGTATATAAAGCCGGTGTTACACGATACAATTTTTCTAACTATTGTATATAATTTTTCCTTACAAGAAAGCTTCAACTTCATTTTTTTTTTTTTTTTTTTTGAATGGAGATGAAATTTTCTTGAAAGGAAAAATTGTATACAAAATTGTATCGTGTAATTAGGGCTTTACAGTTATATATATAGTTTAAAAGGATTATATTTTCATATTCTCTTATATGAAAGTATCACTACACTGTCTTGCAGCAAGTGTATGAATTTCTTTCATTCACACTATTAACCAGAAAAAACTCCCAATTGAACATGAACTTAACTTATAAGTGTATACAATGTTAAAAAAAATTGGCTGAATTTTGACATCTTATAATCAGTATATTTTTAACGCCTTAAATTATGATTTTTCAGGCGTTTCGTAGTCAATATTCAGTAGTCAGCAATTGTCAGCATATACTGTCAGTATATAGCTTATGCTGACTACTGAAAATGCGTAACGAAATATTAACACCTGAAAAAGCATGATTTAAGGCGTTAAAAATGCACTGATTATAGGATGTCAAAATTCAGCCAAATTTTTTTAAGAATGTATTCGTTGTGCTTGCAATATTTTCAGTCTCTAGGAGCTTAGACTTCAAATCTAACGTCTCATCTTTATTCCCGCAGACCGAACATCTCAAAGAGATGAACTCCGCGGATCTCCATTCATCCAGGCACTGTGTGACGAGCTGTGGAATTGGCCAGGAGGGACGGTCGACCTTATAACGGTGCTCACTAGGGTCATCCGCGTGGTGTACGAGGAAGTGTGTCTCAGGAGTCTTGGGCAGAGACAGACGCCCACCTTCGTGTCCTTCCTGGACAGACTGATCATCAACACGTGAGCACTCTTAATTATAAGTTGTTTATAGGACACTATCTGTTCTTCTGCACTGAAATATTGGTTACAGTCGACCAAATTTACAATATATTCCCTCCGGGAGTGTCTAGCCGGAAGTTTAAGGTTTCTGGTCTTCCTATATATTTATATTCCAGCATTAAAATTTCACACATAGGTCAGTACTTCTACATCAAAACACTGTGTAAAGTTTCAAAACTGTATACATTACAAACAGAAGAGCTCCAAAGTTCACACTTCCGGCTACTTCCTGAAGGAATGTCAAATTAATTTGACTTTAGTCGTTAAAGTAGATTTCACTTAATAATAACATATAATATATATATTATATTATGTAAAAATCTTTCAAACTGAGTTAAGATAGCTCCAAAGAATGTAGTACCGACCTCATTTTCTTATTGCAGAAATTGATAGAGGGTGCAAAGTTATGGCTACCTTGAATTTTTTCATATTTTTTTGGTTACTTCATATTTTTAAAAAAAATTGGAAGGTCCTTTTTGTGACGTCACGAGGCGGCAAGTCCTATCTTTTTCCTAACGAGCGGCATCTCGTGACGACACGAAAAGGAATTAAAATAATTTTTTAAAAATAGTTCCCGGGCTCTAAAAAATCTGAAAAAAAAAATCAGCGTAGCATAACTTTGCACCCTCTAGCCCTTTCTGCAATAAAAAAAATTGAGGTTGATAGGGTTGATACTCTATTAAATATTTAAAAATCTGCAAAACTGCAACCCATTTTAATTGTTACACACTCATGAGAATCATGAGCCATTCCAAATTTTCATCGGATTTTAAATAACACCTATATTTGATGATAACAGCTTCAATAATATGTCCTCCTTGGCTTTTCCTAAACTATGTGAAAACGTTTTACTGCATACTTCAATAAATTCAACACGCAACATGACTTAATCCCACAGTCAGACCATGCAGTTAGCTGCTATTTTTTTTTTGGGGGTTTATTCAAATTTTAATTCAATTGAGTCTACTGGTTGCAAAAACCTCTAAAGACCAAATTTTCAAAAATGGTTTTATTATTGATACATATTCTTTAAAACACATTTTATTTGGTATAAAAATATTGGGTTGCTAATACCTCTTCTTCCCATGCTAAATGGACTATAAAGCAGAAAGTTGGTTGCAAAAACCTCTACTTCCACGGCGGGAACGTTTAAAAATCACTTTTTCAAATTTTAAAAAATTCTACAACCCCCAATTATTTTTTGAGAATTTTTTGGTTGATGAATTTAGCTTCCTGGGGGCCACATTAGTATGGTTAGATACCTAGTTTGCCCAAAACTCAAAATTCATATTTTAATGGGTTCATGGGCAAATTTTTTAAGTTTTTCCAAAATGGAAAAGTTAAATATCTGACTATACATTAATGACCTCCCTTAACCCAAATATTTTTTTAAACAAATTCTCAAAAATTTTTTGACACAGATATGGGCAGATTTTCAAAAAGTTAGTTGCAAAAACCTCTACTTCCATTTTTGAAAATTTCCCTAAATTTGGTTTTTGGTTCAATGGGCAAATTTTTGTTCCAACTCTTATTTTTTTGACCCAATCAACCCCCAATAAAAATTTCAAGTTGATATGTTTAGAAATAAGCTTGCTACAGTTTTTTGCCCATTACCTAAAAAGTGAAAAACTGGATTTAGAGGTTTTTGCAACCAGTAGACTCAATTATATAATAATCATTGGTTGTACAAGTACACTACAACATGGGAAACATCATTTTTAAATACAAGATACAACAAGACATTATAAAACATAAAAATATATATCAACTACTAATAGCATACTTCCTAAAATTAAAATAAAACTAAAAAAAAAAAAAAAAAAAAAAAAATGGATTAAAATATCTTCAGGCAGCTTACTTTAGTGGTACTGAAATACTGAATAAATCTCATTACATATATCAGAATATGTTTCAAATTATTTTTAAACATATATTTTTATTGTCAAGTTGCCTGAAACTCATTGGTAAAAGTTTTTAGATTTTACCTGTTTGATTGGCGGAACTTTTTTCTAATATACTTGTGTTATGCGCTTCTAAAACTATGTTATTTTTATTTCTGGCATTATGGAAGTGTAATTCACTATTATGTCCGTTTATATTTATATATGTGTGGTTATTTCTTTTTGAACATAATGGCACAATTTAGAATATAATTATATACTTGGCAAAGTTAACAATCTAAGCTCTCTAAAATTAACAATGCAATGAACCATGTTTTTTTTAAATTTAACGTAAAATTGTTTTCAGAGCTCGTTTCTGCATGCAATACAAATATTCTATTGAATTGATTTGGTTAAATTCATTGAAAATATTTAAAATGTAATGATAAAAGCGCATTGCAAATTATGAACAATTGAGATTCACTTGTTGTAAATAATTTATTCACACTGATGACCCGTATATATAAAAAAAACTTCCACACGTACCTTATAGTCATAAATCTTTATATGCAGGAGGTTAAATTGAAAGCTATGGCAACATTTTCTAATATGAGTCTAATATTTCCGCAGACAGAGCCTTCCTTTGAGCGCCCAGGTTCGTCAGCACGAGGCTCTTCTTGGCGGTGGTCCGAGCACCTCAAGTAATAACGTCACTATACCAAGAGGGTTGCAGAGAATGGGCGGCGTCAGCACCAAGTAAGGACTCTGGACAATAAGAGCGAAACTGAAGGATAGCATTTTAATATGGGAATGTGCAATTCTTATTGGCTAGAAAGTAGGTTATTCAAAAGTATAATATTTAGAGGAGTCATGCAATGTCATTCCTGATGCTCTTATGCTATCCTGACGACTGACATAACTTTTATCTTCAACTTGAATTTAGGACTAAGCCGGTGTGATTGAAAATACAAAAATTTTGACTGTTGTTTTTCATTTGAGAACTCTGTTATTCAGCATAAAATTGCATAACAGATGTAATAAAGCCATGCATGTTTACATGTTTCCTCAGTTCAACGAATATTGATGCCGTGGATAATTATTTTAAGATGGTCACAAGTGCACACCTACTTCGATATGTTTGTATTGTATTTTCATTACACCTATTTTCTATGTGTTCACCTATATAATAAAAATAACTGCATGCATGGCCAATTAAAATAAAAAATCAACAATCATATATAGCTTATGCAGTCAAAATTCGTGTCAATTTTTTTTTTCATAAATTACATTAAATTAAAAATTTAATTTGTTAAGTATATGGAAAGTGTATATTTGAAAGTATTTTTAACTTTAAACTTAAATAAAAACTACCTTAAGATACGAGCTAGAATGTCCCAATTAAATTGGCTATTTTCAATGCCATGGACGTCTTATCAGGAATATATTAAATTATTAAAGTCAAATATTATCTTATGTCCATTAATTAATATGCGTTTTTACGTTTTTACTAGGGAGGAACAGTACTCTATGGCGCAGGGAGTTTGCGCGCTCATTTACAGTGATCTAAGTCACCGAGAACAATCAAGGGCTCTGCGAAAAGTGCTGCTTGAATGCAACTTCTCAGTCAATACTCATGACGTATCTTTCATTGATGACATTAAAGAAGGTAAATTATTTTATTAATAAACATTTTTATATAAATGATAGCTTTTTAAAATTGTTGCACAAATATAAATCGTAACTATAGAGTAAAATAATTAATTATATTCAATTATAAAATATGACTGAATTCCTTGGTTGTAAATATAGATTTTATAATTAAATATGTTTTAATGCCCTACAGTGCAATATTTAAATAATATAATTATAAATGCCTTTCAAAAACTATATAATAAAAAAAATTATTATTATTTTTTTTTTTTTTTTTTACTATTTTGTTTCATTATTAGAAAGAAAAATAATGTGTATCCTACGTTTCTTAAGAGTTATAATAAAAAGTAGCAAATATTGATAAAAAGTTGCAATTTTACATAACATTATAATAACGTCCACACAGATGCAATGAACGACATGAACCTCAAGGAGCGTTCGTGCCTGCTGGTCTTTTTTCTGGCCCCACTGAACGAGGAACTCAGCGCTCTGACGTCACAGTTCGCTGCTTCCAACTGCCCTGAACTTGCGCACAAACCAAAGATCTTCATCTCCGTCGACCAGCAAGGAAAAATTGTGAGCTTTAAATTGTTGTTATCGTTTACAGAGGGGCCCATAACAGGTGTGTCATCTTTGATTTTTAATTATAAGAAAATATATTTGCTTCCACAAACTTAAAAATTTGAATTTGAACAAAGAAAGGAATTTTATATTAGTGTCTATTAAATTTAGATTAAATTATTTTTTCAACCCTTACAGTGAAGTCTTAATTTCCTTTATGGGGGGGTTATTTCAACGATAAATTAAGTCTTCAATTTGCATCCCCTGTAAAGGTTAAAAAATAATGAGTTCAAAAATTAATTGACATCCACTAAAATTCCTTTTTGTATTGAGTTGGAATTTAAATTTTCAAGTTTCGAAAACATAAAATTTTAAAATGGAGTATTGTCCTCAATTTTTTTTATTGCAGAAATGGATAGAGGGTGAAAAGTTATGCTACCCTGATTTTTTCCCGATTTTTTAGAGCCCGGGAAGTATTTTTAAAAAATTATTGAAAGTCCTATTTGTGACGTCACGTGGCGTCAAGTCCTAACTTTTTCTTAAAGAGCGGCGTCTCGTGACGTCACAGAAAGAACTTTCAATAATTTTTTAAAAATAGTTCCCGGGCTTTAAAAAATCTGAAAAAAATCAGGGTAGCATAACTTTGCACCCTCTATCCATTTCTGTAATAAAAAAATTTGAGGTCAATACTCCATTTTTATTAAAATGTAAAGATGACACATCAGTTATGGGCCCCTCTGTGCAGAATTAACCTATAATATATTGCATTAAAAATAATATAGTGTTATTACAAAACTTGCAAAGTACTTTATATAACAAGTGCGCTCAGTTAATTTTATTAATATTTATGCAAGTCTGCCGTTCGATCGTTTGACCTGTCTTAATCAAAAGAGATCAGGGGACGTGAGAAGCTCGTAAAGGTGCATTTTCATGGAGCGATATCGAGTGGGACTTGGCAAGGCGAGAAAAGCGCACTTGCTTCAATCTCGTATGGCGGTCATGTTGGTGATAAAATCGCTCCCTACCAGGCGAGGAAATCTCGAGCCTCTGATTAGCTGCGGCACGCGATTTTCTCGCTTTCCCCGCTCCATGGAAATGCACCTTAAGACGAGGGATTAGTCTATATCAGTCTGTCGAGTGATTTAAAATTTATTTGTTATTCACATTTAAAGCCGGTATATTACACAAAATACAATTTTCCTAACTATAGAGTATTGTCCTCATTTTTTTTTATTGCAGAAATGGATAGAGGGTGCAAAGTTATGCTACCCTGATTTTTCAGATTTTTTAGAGCCCGGGAACTATTTCTAAAAAATTATTGAAAGTCCTTTTCGTGACGTCACGAGACGCCGCTCCTTAAGAAAAAGATAGGACTTGCCGCCGCGTGACGTAACAAAAAAGAATTTCAATAATTTTTTAAAAATAGTTCTTGGGCTCTAAAAAATCTGAAAAAAATCAGGGTAGCATAACTTTGCACCCTCTATCCATTTCTGCAATAAAAAAAATTGAGGACGATACTCCATTGTATACAAGTTTTCCTTGCAAGAAAACTTGAACTCCATTTGTTTGTATGGAGATGAAATTTTCTTGCAAGGAAAATTTCTATGTAAAATTACATGGTGTAATACAGGCTTAAGTGATGTGCTGTATGAAGCCCAGAGACACTACAGAGACCTCCGTGTCCTATGAGTGGGGATATGAAGAAGCTTGAATTTAGTTTCGCCGGAACTACGAGTGCATGGCCATGCCACTATCGACCAATCACCATGGTTTCATCATCAGTGACGTCATCAGAGCTGGCCAATCGTTGATCACAAAATTGCCGATTGGTCAGCTCGGATGACGTCATTGATGACGAAATCTTGGTGATTGGTCGATAGTGGTGTGGCCACTCGTAGTTCTGCGAAACTGAATTCAATGTTAATCAAATCCTTACTCATTAGACACGGAGGTCTCTCTGTCTGTAGTGTCTCTGTCTAAGCTTGGGGAAAAGCGGATCCACATGGCGGCAACGGCGTTGCGACGCGATTTTGACGTAAAAGTTGTGGCGGCGAGCAAGTTCATAATTCATAATCATTTTATTGCTCTGTAACAGCTCTTTTTGCTGTACAATAGCTACTCAATTAACTGGGGTTAGATTAACTCATACACGCGATTACCCTAAAATTATTTAGAGATAATAATAATAATAATAATAATCAGGGGGTGCTGCCTGACATGGGACCAGCAGAACACCATGGTGGGGTTTGGGGGGCGGAGCCCCCCAATGGCCCGCCGCAGTCGCGATTTTTTTTAAGGACACGCCCCTTTTTTAGGGTAAAATTATGACAAAATCATATAATAATGCTCTCAACAAAGAAGCAGAAATTATCTAAAAACAAAAAATGCATGCATTTTATTTATAATTTGTTATGACATGCACTTATGCGAGCCCTTTTGAAATCGTGATTGAATGTTTCAAACTTAATATAATATCCAATTTTTAATTATTTTTTTTAATTCATAAGTCCTTTCACGTGGTAAGAAACATATATAAAAATAAATATTGTTTTATGCCTTTTTTTTTAAATAATAGTGTCAATCAAACTGCATTGTTAATATGAAACCTGAATGTCTGGTATAATTTTTACGCAATGTATATAATGAACATCAAATAAATCGATCATGGTATATACAATATGTACAAAATTAGGCGACAACCAGAATCTAATATAAATATTTAAAGACAAAATATAATAAAAAAGTATTATGAAATTTATATTAAAAAAAATTGCATTATTAAACATTATTTCAATACCCTGCTCCAAAATCTTGAGCCAAGATCTTGTAAGATCTTGGCATATCTTGGCAAGATTATGCTCATGAAAATCTTGCAAGATCTTGCAAGATCTTTCCCAAGATCTTGCACAAGATCTTGCAAGATCTTAAGTAAGATCTTGAACAAGACAAATCACAATATCTTGAGCAGTTGTTATCTTGCTTAAGATCTTGCAAGATCTTGCAAGATCTTGGGAAAGATCTTGCAAGATCTTGCAAGATAATATTTGCTCAAGATCTTGTGATATTATCTTGCTCAAGATAATATTTGCTCAAGATCTTGTAACAGCATCTTGCTCAAGATCTTGCAAGATCTTGTGCAAGATCTTGGGAAAGATTGCAAGATAATATTTGCTCAAGATCTTGTGATATTATCTTGCTCAAGATAATATTTGCTCAAGATCTTGTGACAGCATCTTGCTCAAGATCTTGCAAGATCTTGCAAGATCTTGTGCAAGATCTTGGGAAAGATCTTGCAAGATAATATTTGCTCAAGATCTTGTGATATTATCTTGCGCAAGATAATATTTGCTCAAGATCTTGTGATAGTATCTTGTCAAGATAATATTTGCTCAAGATCAAAATAATTGCGCAAGATCTTGTGCAATGCTGTCAGTTGGTTTAAATCCGTTGAAAGGCAGCCATGTTGGGTCAGTAATGTAGCGGCAATTCCAAGTAGCGGCAATTCCAAGTAGCAATCTCCGAGTCACGTAGCCAACATAACGTACTGAAAAAAAAACAAACAAACAAACAAAGTTAGTTTTCTGTTAGTTGCAGCTAGTTTTCGTTAAATAAGGAAGTCTCATGATGCATGGTTTCATTTCTTTATGGATATGTTCATCATCTTTGCTTCCTTCCACCTCTCCGTTCAATAATTCTTTTACTCCGCGGGCCATGCCATGTATTCTCTCCTTCAGCTAGGCTCGGTGGAACCTGGGGGTCAAAAACAAAGAAACTCGTCAATAAAATTAGGCACAAATCTAGAAAGTTCTTGTTCAAGACATTTCCTATAGAAATTTAGCAAATCTTGCACAAGATCTTGCAAGATTTTGATCAATTTATCATACATTGCAGTATTTTATACATACCTCCCTGGTAGCACACTCGTGGAACTCGTAGTGGACTTTGTGTGGATTAATGTGGAAAAAGTGTGGACATGGATTTTTCCACAAATGTTCCATCCTTTTCCACTAGTTTAAAAATTACGGTAATTGATTTAAAATGAATTCCGTGTATTAAGGAAAGCCCTACACATTTGTTTATCATAAATAAAATTACATTGAAAACATTTAAAAAAATTATTGCAGAAAATCTATGTTTTTCGTGGGAAACCAGTGGAAAGACCACTGGGCCACCAGTTCCACCAATTGTCCATACATTAAAAATTTAAGATATTTGATTAAATAGAGATCCTTGCTCTTTGATATGTAATACCGTGATATTTTTTCATATTTTCTTACTGTTATTACGTTATTAATTCGATTAGATTGATTTGCGTGGAAAAATCTCACGAAAACTCCACGATGCACTGCCGGACGGTGAAATTGCACTAAGTCCTTAAATTGCGCATGCGCATGAATTTCAGTGCTGTGAAATTACAAAAATAGTCCGGATGCGGAGCAATTTCTTCGACGCCGTGTACCGGTGTTTACAATCAAGTGTTCTTTTATAATAAAATGAAAAAGCAAGCGTATTTGGATCAGATAAGTTATATTTTAATACTGAATACGTTTAAGTAATGTGTAATTAAGCTAGTGCCAGTTGCTTTGTGATAAATTCTGATTTTAGGTGGCGTAAAACCACCAACATCCATGCACGTTTTTTCGTTTTGCTGCCTTCCCAATGGGTGTTTGTTCTACGCCTCTGGTAATGGACTTAACGAAGGTTTTCAGTGTCCAAATGTAAGGTAAACGTGTTAATTATTGTGTCTTTTAAGTATTATGCCTGATACCAGGTACGTTGGTTTTGTTTTGTGTGCATAAGAATGATGAATGTTGTAGGTAAGGCCTACCTATAATATGCTGTATCATATAATATATGCAGCATATGCATACAGTATTATACAGTATCATACCGCAAGCAACTGCTTGTATGCATAATCATTTTGCATTATATAAGTTTAGTAAAGAAAATTGCAGAATTTTTAGGCATGCATCTGAACTCAATTATGCATAATTATGCATACTAAAGTGTCCATACACAAAAATGTGTGATACAAGTTTTTAACTTTTAATGCTACAGTATAATATACATGATACTGTGTATTATATATAGTGAGAATGCATACAGTATACTTACAGTCATACGTATAGTATATGATACCTACTCAGCCGACAAGAAATTTGAAGTTTTACAGGAACATAATTATGCATACAGTTCCGGTTACCAGGTAAAGTATTAATTATATACGTACATACATTGTTTAATTTCAGGTTTATACTTCAAAGCAGTGACGATTGGTGTGCTTTAATTCTGACTTAATTAATTTAAATCGAAGCATGTTTTTTAAGTATGCATTTTTCTGTTCACAGGTTGAACCTTTCCATGGATTATCAGCTGACGATTATTATGACAATGCCACTGGCAGGTTGCTGGGAAGCAGACAACATGATGACGTCACAGCTGCATCTTTTGAAAATCTCGGAGACCATGCAACTGCCAGTAGACCTGGCTGACTGCTGCCATGTACAGTATGCAGAATAAATATCCTTTTTAATGTAGCAGCACTGGTAAGATTTTTCTGCCCTGATTATTTTTTATGTGCACTGTGAATTTGACATTATTGAAGGGTCAGTCAGGTGCAGAATGTGAATGCATAAACTGTAAGAGTTTACAAATAGTATCTCAAAGACAGTAAGATAATAAAGATTAAGAATTCATAATCATTAACAAAATATATTATAATTGTTGAATCCGTGAAAGTATCCGTAAATAGTAAATACAGAACGGGTTATGCAGGCAGTCCATATCTACTCCGGAGGGTTCTGAAAATTGCTTAAATACACCAAGCATGCAGGAAATATAAAGGTTTCAGGTTTTATGTATTTTTGCTAGCTTCATCTACATTGAAGCAGCAGGACGAGCGGTATGCGGGAATATCGACTATTATCTCTCGTATGATTTGTCTATGTGGCATTGTTTCAAAAAATATTTTGTCCTATTGCTGCAGTTTGTATTCTCAATTCCAGAACCCAGAACAGCTTTTCGAAGCGCCTCCCGTCCGTGATTTCAACGACTCACGAGGTAAAATATCGGAAAGTGGTCTCAGCATGTCAGCCGCCACTTCTAGCTGACTCCATCTAGCTACTGTGAGGTTTATTGAAGCATAATATTCTATTATAATTTCATGAAATATAAAATTAAATTACAATTAAAGCATAGAATTAAAAAAATTATTTCATTATTATTTCATTACTACGGGTAGTAAAATTGTGTTTTCCTATAGTAAAATGTGAAGATAGAGTAAATTTTTAATAGACAGGTGCGGATCCAGAAAAAAAATCGGGGGGGGGGGGATCCCCGCAGGGGGGTTCTGAAAAATTTTGTTTGTAGGGGTGCTATCTCCATAAGGCCAATGCTAAGAAATTTGAGTTGAGACACTCCCTATATTGCCCATGTTAAATCAAAAATTTTGGGGGAGGGTGGGGGGGTCTGCAGTCCCCCACTGGATCCGCGCCTGGTAATGGAAGTATGGTGGAAATATCCATAGTGGAGGACCCACCATATTTCCATAGTGGAAAAGTAGTGCGATGATTGTCATACTCCATGTGAAATCCACGTGATCGGTCCACTATATATCCACGTGGAAAGTAAGTGAGCTTCTAGTGGATTGTGCTACCAGGGCTGTTTCAAAATATCACAAACAAAACCCTGCATTGCAAATAATCTCTATGACATGTTGCTTTATGAATACAACAAGCAGCAGGTTGTCCTCAGTATATTCGCGTCATCATATTCCAGGTTTGCAAGCAGTTGCAAGGCAAACAGGAAGCAGGTCCGGCCATCCGAATTTCATGAAAAAACATAAAATATTCTATGAGCTTAACAATATATTAAACAAAAACAACTAAACATAAGTTTAAGCTTACCTGGAACTGTGTATAAAGTACTAAATTAGCACAAATAAACACAAAATCTTCATGTTTCTTCTTCAGCTCTTACGTTCACCAACCGTCCATTTTCAGTTTCAACACATGTTATAAAAACGCGTATCGCAATGCAATCGCATTGCATTTGTTTCGCCATCGCGCGCAATTTTGAAAACGAATAAAAATGCACCGATCAAGCTGAAAACTTGTATCCAAGGGTTAATTGGCAAGCTGAATTTAATTAAGGTGATTAAATTAACCCTGACTAATTATTGGGGGTGCTGTTACCCTTATTTAAAAAAAATTGAATATTGCGATTCTGAATAGAAAAAAAATCTGCAAACGGGTGCGATCGATCGGCAAAAAAATTATATGACCATGGGAAGGTTTTCACACTTACTAAAATCTTGCGTAAGAAATTTCTTCTTGAACAAGATTGCCATTTTAAACAAGAAAAATCTTGCCATAACTATGAAAAGAAGTGTAAAATTTTTTCTTGCTCGAGTCTGTTACTTGCTCAAGATGGAAATCTTGGGTAAGAAAAGACATGTTGGACAAAACTTCCATCTTACGCAAGACGGTAACTTGTCCAAGAAATAATTTTGCGAAAACCATGAAAATAAGCATATGATTTTTTCTTGCTCGAGTCCATTACTGGCCCAAGATAGATCTCTTGGGTAAGAAATGATATCTTGGCCAAGATTGCCATCTTACGCAAGACGGTAACTTACCCAAGAAAAAATCTTGCGACAACTATGAAAACAAGCGTAAGATTTTTTCTTGTTCGTGTCTATTACTTGCCCTAGATGGAAATCTTGGGTAAGAAATGATTTCTTGCACAAGATTGCCATCTTACGCAAGACGGTAACTTACCCAAGAAAAAATCTTGAGAAAATTTTGAACACGCGCGCAAGATTTTTTCTTGCTTAAGTCTATTACTTGCCCAAGATGAATCTCTTTGGTAAGAAATGATTTCTTGGCCAAGATTGCCATCTTACGCAAGACGGTAACTTACCCAAGAAAAAATCCTTGCGTTAACTATGAAAACAAGCCTAAGATTTTTTCTTGCTCGAGTCTATTACTTGCCCAAGATTGAAATATTGGGTAAGAAATGATTTCGTGCACAAGATTGCCATCTTACGCAAGACGGTAACTTACCCAAGAAAAAATCTTGCGATAACTATGAAAACAAGCGTAAGATTTTTTCTTGCTCGAGTCCATTACTGGCCCAAGATGGATCTCTTGGGTAAGAAATGATTTCTTGGCCAAGATTGCCATCTTACGCAAGACGGTAACTTACCCAAGAAAAAATCTTGCGATAACTATGAAAACAAACGTAAGATTTTTTCTTGTTCGTGTCTATTACTTGCCCAAGATGGAAATCTTGGGTAAGAAATGATTTCTTGCACAAGATTGCCATCTTACGCAAGACGGTAACTTACCCAAGAAAAAATCTTGAGAAAATTATGAACACGCGTGCAAGATTTTTTCTTGCTTAAGTCTATTACTTGCCCAAGATGAATCTCTTTGGTAAGAAATGATTTCTTGGCCAAGATTGCCATCTTACGCAAGACGGTAACTTACGCAAGAAAAAATCTTGAGATAACTATGAAAACAAGCGTAAGATTTTTTTCTTGTTCGTGTCTATTACTTGCCCAAGATGGAAATCTTGGGTAAGAAATGATTTCTTGCACATGATTGCCATCTTACGCAAGACGGTAACTTACCCAAGAAAAAATCTTGAGAAAATTTTGAACACGCAAGCAAGATTTTTTCTTGCTGAAGTCTATTACTTGCCCAAGATGGAAATCTTGGGTAAGAAATGATTTCTTGGCCAAGATTGTCATCTTACGCAAGACGGTAACTTACCCAAGAAGAAATCTTGCGATAACTATGAAAACAAGCGTAAGATTTTTTTCTTGTTCGAGTCTATTACTTGCCCAAGATGGAAATCTTGGGTATGAAATGATTTCTTGCACAAGATTGCGATCTCACGCATGACGGTAACTTACCCAAGAAAAAATCTTGAGAAAATTTTGAACACGCGCTCAAGATTTTCAATCTTACGTAAGATTTTTTCTTGCGCAAGTTAATTACTTGCCAAGTTGTATATCTTGCGTAAGAAATGACTTCTTGAGCAAGATTACCATCGTGCGCAAGCCAAAAACTAGCTCAAGAAATAATCTTGCAAAAAATTCGAAAACACGCGCAAGATTTTCTATCTTGCAAGAAATTTTTTCTTGCGCAAGTATGTTTCTTGCCAAGATGTCGATCTTACGTAAGAAATGACGTCTTGAACAAGATTATTATCTTGCTCAAGATCTTTTTAAACCAAAAATATCTTATTTTTTTACTTTTCCCAAATTTTTTGCTTAAATATTATTTTTAGAAGGATAATATATATTCCTGACCAGCATTGATTACTGTCTTGCCTCTGTTTTGGACTTCTTGAGTTCACTTGACAAGATCATAAAAGATCTTGTAAGATATTGCTCAAGATTTTTGAGCAGGGTATTATTAGTATTTATTTAATTGAGAAAAAAATAATCGTAATTCTGTTAAGTTAGGGATAACACGTATCAGCTGACCTAATGCTAAAAAAATCTCAGTCATGAAAATTACATAAAAAAAAAAAAAAAAAAAAAATGTTCTCCTCTACATCGTCTATCAGTATAGCTAAATTATCAGGTATACAAAACTGAGCTAGTTTTCGAGTTATTAATTTTTAAAGTTGTTTTAATGTTGACTAATTTAACATGGAGATGGAGAAATGAAACTTCCATGCTAAATTAGTCAACATTAAAAATTAATAACTCGAAAACTAGCTCGAATTTACGTGTACCTGATATTTTAGCTATACTGATAGGGGATAATGTAACGGAGAATATTTTATTATTTTTTTTTTTCATAATTTTCATGAATGAGATTTTTTTAGCATTGGGTCAGCTGATTCGTGTTATCTCTACCTTAACAGGATTACGATTATTTTTTTCTCAATTAAATAAATACTAATAATAATGAAATAATGTTTAATAATGTAATTTTGTCTTATAAAAATTTCATTTCTTATTTTTTTATTAAATTTTGTCTTTAAAAATTTATATTACATTTTGGTTGTCGCATAATTTTGTACATATATTATTGTATATACCATGATCGATTTATTTGATGTTCATGCAGTTCTGATCACCCTATATTATAATTACGACACATCGGTATAATTGGCTTGAGCGCGCATATGAGAAACCTCTCGAGCGGTATAACAGATCAAAGTTCCCAATTTTATATTATTGTTTTATTTTTTTATTTTTTTTAGCCATGCAATATTTCTTTGATTACTATTGCATATTTGCTGCTAAATAATGTACTGCCGGTACACGCAAACCCGGGAAAATAAGCTATATATTTTTCTCATCCTGGAGTAGTTAACGTTTTCTTATATTTTGTATACTCGTACACTTTTACAACTTGTTTTTGTTTTATTGTTTTATTTTTATGTTTGAGTTTTCACATTAATGGTATAAAATGCTTTAGTGAATAATTAATAAATAAATAGCTCCCATGTATATCGACTTGTTCCTGGTAAACTTATAATTTATAATAAAATACATGGGCGCGATTCACGAACGAATTAAAGTATCCAGATTTCTCACTTAATTAATTCGATCGACGTTTAGTGCCATTGAGTTAGACTGGCGCTAACTGCGTGGTTAGTAAGAAACCTGTTGTTGTCGTTGTTCGAACGTGAGATATCTCACGATTGTTTACATGCATGCACCACTTAATTTTCAAAAGACAAGTGTTGGTTCTTTTGGGACAGTCATATTTTTATTAAAGTAAAATAAAAGTGCTGGTCTTCATTCCTCAGATGCTTCAATATATTTAGTCAATCTTTGTTAGTATATTCACTGATGAATGTAATTAAAATTTTGTTAATTCTGCTCAATGAAACCATATTACAGGAAATGTCTTCGAAGTGTTGTTCAAATTATTCCCGCATGTCAAATACCACAAGCTCATTGGTTCTGTTGAACCAATGAGCTTGCGGGTACTGCCGATCGCACAGTCCCCGATCGCTCCAAAATCACACGGCTTGAGTGGGAGTTGAAGAAGAGGAGAATGAGGGTGGGAACACTGCTTTGGGCTACTGCTAGTAGTGGCAGTACCTTCCGCTGGGCAGCGCTGAGGGAATAAATTTACGCGGCAGCGGCAAAAATTTCATGATTTTAAATGTTAGAAGTGATAAAAATTTGCTGGAAAGTTCAGAAAAATTATAGAATTATTTGATATTTCTAATTGTGTGTTTGTTCCCAAAATTTCTGGGGGGGCTGCAGTACCACAGTACTATAGTACGAGCCGCCCCTGATATATATATATATATATATATATATATATATATATGATAACACGGATCAGCTGGCCCAATGCTAAAAAAATCCTTTTCATAAAAATTATGAAAAAAATTTAAAATGTTCTCCTCTGCATCCCCTATCAGTAGGTAAAATATCACGCATACTAAAACGAGCTAGTTTTTGAGTTATGAATTTTTAAAGTTCTCTAATTTAGCATTGAGAAATGGAACTTCCATGTTAAATTAGTCAACTTTAAAAATTAATAGCTCGAAAACTAGCTCGTTTTTGTATACCTGATATTTTACCTACTGATAGGGGATGTAGAGGGGAACATTTTAAATTTGTTTCATAATTTTTATGAATGGGATTTTTTTTAGCATTGGGCCAGCTGATCCGTATTACCTCTACCTTAAAGGGACAGGGGACCCTAAAAATAATTATTTTTTAATCAAACGTTACCCATCAACTGAGTATGAATACATGCCGTACGGTGGCGAGTGCCCCAGCGTGAGCGCCCTATGAATAGCGCGACCGGAGGAACGTGACGTCACGTTCATCGCCTGGCAACACTGCTGCCACTTCTCCCCATGTAACTCACTCACTATTCTTTCCCTTAGCCAAGAAGGATGAGATGAAAAAACGTGCAATCTGGACAGAACTGGCAACACTGTAAGCTTTCCGGTTTCTTCTGATTAAAAAGTCCCCCTTTCGAATTTTGCTTTCCGGTTTCTTCTGATTAAAAAGCCAATTATGTCCCCCTCCCGATTATCGCTTTCCGGTTTCTTCCGATTAAAATCTTCTATCTAGGGGTCATATAAACTTGGCAACGTTTTAACGTTTTTTCACTCTCATTATTCTGGGCTGTAAGTCAGATTAGTACACTCCCCCTTTCTCCCGCTCAGCCGTACTCAGTGCGATGTTGCGTGTGCAATTGATCTGCTGCTATATATTTAATTAATTTTTACAAATTTGGGGGATGTTCCGAAAACAGAAATTTACTTATTTCTCGCATTAACATATCTTACAGAAACTTTTTAATCTTTCATGATTGCATTGTCCCATGTCCCTTTAATATTTATCATGATATTCATGATCGACGTACTTTCTCATATTGTTTTTCCAGTGCTGCAAGAGTGAACGCACACTTACCCGAAACTCAGTCGATGACCATTCAGATTTCCTAATTGTGCAAGGCGCTGGGGAAGGTAAGAACTTTCAACTATTGTATTGTTTAGACAATGTAAATAGTACATATCCTCTTTAATTATTATTAAAACCTTTCGGAGGTATTGCTTTTCATATAATTATATGTACATTTGTAAATTTATATAAAATTGCTATTATGAAAATATAATTCATTATAATCATTAAGAATAATCTCAAACAGAAAAACTCTGCTTTCATGACAGAACTTCATGAAACAGGTTCAAACCTGCATGTTAACGGGGGGAGGGTCTTGCCATTTTAAATTTTGTAGTAAATTACTGCCACAAATACCACATAATTAAACAGAGCTACCAGTTTGCATTATGAAGACGTATTTATATGGTAAGCGGAAAAAAAAACTCGGAAAAAAAACCCTTGTATTAAAAAACCCTTGAAAAAAAACCCTAGGAAAAAAAACCCTCGGGGAAAAAAACCCACGGAAAAAAAACCCTTCGCTGATGGAGCAGCCCCAAGGAGCATTCGTGGCGTAGTAGCGCGGTAGCGAGGTTTCACGTTTTTTTTTTTTTTTTCCCTATTTTGACAGATTATCATTATATATGTTCCAATAATATATATTACATAAGATATCATATATCTGATTAGTCTCATTAGTCATGTTAATAATAATTATTGAATCACTTAACCTATTAGATATTATAATTTTCAAATGTTCATTTTATGTCTATATGTTATATAATAATAATACGAGTAGGACGACGACTTTTTTTGTTTTATTACTTATTTATTTTAATTATTTTATATCCAATATATAATATTCGAAATTAGAAAAAATATGTTTTTAAAATAATTTTTAACTAAAAACACAGTTGGAATTACTATACAGATAATAGTTAACTTCCACAACATCGCCGCGTAGACTTCTACATTTTGATGTGCTCCCCACACCGTGAAACCTCGCTACCGCGCTACTACGCCACGAATGCTCCTTGGGGCTGCTTTTTCAGCGAAGGTTTTTTTTTCCGTGGGTTTTTTATCCCCGAGGGTTTTTTTTCCTAGGGTTTTTTTTCAAGGGTTTTTTTTCCGAGGGTTTTTTTTCCGCGATTCATTTATATTTATCTATATATGTTATCTTTGCTTAATTAAGAACGCATGTAACAAAATATATATTTTAATATATTAATTGAACATAACAGAAAAAAATAACCAAAAGACTAAAAACCAAAAAACCAAAAACCAAAAGACCAAAAAACTTTCCAGTTACAACAGGGTTGCATTAATTCCTCCTCAGGTCTCCACTTTTCCTCTCTATAATGATTTGTAAATGTATTCTTTTCATAACGGAGTATCGATCTCAATTTTTTATTGCAGAAATAGATAGAGGGTACAAAGTTATGCTACCCTGATTTTTTTCAGATTTTTTAGAGACCTACAACTATTTTTAAAAAATTATTTAAATTCCGTTTTATGACGTCACGAGACGCCGCTCCTTAAGAAAAAGATAGGACTTGCCGCCACGTAACGTCACAAAAAGGACTTTTCAATATTTGTTTAAAATACTTTCAGGGGGCTGTAAAAAATCTGAAAAAAAAAAACAGAATATAGCATAAATTTGCACCCTCAATCCATTTCTGCAATAGAAAAATTTGAGGTCGATACTTCATTACCCCATTCTGAGTATTTTTTACGTTACAAAATTATTTTATTCGGAGGGAAAGAACAGGTAAATTTAGAAACACAAAACAATTAAATAATATAATAACAATTATCAATGTAATACAACTTATAAACCACTTTATTATTATTATTATAATTTTTTTTTTTTTTCAGATTTCATTACTGAATTTATTCCTGAACTACAGTTCTGTGTCAGAAATCAAGTCAGTTTGATTCAGATTCTGACAGAAGTTTTCGGAAAAACAATAAGACAACATGGTCAGCAAAATATAAATATGGAGTCAACACTTCGGAGAGATGTTGTGTTTGGTTCTTCCGGCAGACAGGTAAAGAAATTTTATTTATATTGTAAATGTCACAAAATAGCATCTGATCCTTGAAAACTTCTATATTCAAAAAAAAAAAAAAAATTAATAAATTTAAATTAAATTATCCTATTTTGAAGGTTGGAGTTCAAAAACACAGTACTACTGAGATGCGTGTTAACAAACAACGTAGGACCAAGATGAATTCAAGAGCAGCATTGAGGAAGAAAAGGTCAGCGTATTATGTTAAGAACATGCCGGAACAGAGTAACAACTTTAGCTTTGGATGGTTTACGAAATCAATAGTCGAGGATGCTGCACAAATTAGAGAAGCTGCAGTGAAGTTTGAAGAGAAAAAAAGTCAACAACCCTTGCAGGTAACACATAGACCTTGGTCATACCTTCAGTGCATTGTAAAGTTAACAATGGCCCTTTTTTTCTTTTTTAAGGGCATTGGGTGTAGCACCGGTAGTTGGCAACACTGACGTATCTTCACCATGTTAATTTTTGATCATTGCTTCTCGGAGTAATTTTTATGCTAGAGCTAAGCTGATTGCTGTAGTATCAAGATAATTAGTAGCCCAAGTGCACAATTTGGCTAAATAAAGCCTGATTTAAAGAAGAGTATTTTTTTTATATATTTTAGAAAAATGCATGTAAATTTAAACAATTACTAAAAAATACTTTTCTTTAAATCAGGCTTTATTTAGCCAAATTGTGCACTTGGGCTACTAATTATCTTGATACTACAGCAACCAGCTTAGTTCTAGCATAAAAATTACTCCGAGGAGCAAGGATCAAAAATTAACACGGTGAAAATACGACAGTGTTGCCAACTACCGGTGCTACACCCAATGCCCTTAACCCTTAGACACTTTCCTCAACGATTACTCAACTTTTCATTCGATGGGTCAAAATTATATGACCCTCATAAAAGTATAACATGTGAACCGAGTTCGATTGATTTTCCTCCTTTCTATTAGCCAACTATAAATTGCACCAAATTTTTTGTGTTACCACCAGGTATCCCCTATGAAAATTCAGATCCACGTTGGATCCAGCCTGGATCTACTGTTGGTCTAGTGGACCTAATTAGGTCTAGAGTAGACCTGGACCAGGTCCAGACTGGTCTAGTCTAGACCTGGACCAGGTCCAGACTGGTCTAGTCTAGACCTGGACCAAGTCCAGACTGGTCTAGTCTAGACCTGGACCAAGTCCAGACTGGTCTAGTCTAGACCTGGATCAGGTCCAGACTGGTCTAGTCTAGACCTGGAACCAGGTGCAGACTGCCTAGTCTAGATTGCACCAGGTCCAGATTGTCTAGACCTGAACCAGCTAGGTCCAGACCGTCTAGTCTAGACCTGGACCTGATGTACCAAAAACAAAGTCAGTCAGTCCAGAACACACCCTGAATCCATCGATCATACAATCACCTAAAGCATACCCCTAAAACGCGGAGGGGTGGGGAGGGGGGGGGGAGGTAGAAAAATATACATTTTAGAACACAAAAAAAAAATTAAACAAATTGTCGACAGTTAATTATATAATAAATAATTGCATGATATTTAAATTTTGACGACGTTTCTTGGGGGGAGGGAGATGAGGCCGGGATAAGGGGAAACAATGCATGACTTAATTATATATATTATATATATACATATATATATATATATATATATATATATATATATATATATATATATATATATATATATTAATTAATTAATTATTATAAAAGTACAAAAATATAGGTATATATTTATTATATATACAGTATATATTGATATTATATACCTATATTTTTGTACTTTTATATAAGAAAATTAAAAAATGAAAACAATATAATATACTTCTTTTATAATATTTTTTTAATTTCCGCGTCAAAATAATTAAAATTATTGTAGTCCGTTAAAATTGATACCATATATAATTATAATTACAATTATATATGTGATGTATGTAAGCCTAGTAATTTAACGTAATTATTACTCCCGCTTGTACTATTCCCGCGCTTTTCTTATCACAGCAGTAAGCTAGGAATTTCCCCCACTCTAACTCCCTCCATGCAGCAGCGAGCGCCCTGACCCCGACCTTCGTCGTGAGACTGGCACTGGCCGCCGGACTGAATAGCTGTGCATCCTAACTGAGCGCGTTATTATACAGAGTCTTACTTGTGATCTTAGTAATAAACCTCTATAGTGTGAATCATTGCTTATCTTTTCGTATACAGGATAACTCCTATTCACTCTCTAACTATTAGAATCAGAATAATAAGTTAGATACATAACAGTGGCGACGAGGATGGGATGGAATTTTGCGTGTGACGTGGTATGGATGGTGATCGACGTATAGCTACAAGAGCCTTCACCAAGTGGAAACGTTTTTCTCTGGAGAGAAAACAAGAGGCAGAAGCAGCGAGTGCATCATCTTCAACTGGAGCGACTGCATCCACCACTGAGACCACCACTGCAACTACTGGAGGAATTCCTACAAGCGGTAACATGCCTGAGACATTTGTTGGTACTGTTGGGAACACTTATGAATTTGACCCCTCAGGTACTCAAACATTTGAGGACTATGTTGAGCAATTAGAGTATTTCTTTGAGTCAAATAACATTACTGATGTTAAAAAGAAAAAGAGTACTTTGTGCACGGTAGTTGGTCAAGCAAATTTTTTGCAATTAAAAAAAATTGCTCATCCTAAAAAGACACAAGAACTAGACTATGGGGAGGTTATCAAGCTGTTCAAAGAACTTTTCAATCCCACCCCTAATTTGTGGGTTAAACGGGCAGAACTATTTAATAGAAAACAAAAAACAGGGGAAAGTATTACGTCATACTTAGTGGAATTGAAGGGCTTGAGTTCTTTCTGTGAATATGAATCTACTAACGCGTTGGAACAGGCTTTAATACAGCAAGTGCTCACTGGAATGTCTGACCAGCAGTTAAAAGAAAAATTTTTACAGATGGAGAATTTAACCTTCACTACATTGCAACAGAAAGCAGCAGCATGGGAAGCAGCCCGCAAAAGTGTGAGTGCATTCCAGGCTACTGCGATGTCAGCAATAACAGAATCCGGCGAAGTCAACAAGATCCAACATCTTCTTCTTCTTACAATTGTTGGAAGGAGCCTAAACGGCTATAATTCCACGTACTGAGTAACTTGGATCAATTGTATAGTTGAACTGTTTTTTGCAGGGTCTTGTAAAGGATAATGGACGAACAATGGATAGGATGATTATGGAATGTGGGATATGCAAGGTGATGATGGAAGTGGTACCTATATGCCCACCACGTGTTACCGTGGGTGAACCAAAACCACACAAGGAATTGGTTGGATTTTAGGACATTGGGTTGACGGTGTGGTGTGGGGTGCAATAATGTAGGTTGATGATGCAGGCGACAACATGCAAGGAATGGCAGGAATTTGAAAGATTCTCAACGTGTCGACTCCTGTGGGCCGACCGAAGAGCAGGGTCAAAGTAGGATTATGTGGATGCGGTGAGGCGAGATGATGATTATGAATCAAATTGACTGGGGATAGGAGTATAGAAATCAAGACGATTAATATATAGAATAGGATAGGGATAGTTACCAGGAGAGGACAGACAATTTGAGCGGAGAGTCACGTCGGCGTTGCTCACTCTGGCGCGCCATCTTGATTCTCCAAGATCCAACATCACCCATCGGCGGCAGCGCGCGCCAGCCGTCAAGGTGGTAAGGCGAGGCGAGGTCGTCAGGAGGAAGGAGAGGCGGGGCCCCCCCAGTCCACTCCTCCGCGTTCTTGTCATCGGTGCGGTGACGCGCACAACGCAGAGACATGCAAGTACATCAATACTAAGTGTAGATTTTGTTCCAGAACAGGTCATATTATGCGAGTATGTATTACTCGAAAAACAGAGCTCAATAAGCAGAAAAATTCTCGTGCTCACAATGTGAACTATGTAGAAGATCCTGGGATGGACGAGGAGCCGACTACTAACTTCGTTACAGGTCACAGCATGGTCGAGCCGGAAGTGGTCGAGAAGGTGTCCACGCCAGCGTTCTCTTATCTCTTCAGCACACCGGAAGTGGAGGAGGAGAGCGCAACACCAGTGGCTACGCCACCACCCTCGTACCTTTTTAGCACCAGCTGCTCAGAGGCGCCAACGAGCCAGCAACTCAAAGTCAGTTTGGATGGTCGTGACGTCATCATGGAGATCGACTCAGGTTCAGAGTATAGTTTGATCGGTTTTGATACTTTCAGGAAGCTTTGGCCGCATGGAGCAATGTTACAGTCTACAAATCTCGTAATTAAAACTTGGTCAAATCAGTCTTTAAAAATCGAGGGTATTTTGTATGTACTGGTAGCATGTCAAAAAGTAAAGTGTTGGCAACCCCTACTTGTTATGAACCAGCCGGGGGCAAGCTTGTTAGGACGTAATTGGTTTGATAGTCTTGGTTTGAAAATTCACCTTACATCAAATAGTACGACAACAATTTGCAACACAAACTTCAATCAAAATAGTAGAAACAATTTTCTACCACGTGAATTTGAGTTACAGGAAGTGAACACCCCGCAGTTACACCACCTGTCAACTTGCAACTCGGAGGACACCACGTGCGAAATACCTGAACGGGGGCAGCACCACCCGCTGATGGTAGAAAAGCCGCGCCACTCACTCCACCAGAAAAACCACAGCGTGATGGGTAATACGGAGGACGGACACCGCATCACGGACGTGGCAAGTTATATCGAGGATAACTGCGGGGAACGAGGCGTGATCGCACCAGGGCTCACATCGCACTCGGTGAGTAGGCATGTTCAGCTTACAGGAGTCGTGCGAGGTGCGCAACGTGGGACCGCGACGTGGCAGCAGCAGCCAAGCGCGAAGGACGCTTACACCCCCGAGGTGCAGGTGGACGAGCTTGTGGGGCTGGCCGCCACGCCAGAGTCTCGAGTGCGAGACACAGACTTCGCTAATTCTGCAAATTCTTTCGAAAAAGGGGAGGGGAACCTCGAGAATTCTAAATTGTTTGTCACGCAGCACTTATCTTATCTAGAGGAGCAGATACAGTCGCCCGTAGTGTTGGATAAACTTCAGCGTGACGTCATCAGCACGTCGTGTGAAACGGTCTCACACAGTGCTGCAAGTGTTTCAGAGTCCGTCGAGCCGTCGCGGGGTAAGTCCGCGAGAACGCAAGACCGCGTGTCCGCTCCGCAGGCCGTGACTCGGAACGCTAACCAGACCACCAAGCGACCACTAGCCAGCAGTCACGCTATCTGCGATAATCAGGCAGGTAGCCCGGACCGTCGTCCGTACTATAGTGTATTTACAGGAATGACGGGGCCGTCAGTTGGAGCTAATTTTCATCATTTGGACGGGAAGCGTCACAGTTTGGTCGTCGATTGTAATTTAAATAATCGTCGTCGAAACATTTCATCATCATCCTTACAGGAAGTCTGCAGTGAAACGACGAGCTGCTTCAATAAATATAATTCTTGTGGCTCGGAGTTTATACCTTGTTCAAGTGTTGCAGCGCCTCCTAACTCGTTACCGGTAGAGTTACCGGCACCGCCGCACTGTGAACGCATGGTGCCTTTTACAATCACACCGCAGCAGCAGCACCGCAAAGTCAGTGGAGCTGTGAGCATGTCTGGTCCATCGCATGTGAACCGCCGACACCGCAGCAGCGAACATCCTCTCAGTGTGACGCACCGCGTGTCGTGTCGCAAGATCACTAGCGATAACGTGAACTCGCTACGTGGACACCAGTAGACGTCCTAAATTAACGTAAACATCAAATCATGTTTGCTAGTTTAATTGCTTACAGGCAAAATGCCTTAGGTTTTGTTTTTGGTTTGCGCCGAAATTTATTAAATAATTTTCTGGCTATTTTATATAAATTAAATGTAGCTTCATATTTCCATTAAATGTAACTTCGCATAAAACGTACGTTGCTACACTGCTATAATACTATAAAGTAAATTTATTAGTAATAATTTAACCGTCAAATTAATATTAAATTAAGTTTGAAATCATTAAATAATTATGTAACTTATTATAATGTAAATTATTAATTATCGTACGTGTTATACGACGTTCAGAATTATTATAATGTATATCAAACTTGAGGGGAGAATTTGTGATGTATGTAAGCCTAGTAATTTAACGTAATTATTACTCCCGCTTGTACTATTCCCGCGCTTTTCTTATCACAGCAGTAAGCTAGGAATTTCCCCCACTCTAACTCCCTCCATGCAGCAGCGAGCGCCCTGACCCCGACCTTCGTCGTGAGACTGGCACTGGCCGCCGGACTGAATAGCTGTGCATCCTAACTGAGCGCGTTATTATACAGAGTCTTACTTGTGATCTTAGTAATAAACCTCTATAGTGTGAATCATTGCTTATCTTTTCGTATACAGGATAACTCCTATTCACTCTCTAACTATTAGAATCAGAATAATAAGTTAGATACATAACAATATATATATATATTATATATATATTAATCATAATTAAAAATAATAAGGCCGGGAAGATTCCCCACTGAATTAATTCAATTTTTTTGAGACTTTCGCGCTATTTAAAATGGCTGGCTCGTGATTGGACAGCTACGTACCCGTAAAGCCAATCACGAAGCATGAAAAACCGTTACATAGTTACATATGGCCAGTGTTGGCAGTGTTGATGTGAAATTGTGCTGCAAAAGTGAAAGTGTAGTGAATTTTCTTAAATTACAGCTTTTAACAGTGATTAATCGTTTTAATTTTGTTATATCGTGAAGTAACATGACGTAATTGTTTGATGGAGGTAAGTTTCATTGTATGTGTAATGTTCTGTATCCAAGTTATCAATGTTTTAATGATGGATGATTTTGTTTGTTTGATCCTGGGTTTGATCTTCGATCGATCGAGTAAACTAAAGCTGCAGTGATTTAGAATTTGCTAATAACATCTTCATTAATTAATATCGCAAAACTCTATACATCAAAGACCTGCAGTGAAGGATTCTGGATTTATTGCCTGCGCGATAGAATGTGGTATGTATATATGCATACATTAATTGCATGATTTATTTGTATTGATGTACAGTATCGATCATTATAATTCATGATACTGTATGCCTATATATAATATATACTGTAGTTGTTCTCTTACATTATTTAATGCATATTATAAAACAATGCATACTTAAGTATATATGTATATATATATATATATATATATATATATATATATATATATATATATATATATATATATATATAATATGCATACTGTATGAATACCGGCATGCATAATATCATATTCATATTCTGTATAACATAGTGTTTATATCATATTATGCAGGTACGTATCATACTGCAGAACATATATATGCATATGATATGATATGTATTAATAAATATTTATTTATTGAACACAAAGACAGTGTACATAAAATATAAAAATGCCCTAAAATAAAAATATTGATTATATTATATATACAGTATCATGCATTATAAGAGGTCGAGCGTGGCCCAGTGCATTGACGAGTTCTCGTTTGATCACCAAAGTCAGGCAACGTTGAGCGTGGTTAGTACTTGGATGGGTGACCATTTCAAGTAAAAAATACGCTGCTCCCTCCCTGTGGTAAATTCGTCTCGCTTTCCACCCAGTGCAGTGATGCACTTGTGTGTGGTTCCCCAGGCTTTGGACATCGCTTTGGTCCATTGAGAAAAAGTAAAGTTGTCCGTCCTGACTGAGGTTTTCCACGGTTCCCTCAGTTTCACCTTAGTGAATGCTGGGACGCGTAAGCATGCAGGTCGTGGCCACAATCCGTTCCCTACCTTACCTATTACCTTTTTTGTCTATGTCCTTGATACAGCAGCAACTTTCAATGTACGAGAAAACTACTTTACCCCCTTTCTTTTAAATGCTTTTCTAACAATATTTCTTTAGTGGTAAATAAAGCTACAGTATTAGAAGTGAAAATATACGTGGATTAGATTTGATCTACTGTACTGTAATAAGTATTTTTCCTGTATAAGTAGTAAAATTACCTTTATTTTTCCAGTTTATCTTCAAGTCATGGTATACATACATAATGCATAACCGGTATATACATTATTGTTTAGTTTTTTCCTTTCTTACAATATTTAATTAAGTTATTGTGATGTCCACCAGGTGGAGCATGGAGAAAGGACGTCATGTAATTGCCACCAAGGACATTAAACTCGGAGACACTTTGTTCCTGGAGGATCCGTTTGCCTCGGTGCTGTGTGACACTCACGCCACCCACTGTGAGATGTGCTGCCTGCCCCCCTGCCAGCCTTGCCAGTAAGGTGGGTCTACACTACTCCCTCCTCCTTTCTATACATAGTATTCTAGTCAGCAGACCGTTTTTATAATAATACATTTGTTTATTTATTGAAAAGATATTGTTTTTTTTAGACAAAGAAATATTGTTTGGTAATTAATTAATTATGTAACAACAGCAAACCAATTGATTACCATTCTATGTCAAGGCATTTTATGTCTACAGACAACAAGTTAACATTTAACACATAAAATAAAATTATTTTAAAATGGAGTAACAACCTCAAAATTTTTTATTGCAGAAATGGATAGAGGGTGCAAAAATATGCTACTCTGAATTTTTTCAGATTTTTCTGAGACCGGGAAGTATTTTTAAAAAATTATTGAAAGTCCGTTTTATGATGTCAGGGGCGTTAATGTCCTATCCTTTTCTTAAGGAGAGGCGCCTCATGACGTCATCAAAATGGACTTACAATAATTTTTTAAAAATTGTTCTCGGTCTCAGAAAAATCTGAAAAATTTCAGAGTAGCATATTTTTGCACCCTCTATCCGTTTCTGCAATAAAAAATTTTGAGGTCGGTACTCCATTATAATTTTTTAGTAGAAGAGATAAAGATACTTTAATTTTCAATTCAAATTAATTATCATAATTAACAAATCATGCAAGTAATTCTCTACAAGTAACACTGAACATATGTACAAAGGATTATTTATCCCTCTGTCTATAAAATCACTGTATAATTGATATTATGTATTCAAACATAAGAATATGTTTTTTTTTTCCTTATGATAATAAAGGGCTATTTTGAAGCAACAAACTAGTAGAAGACGCCTAGCAAATTTCTTCAGAGAAAGTCTATTTACAAAGTTTGGCCTTGAGGCAAGTGAACTTTGTACACTGTACTGTACAAAGTTGATAACTAAATCACTCATGACTAGATTAAATAAACATTTTTCATTGCATCTAAATATTCCTTTACAAAGTACCTAAATATGTAGTGAATTAACTCTTCTATACATTCACACATGCAGAGACTGCCAGAATGCTTCTTATTGTAGCCAGCTTTGTCTAGCTGAGGCCATACAACAGTATCACACGTTTGAGTGTGGCTCCAGCCTTGCTGAACACGTTGGTATAGCGCGTCTTGGGCTTCGAGTAACTCTGGTGGCAGAATCTCTTGGATGTCTCATTTCAGAACTAGCCAGCAGAGACAGTCTGAGTCTGGCCCCGGCCTCAGGGTGTTCCCTGCAAGTTGAGACCAGACCGCAGCAGTATGCCAGGGTCATGGACCTGCTGACTCATCTGGAGGATATGAGTAACGAAGATAGGCTGCAGCACACCCTCGTGAGTTAGACTGTAGTACTGTTTATGTTAATACCTGTGAATGCTTAAATTAGTGATGTTTTTAGATGAAGAGTAAAAATCACAATAAAAGATAGTTTGATAAATTTAATTACTAAAGACAGTGAAGTGAAATTATCATAATAATGTAGTCAGAGCAATTTTAATATTTTACAATCTTGGCTCATTTTTAGATACTTCTAAATACTGTTGTATCTCTTTACTGGATTAAAATTTAATATGCCAATAAATAATCAAAAAGACAATAATAATTGTGTGTAGCTAATTAGCTACAGTATTGAGAATATCAATGAGAGATTTTTTTTATTTAGATACAGTAAAAAGAAGGAAAACCTGCTGTAAAAACTTACAAGAAATGGTACATTTTTAGCAATTTTAAGCAGGGAGCTTTTTTTTTTGAAAAAATAAGCAATACCTCGTCCCCACAAAAACAACACAATTTCTACCTTACTAACTATACCAATGTTTGTCACACAGACGTCGCTGCTTCTGGTAGTAGATCAAGCTCGCCGACGTAAGGTGCGCACAGAGCAGCGAGCAAGCTTCACTCGTAAGTTTGTAGGCCGAGTGTTAAGGCACCTTGCTCAACTGGTATGCAACGGCAACGCCATCACCTCCTATCTCATGCAGGACCAGCAAAGGTGAGTGAATACTTTCGTGTTCTTTAAAAACGTATCTAAATGAGTAATAATACTAATAATTAATAATTTAATTGTGCTTTTTAAAATCAACGGTGCAATATTGATATTTTTAAATCTAGCACAAACTGCAGTGCTTTTTTTCCTCTTTTTTAAAAAAGTGAAAGGCAGTATTTTTGTTACAGTACATATAATTTTTTTTTCTTGAAAAAGAAAAAAGAGAGAGAAAAAAATTGTGAAATGAAACAACTTTTTAATTACAAAAAAAAAAAAAATATAAACTCAAGAAACTAGGAGTCTTTACTCCTGAAAGTTTTCTATCTCTGACTCCCTTTGTTGCAGTGAGGCGGGGCTGCATGATGCAAGAGAGGCAAGCTCGAGTGGCCACCGCCATCTTCCCGTCAGCCTCCATGATGAACCACTCCTGCGACCCCAACATTCTCACCAGGTAAGATAAACACTCTATGTGGCAGTAGGTGCCTTTACGTTCTATGCTGTACTTTTGATTTGATCTTCTCAGTTAAATTATTACTTCATTGATTTGATGAGAATTTATTTCAGGGTGTCTGACGCTATTTTTATAAAACTGTAGTTGGTCTGCTGAAGTTTCTTTTTAGGATATTAGATAAAAGTGACAAACAGTTTGGTACTCTTAAGTTGGTCAATTTTTGAGCTCATGAAAATTTGAGAATTGAGGATTGTTTTTAGATAAAAATGAAAGAAAATTGTAGATTTTGAAAAGTGTTCAAAGGAGAAGAGGAATGATTTCAGGAGCGGTATAGGGACTATAGGGTAGAATTAACAGATACTGTATTTAGCACATTCTTGGAACCTCACACTTATTAGTTATTAGCTAGTTATTAGTTTGTACACCAGCTGGTATTGTATTTTGATGAAATTTTTATTTACACTTCAACCTTTTTTTAAAAAAAAAAAATAAATAATAATGAATTAATATTGTATGGTTGCCGCTCCTACCCAGCAAACCATGCCTTGCTGGCCTGCAGCTGGCCGGTTGCTGGTCTGCTGCTGGTACTGCTGGCAGAAGGCTTGCCAACAGAGGCCGGCAGTCGGCCATCTGACGGTGTACCAGCATGCGGCTTGCCTTCACAGGCCCATATGCTGGCCAGCACTGGCATGCCATCCATAAATTTTGATCTTGTAATTTTTTCGGGACAAAAAATTATTATTTTTGAAACATGTATTTCTAACATCCCTCAACTTAAATTCGTAAGAAAATATTAAAAATTATAAAAAATTATACGTTTATGCTACTTTTCTTACAGTTTGTGTTGAAATCTTCATATCCGTATAAGTTCAAATATTTTAAATAATAAGTAAGCACTAACATCAAATATTTACTAACAATCACCTAAGTGTAGGGGATAGGACACTTGCCTACGGTGTCAATGGTCCTGAGTTCGATTCCTGGTGGTGACAATTTTTTTATTCAATTTGATAATTTTTTCTTATTTTGCTTATATGAATTAAGCATAAAAATAATTTTCAGGTGATACTGAATGATTTTTATTTAATTGCAAATTAAATAAAATTTTGTGATGGCATGCCAGCGCTGGGTCCAGCATCTGGCCGGTATACAAGAAAAGCGCAGAACCAGCATGGCTTGCCAGCGCATGCCAGCAGTGGCAAGCCGGTCTGCGGCCAGCTGTAGGCCAGCAGGTTTTGGTTTGCTGGGTAGTGCTCCTACCAACGCGTCGTAGATGACACAGACTGACAGTTATTAAGGTACCAAGAGGACCCAGGCTGCTGCTCTTACCTGTACGTTTGCAGGTCCTGCGAGCAGGGGCTGCCACATACAGATGCCACCACCTTTCGTGGCATCTCGAAGTGACTTGGACCGACTCGACCCGACTCAACTAAACCCGACTCGACTTGACTCGGCCCGACTCAAATCGATTCGGTGTCGAGAGAAGCGGTGCAAAAGTTTGAATCGCAGTGACTTGATTCGACATGATTCATTTCGATTCATGTCGAATGATATTTTTTTCATGGGATATATGACAAGTACGTTAGTTAGTCAGGAGAATCTTGGCGAACCCATAAGAATCGCCAAGAATTCTACCGTTCCTCACCGCGCAACCAGTGAGGAACGCTACCGTTCCTTTGTTCCTCGTTTAAAACAAAACAAAAACACTGAAATCATGTTATGTGTATGTATTTTTAATTGCATGTTGCCACTCGATTCTGTTATAATTTTGTGTATTCTCATGTGAACTGCTTTAATATAGAAAATTGACGAGACCAAAGGACCCTACAAAGACCTCCCCGTTTCTTAATTATGGCCAGAAATTTGACCAGCTTAGCCGAGCTTCACTGTAACTGAGAGTGGTGGCGCTACTGAATCACAGCGGCACAGCCCGGGTCTCACTGGCTGCGCTGGCAATTTCAGCCAGCAAGAACCGGACCGTGCCGAACATTTAAATTAGCAATTAGCAGCGCCGCCTCTCTCAGAAACAGCGAAACTCTGATGAAATTCTTGGCCGTAAGACACGGGAGGTCCCTATATAGGTTTCTGCGACGAGACGGCACACATGGATATATTTTTATGTGCATATTTGGGTGTGGAGGTGGGGGGGGGGTGCACAAATTACCTGGGGGATGGTAATTAATTAATTAGGGCTAGATTTTACTTTGAAAAATTGGTCTAGAATATACTTTGGCTAGATCCAGGCTAGACCCGGGCTGGACCCAAACTTGGCTGGATCCAGTCTGGATCCAGTTTTGGATGTTTTTTTTTTGACCCAGTCTGGATCCAGCCCAATTAGATCTAGACTGGGTCCAGTCTAGACTCAAAATTTTCGTAAGGGATGTGATGTCACACTACTGTCATTGCAATCATTGCCACAAAAATGAATAACCTTGCAAGATAAGTTTGACCCATTTCATTCCGAAAATGGGTGTTAATGCTCGCACTGTGACGTCATAACTCAGATAAGCTGATCATAAGAAAAATTTGGTACCATTTGGTTCATAAGTTGGCTCATATATATAGAAAAGCGAAAAAAAATCAACCTCATGCTGTTAACATGCAACATACATGTTATTCTTATGTGGGTCATACTGACCCAACTAACGTAAAAGTGTGTATAATCAATGTAAAAAAAAAAAAAGGATCCACACCATTAAAATGTTGGGTGATCTTCAAAATTCTTTCCCTTGAATGGTATTTTAGGAGAATTAATGAAACATGAATTTTTATATATCAGTTATCTCAATTTGAAATTTGCTCTGATGCACAAAAGTGTGCAAGGGTTATTATTAAGGATGTAGATAACAAAAATGTTCTTATTTTAAGTCAGTTTAAAACTTGTCACTTAATCACTTCTTAATAATTTTTTAATAGTATAGAAGCCATCAAGTTAGCTTTAACTATACACGAAAAATAAATATTATAATTAAATTAACATTTTTCAAAGTGTACATTCCTTTTTGTTCGGTACTTATCCATACTATTATAATTATTGCAAAAAAAAATGTAATATACTAAATTATTCTATAAGAAAAATGGTGTTTCATACTTCACCGGAATAGATAGTAGATCAAGTGTTTAATGTAACTGCAATGCACGTTAAAATATAACGTCTTAATTGAATCTCAAGAGTAATGTTACATTTCCAGGTATCGACCGACAACAAGAACAAAAAACGCAATGCAGAGGACTCGCCAGTCATTCCTGCTAAAAAGGTTGGTAAAATTTTTATGTAACATTTTCATAATGGAGTGAGTGCGCCAATTTTAAATAAAAATTCGTAAATTCTATAAGGGATATACACTCTTTAAGTAAAGTGATCACGAGAAAAAAAAAGTTGAGTTAGTACTGTCTAAAAATAGTTCAAGTGGTCCTCCATATGGAACTGAAATCCAAAAAATTCCATCTTAAATAGGTTCTCCAGAAAAAAAATTCAAAGTCTGAATAAGCGCTTCGCTTAACATTGGGCCTTACCTGACAAAGACCCTCGATTATCTCGAAAAAATACTGCGTTCAGTGGTATGAAAAAAATATAGCGATGTTCTATGACTTGAGCTTTAACCACAAGAAATTTTTGAGCATTTATTTCGAATCGGATTTTTCGTAAAAAAATCGTGAAAATTGTCTATGTTAAATTATCGTAAGAAATTTCCAAGATTTTTTACGGAAAATCTGATTCGAAAAAAAACAACTCAAAATTTGCATGTGGTTAAAACTTAAGTCATAAAACATCGCTATATTTTTTTATACCACTGAACGCAGTATTTTTTCGAGATAATCGAGGGTGTTTTTCAGGTAAGGCCCAATGTTAATTAAGCGACGCGCTTATTCAAATATTCAAATTCAAATTATTCAAATATTTTATTAATCTCACATAAAAGACAAGTCAGCACACAATATAATATAAGATACATAATAATTTACACACTCTTGTAAAAGTCGTCAATCCTGTACACATTATTATCGAATAAAAATGTTTTTACTCTCTTCTTAAACACACTTAAATTTTCTTCACTTTTAATGTCACTAGGGAGATAATTAAAAAAAGATTGGGCACTATACAGAAGTCCACTTTCATAGGCCGCTGTCCTATGCTTTTCAAGTACAAACTTTTCCTTTTGACGAGTGTTATACTGATGATTAAATTTGCAATTTGTAAAATAACTGGGATTTGTCTTAACAAAAAACAAAACTTTGGAAACATACAATGCTGGTAACGGCAAAATACACAAATTTTTAAATATTTTTTTACAACTTGACCTTGGCGGCATATTTGCTAGAATTCTTATGGCAGATTTTTGCAGTCTAAAAACTCTCATGGTCAAAACGTTTGCAGCATTACCCCACATTTCTAAACCATAAGACATAATGGAATGAAAATATGAAAAATACACATGTTTCAACACAGATATATCAACAAGATTTTTTAGACGCCTCAGTACAAAAAGCGCCTTTGACAATTTACCACATAAAAAATCAATATGGTGATCCCATTTTAGATTTCTATCTATGATTAAGCCAAGCAGCTTAGTATGACTGGTGAACTGTAAATAGTCATCCTCACACCTTACAGAATTATTTAGGTCCAAATTGTTATTGTTAATTAATTGAAAATTTATTAGATTTGTTTAGACTTTGGATTTTTTTTCTGGAGAACATATTTGAGATGGAATTTTTTGGATTTCAGTTCCATACGGAGGACCACTTGAACTATTTTTAGACAGTACTAATTTAACTTTTTTTTTTTTTTTCTCGTGATCACTTTAATAAAATTTGGCTGAATTTTTGACATCTTAGATTCAGTGGATTTTCAACACCTTAATTAAATCATGAGTTTTCAGGTGATTCGTAGTCAGTATTTACTGTTTAGTAGTCAGCATAATACTGTCAGCTACTATATTATTATATAGCTTATAATGACAACTAAAAATACGCAATATTATATTTATAAATATTTCTATATTTTTTTTGCAAAAAGTTTATTATTAACCCTATTATAGCATTACCAAGGATCTTTTTAAGGCGAGCGCGAGTTAGTGTATCATATATTTATAGTAATCGGGAAATGAAAGTCTGTGTGATCTGTGATTATTAGGTTTAATTGCAGTGCCCACCTAAGTAGTTTAATGTTACAATGACATCTGTTTTTACAAGTGTGAAATACTGCTCCCAAAAATCTGACAAAAATTTGCAATCATTAGTTAGCCACCAATGCGCAATGCATTTCGGCAAAAAAAAAAATATATATATATATATATATATATATATATATATATATATATATATATATATGTATATATATATATATATACTGTATATATATATAGTGATTAATAACTTTAATTATTTATTTAAAGTGATTTAAATAGCGGATCGTTTCGATCTTGGAAATGCTAGGGTTAAGGACATTATTTTATCTAGTACATGACATAAATGATTATACAGGTACATATTATTAATTCAATAACCAGTGTATTTTGAGTAACGTAATGTTGTACGTGTAATTGCAGGGCAAATTCTCAATAGGAGAAGAAGGCCCAGGTTCTGCCAGTCAAAAATATTCTCCACCAACTGATGCTGTTATGTTTCAAGTAAGTATGGAATATATTATATAACAATAATCGATTGATAACATATAGTTATGAAGCTTTGTTACACAGTACAATAAGAATTGAACATTAAATAAATTAGTTATAATGCGGTAGTGACGTACTGCTGCATTATTTTGGATTTTGTTACGTGTATCTAATATGAGTAAAAAGTTAATAACTATATTTGCCTCTGTAATTATCTTTTACAATTCTACAACTTCTGAACCTTATAATGTATTAAGGCGGATTCAGATGGCGACAACAGCGATGCGACGCGATTTTGACGTAAAAGCTGTGATATCCTAAGATACATTATATATAATGTGGCGGCGAATTCACCGAAAATTGCGTTAAATACGATGCTCTTTTTTTTATCGCCAAATATGGCCGCCAATTGATGTTACAGCAAGTGCGCATTATTTGCATCGCGTCGCATATATGATAAAAATCGTCATGTGAATTTCCTTACACCCACTATTTTTCGTTTCCATTAGATATAGTATATTAAAAGATCTATGACCATTACAGTGTAACATTATATATTAAGACCACATGTGAATATTAATGTCCTAAACAATTTTTTCTTATCTTTATAGGAGCAAGCAGAAAGTACTCACAAACGAGCTGGACTCACCGATCGAATCCCAGGCGATATTTTCCATTTTCATTTCATCATGGTGCTGTTACTGCTCGCCAGAAAGAGTGAACTTCATTATGCACTGGCAGCCGAGTATGCACCGAACGGCAAGTGGGACGACGTGTATTTGAAGTACCAAGAGAACGATGGAACGTGGAAACACATCTACTTCCAGCTTAAACATTCCACTGGCAAGACACCAATCAAATTGTTTGATCTCCATCAGAAAAATTTAAACTTCAATGTACTGCTAAACTCCCATGCTTCAGTTCAAGAAAAAAATAAAACAACAGCTTTTTTTGTACTTTACACAAACAATTACATTGAAGATTTTGGAGACACTGATGATATTAAATTAATTAATAGTAACGAAACGTTTACAATCCCGTTCATCATTGACCCTCAAAATTGTAAGAAAATTTACATTTCCCCGAAGAAGTTGACTGAAATTGCTTCAAATACAAATGGAATCACGGAAGTTAAAATAATGTCATTTTTGAATGATTTCCTTTTAGTTACGAATCAGCCCAATGCCCAACAGTTAGAAATGAAAGTCATGGATGAAATTGGTTTACTTTACAACAAAGCTGTACAAAAATATTTTTACAGCATGTTCCTTACCTCAATACAAAAATGGATGGCGGATAAATCAGGAACTTTCATTACAAATGCACATTTAGATTGGATGCTTAAAAACTTCCTATTCCAAAGATGTCAGCCATTAGTACATGGAGTTGCACAACCTGGTGTGACTCAAATCATGAATAGGAAAGTATTGAAATCCCATAGACGATTGGTGAGAGAGACGTGAATTATTAAATATAAGGTTGAACAATTGAAAAAAATTTCCCATAGATGGATTTGATCTGATTATCTTCATAATATATTAATTTTGTACAGAGTTTCTATAACCTTTTAAAAACAATAAAATTGAGGTAAAACACGTCGCTCTTGCCTTCTTAGACTCTTACGCGTTGATATTTTTTGCATCACGATTTTAAGTGTGTTAGAACTGTTAGAATAGAATAGAGAGAGAGAGAGAGAGAGAGAGAGAGAGAGAGAGAGAGAGAGAGAGAGAGAGAGAGAGGTGATTCGATACATGAAAAATATATATATATCATTACTCGAAGCATGCTGTTAAAATTTGTAAAAATCACTCAGGTTGCTCGTTATGTAGAAAAATGTTATTAGTAAAAAGAAAGACAAAATTTGTATTTAATTTATGTTATTATATTTCCCTCATGAGTACATTATAACAAGTCAGAGGCAAGAAACTCACAAACATTCCAATAAGAACAATTCACATCCCGAAGGTTGTTGTGTAGTGAATCCTTGTGTGTTAATGTTCCCTATATATATATATATATATATATATATATATATATATATATATATATATATATATATATACACCGTGAATCATTATGTGCATATTTCTATGATAATATATACTGGTGTATATATATTATATATATCTTGTACTAACTTTTGAATTTTCATTTAATTGTTTTTTTATATTTTGATTTTCTACATCAGGTTTGAATGTTAGAGAATTAATTACAATGGGCTTACGGGGTGTAATTTTTTTTACTGGCTCAATCAAAAGAGGAGGTCGAAAAATAACCCTTAGATTTTTTCCGATTTTTTTTTAGCACTGCATCATACCTAAAATGGAGATTAAAAATGTCTCTTGACCTGGAGGCTTCATCCGTAACGCCTATGACGTCATTACATTCTTTGGTTCAACTATATAACACTTGTAAAAAATTATTGCATTGTTGCTTGTTTATTAAAAATTATCATTTGTTTCCATAGCAACGTGATTGTTTAGAAACATTATATAGTTGACCCAAAGAATGTAATGACGTCATAGGCGTTGCGGATGGAGCCTCCAGGTCAAAAGACATTTTTAATCTCCACTTTAGGTATGATGCAATGCTAAAAAAAAAATCGAAAAAAAAATCTAAGGGATATTTTTCGACCTCCTCTTTTGATTGAGCCAGTAAAAAAAATACACCCCGTAAGCCCAATGTTATTATAAGCGTCTATTATATATATGAATTCAAAATCGCAGCATTAAAAATACCAGAAAATAAAAAATATTAATTTTTTTCAATACTACCAACCATTTAAAAAAACACTTTCATATCTTTCAATCGTATTTTGTTTTATTTAATAAATAAAATTTATTCTCATATATGAATATGTTAAAATTATTATTATATTTTTAATATGATGTATATAATTATGTATTTATGTTTAGTAGTGTGCCAACGTCTTTGTGTATAATAAAGGAGTATTGACCTCAAATTTTTTTATTGCAGAAATGGATAGAGGGTGCAAAGTTATGCTACCCTGATTTTTTTCAGATTTTTTAGAGCCCGGGAACTATTTTTAAAAAATTATTGAAAGTTATTTTTGTGACGTCACAAGACGCCGCTCCTTAAGAAAAAGACAGGACTTGCTGCCGCGTGACGTCACAAAAAGGACTTTCAATAATTTTTTAAAAATACTTCCCGGGCTCTAAAAAATCTGAAAAAAATCAAGGTAACATAACTTTGCACGCTCTATCCATTTCTGCAATAAAAAAAATTGAGGACAATACTCCATTGTACTTTTATAATATTACCGATAAAGTCAAGTTTTTATCATAATTTATGACTGTAAATTTAATATAAATTAATTATTTTTTTTTTCTGGCTATAATCTTTAAAATATTATCAAGTGTATACATGTAAAGTGTAAGTTTTCGCTTATTGGATTTTAAGAGAATTGTTAGCATATTTCCTTATTAAATTTATTGTAAATAATTAAAGAAACAAAGCTATAAAAACTAATTTGTTTTCATTCACGCACATTACAAATTTAACAATAAAAGGCAATGAGGCGTTAAAGAACAATGTTTGTATATCATGGAAGAAAAACTATGTAAAAAAAAAAACTCTTCTTAAACTGATCCTTAACGCCTTACTGAACAGCTACCTAATATTTTGTGTCTTATTTCCAAGGCTTTATGTATTCATGTTTGTCTTTTTTATATAATAATTGTCATGTACCCAAACCACACACACCACACATTATAGAGCGCCAAAAATGACAAGGAACCTGAACCTTGTGATGAATCATTGATTTGCAAACACCATGGCAAACAACTTAATTTCACAAGGAAGGATATTAACTTTAGCAGGGTTGTTAAACCTCGTAAACTCCCCTTCCTCCTAGCATAGGAGAAAAAAGTTATGTTGGAGGTAATTTGGGTTAAAATACTTTTTTAATAAAATTCAACTGGATATCAATGTATAACTATATTAAATTGACATCTTATATTCAGAGAATTATAAAAACTTAAAACATGATTTTAAAGTTGTTTCGTTAAGGGTAAGATAACGCTACCAATGTTAAAAAAAAAATCCTCACACAAAAATTGTGAAAAAAATTTAAAATGTTCTCCTCTACACCCCCTATCAGTAGCTAAAATATCATGCAGGTATACAAATACGTTCTAGTTTTTGAGTTATGAATTTTTAAAGTTGACTATACTTTAACATGGAGAAATTGAACTTCCATGTTTGAGAAATGGCATTTTAACACACTTTTTGCTCTTGCCATAAGGAAATCTGCAATTTTAACAGCGTTTTTAGACATTCAAATGTGTTAAAAAAAATCAAAACAAGATTTTCGAATGCACTGTAATGTTGTGATGACATTCCATTCTGTTCCTCATCATTAGCCCTTCGTAGCGGGAACAGAACCACCTTCAGCTACAAAGTTACAAGTTAAATGTTTTGCATGCTGGGCAAAGAGAATTTTGCAAATCTTGTCATTTCAATTTGTCAATTTTTAATCATTCTTCTCGTACAATAACTGAAAGTGGTGGAGGGTAAAGGTTTAAATGTTTGGGGACTTTGACAGTTGGTTTACCAAGATTTTTTTAACGTCCAGCGCCGCTATGAAGGTAAATCTGCTAAGAAAGAGTTTTGCAAGACCCCCGCCCAAAATGCATGATTTGAGAACCAGAAAAGAGCTGCAGGAAAAATCATTTGTTCAAGCTGCCAGTGGTAACATGATGAAGAACTGACTGCAATGGGTCCTTGACATCATCAATGGAGGAAAAAATTGTTTTGCAAATTTTTTAGCACATTTAAACCTCTAAAAACGCTGCTAAAATCGCATCAGACATTTCCTTATGGCAAGAACAAAAAGTGGGTTGGACACCATTTCTCAACATGTTCAAACATGACATAAAAAGGAAAATTTCAGTTAGGCGTTAAAAAAACTTAAAATTTTAAGCTTCAATTTGATGTGCATGTTAATTATTGTAGACAAAAATTATTTTCCTTCGAATATAATAGTTTTAAATCGCTACTTTTCATGTGTCCACCCTGTACTATCCGCGCTATTTATTTCTGTAATATATATTTTTTTTTTAATAAAATATATAGGTTATCCATGTCATCCTAATAGAGCGTGCATGCCTCAAATGGAACCTTTATTCATTGACAAGGTTAAGGGTAGTGACACGAGATTGTTGGGTTGCCTGCTTACAGGATAATGTCCAGCTGACGTGTACCTCCCCTCATTTCTCCTTCAATGCTTTAGAGCGCAAGGTTGCTCTTCAGGAGGGGAAATTAAGGAGGGGAGGTATACATCATAACATTATCCTGTAAGCAGACAACCTGACAATCTCGTGGCGCTACCTTATCTTAAATGTTGGTTGGACCTGGATATACTTTGACCTTGGTGTGAGGGTGTGTGACTGTACAGGTGAGTGCAGTATTTAGACTTGTGTATTATAGTCACATTGGTCAGTGCCTCATTGGAAGGCATATGGTCGCGCGGATGTTGCAGTTTCGTTTGTGGCAAGCTGGAGAGTTTGCTTGGCGGCAAGTCGTCACGGTGACATTTAGTGCCGTGGGTAGCACAGAAACTGTGGTATGGCGGTACGGAAACGTACTTTCATTTGGAAGGGCTTAATTATGCAGGCCAGGCGCGGATCCAAAGGGGGTTTGGCGATGGAGGCGATCGTTCCCCCCCCCTAAAAAGGTCCCGAAACACATTGATGGTGTTACCCTCCCCCCCGCCCATCGCCCCCCCCCCCCATCCCACTCTAAATTTTTAACATTGCGGGATAGGGCACCGCCCCCCCCCAAAAGCCGCGAGCTGGATCCGCCCCTTATGCAGGGCCATATCGGGGGTGTCTACCACGTGGGATGCTATAAGCGACAAGTGCAGGCGTCTTGGATCTTATCCCGGACCTTCCGGTTTTATAGATCAGGCATTTTCGACTTAGAGCCGGCAGAGTTTCGTATTTGCGCTTGTGCTCTAAAGTCTAAACTGTCGTTAAGGGCATTGGGTGTAGCACCGGTAGTTGGCAACACTGATGTATCTTCACCATGTTAATTTTTTATCATTGCTCCTCGGAGTAATTTGATTGCTGTAGTATAAAGATAATTAGTAGCCCAAGTGCACAATTTGGCTAAATAAAGCCTGATTTAAAGAAAAGTATTTTTTTTATATTTTAGAAAAATACATGTAAATTTAAAAAATTACTAAAAAATACTTTTCTTTGTATTTTAGAAAAATGCATGTAAATTTAAAAAATTACTAAAAAATACTTTTCTTTAAATCAGGCTTTATTTAGCCAAATTGTGCACTTGGGCTACTAATTATCTTGATACTACTGCAATCAGCTTAGCTCCAGCATAAAAATTACTCCGAGGAGCAAGGATAAAAAATTAACATGGTGAAGATACGTCAGTGTTGCCAACTACCGGTGCTACACCCAATGCCCTTAATCAGCGCTATAATAGTTGACTGCATGGGGAAAGAGACAAAAGGGTGCATCATCACACTAAATTTTTAGATGCTGAATTGGTTTTCAGTACTTTTTGCCAGTACAAAATTGCTCCAGTCAGTACAAAATTTTCCAGTTTCGTCTTACATCCAGCACTTTTTACCTATAAAACACTTATTCCAAGTACAAATTTGGTACTGAAAAAAGAGAGTCAAAAAAAGTACAAAATATTGACTCTCTTTTTTCAGTACCAAATTTGTACTTGGATTAAGTGTTTTATAGGTCAAAAGTGCTGGATGTAAGACGAAATTGGAACAATTTTGTACTGACATAAAGTACTGAAACCAATTCAGCATCTAAAAATTTAGTGTGATGAGACGACGTCCTATTTACAAACTAAGCGCTGCAGGGCATAGCTGGGTCACCGGCACTGAGCACCAAGGTAGAAGACTTTTTTTGTTTTTTTAATGACTAATTTTATATGTTTTTTTACCAGAGGGCTGTGGTGGTGCATCTGTTCATCTCCTTTTATATTGACTCTTGTAACTTTTCCTGTATGAGTCATGGTAGAGCCACAATTGCCGCCTAATATCATCTCTCTTTTTTTTTACCTCTCGAAATTTCTCTCTTAGACTTATCACAGATCTTGCCGATATATATGTCTCTGGAATCATAACTAATTTACTGTACGTATGAAATGAATTTGTAAAATGCATGACCATTGTATGACGCTCTCTGGGTGAGATGTTACGCAGAGCACGCTGAATGGAATACACACGCTAAAAAGGAACACTACAGAACTCACTAAAAACTAATAGCGTAGCAGTATATAAGCCATAGAGGGCGTGGCAAATAACAGTTATATAAGTATATCGATGTTTCCGCGGAGAAAGCACCGGTTTGCATTTTCCAAAACTTAACAAAATAACAAATGACGTGTTTGCTTTTGTAAAGAAGGTTTCTTTTCTTACTATATTGTTATTGTAATTTACGACCTTGTTAAAAAAAAGCAAACCTGTCATTTTAAAAACGTCTTTTAAATGCAAACCGGTGCTTTCTCCGCGGAACCATCGATATATTTAGTACATGCGGCTGTCAGAAGTCAGAAGAGACTCTTAATTGCCAATTGCAAAGGGACACACGGGCAATGCCTCGCTGCTTTGTTTTCCATTTGTTTAATAACGGAATTGTTTCCAATTAAATTACTGCTCGATGTATATATACAGTATAACAAATCTTAGTTTACCACTGAATAGTCTAATGGACTCTGTCTAGTGGTAAAATAATTATCCTTTAGGCTCTATATCTCACGCGTGCACAGCATACGATATATATAAAAAAAAGAGAAGCAGAGATGCGATCAGTTAACCGTGCGCACACAGGCAGCTTCATTTCGTATCGTATCGCATGACATCGTAAGTTTCTCAATTAGAACCAGCTCCAAATTTTATCACGTTACATATGATGCGATACGAATTAAGACAGTGTGAGACCCCCTTTATAACTATAGCTGCTTGGACAGAGAGGGCGTGACAGCTCGAAGTATAATAAAAAGCTCCTTTCGGCACTGCCGTTTACAAAAAGGTGATAATTGAACGTGATTTACCTGATATAACGTGACCTCCAAGCCTGCAGGTAAAAAAGTTAGGCAACTGTTTGAGCTGTGGTGTCTGCATAGCAAGGTTGCATACAACCCAGGGGCTTTGGGAATTTTTTAAACTTTCTTATTGTAATGTGTTTCTCTGAATAAAGGCTTTTTTGAAATGAATTGAATATTTTATTCTCTGTGCTTCAATCGGAGGCGGATCCAGAAAGGTGACTGCACCCCCCTCCCCTGAAATGAAATTTTGAAATTAAAATGGGCAATACAGGCATTTAATTATATATATATATTTTTATATTGGACTTATGAAGTTATGAAGACAACCTCCTCCCCCCCCCTCCCCCAATTTGGTTGTGGATTCGTACCTGCGGTAAACCTTGCATATAGTGTAACTGTCTCTGCCCTCGAGCGACCTTATATATACTATATATTCTAATATGTCCCAAGCAATCGAGCAATATTTTTTTTACAAGGATATATATACACCCTTAAGAGCTTACAGCTCGCGGCGGGGTAATGGTTAATGATAATTAAGGTAGGAAAAAGGATGGTAAGGGTATAATATTAAATTATAATGATATAATAATATTAAATTATTATTATTATAATACCGTCCCAGCATTCGCTGAGGTACGTGTGACTGAGAGAACCGTGGAAAACCTAGCTCGAATCTCAGTCAGGTTGGACACCTCTACTTTTTATCAATGGACCAAAGTAATGTCCAAAGCCTGCATGGGGAACTGCACACACAAGTGCATCACTGCACTGGGTGGAAAGCGATATGAATTTACCCCAGGGCTGTAATTGAGTGCAGAAATAACTTGCACACGCGTCAGCTAGGAGGTTTATAATTTTACGAACATGCATGAGAGCTATAGCTAGGTCTCGTGTGTCTTTTACCAGTTTTACCAAAATAACCAATAAGTTATATATTATGTATATATGCATACTACATATAATTTTAAATTTCAAATTTAAATTATTTATTTTTTAATCTCATTCCAAATACAAGGTACACACATAAAATACATGGTATCATGCATGGGTAAGACGCGTCATATTTTAGAACAAAGAATATATTAACACACACACAAAACATTAACAAGAAAAAAAATTATGAGACATCCAAATCTGTCAAAATTTAGCATTCAAATAATCATCTACACTATAAAAACAATACTTATTAATTTAGGAAACAATTTTACAGCGTTTTTAAATTCTATATATATGTGTAGATATCTTTTAATGAAACACAGGAAGTTTACTGTACATTTTAATACATGAGCACATAGGACCTTTGTCTAAAAGTTTAAGTCTGCTTTTTGGAGGTAATATATAGTATCATCATGAATCTATTATATTATAAGCTCGCTGGCTACAATTCCGGATTTCACTATCGTATGGTAACAGAGTGAAGCCGTGAACAGACTGTTGATAATAATAATAATATAATAATAATAATAAAATTCACGCAGCAAATTATAATGCGGTGGCTCGCGAAGGTTTTGCTTGTCTCAAAACTTTTGAGACAACTCAAAACCCTCTTAATTAAACAACTCATATATAACTCTCCGCGCGCTTCAACAAATTCTGCCTTCAGCAAATTCCACTCTCATACAGTCCTGTTAATGAAGGAATATTTTCCCACATCACTTCTACTGCCGACAAAATCCAACTTCCAACTGTGATCAGTGATCACATGAACAATAGTGCGCGGATATAATATATATGTTATATACAGTATACGATATGTATATATATTTATATGCCATCATGCAGTCTCAGGGCTGTCCTGGGTGTCTTGTGGCCGCACTATGAACTATGACAGCCCGGAAATCCATGAAACTCTGATATTTTGGTCAATGGCAATAAGATGTATATTATTATATAATTCCATTAATTGCAGATTGCACTGGCGTCTAGACATCAGGCGTCTCTCAAAGAAAGTATTATCTTTGGGCGCCGCTCTGTGATTAATTTGAAAAAAATTGTAGCTTACGCGCGCAAATAAAAGAGTTGAGCATCGGAATTCAAAACCGCCATGGCAGCAAATTTTTTGCGATGAAAACACGTCTGGGTAAGAATTTTGAGTAATTTGTCTTATAATTTCACAATTTTAACAGTATAATCATTGATTAATTTAAATATAATGACTGTTTAACTGTTAGTCGTATTGAGAAAGCTAGTTTAGCCTTTTATACGTGTTAAAACCGATAAAATAACATTGGTATGCAACTGGTGGCAAACAGGAAAAAATCCTGTGCGAACTTGTCGGCGGCTTGTCAGTAAAGAAATTTTAAACATTTTCTATCTCACAAATTTAGCTGTATGCATACTTGCTTTTCTCTCTGGACTAGAATAAGTTATTTTATCAATAATTTAGGCTGTTGACTGTATGCATACATTAGGAAATATCATGATGATTTTGTTGCAGGTGAAAAAAAATGCTGCCAACAAGTTTACAAAGAGACAATCCGGGCGAGAGAAACTTCGTGACTCCTCCTCTTGAAATCAACCTCTCTTCTTACCAAGCACAACAAAATGAGGCAAGCTCAGAGTCTGAAACTTCTCCTGCCAAAGATCCTCTTGCTTTCAACAGCCCTTCTCCCGATGAGAGCAGCGCGAACGTCAGCGTGTTGTTGGAGGTAAGGAAACGTCAACTCTCGTCAGACAATGAGTCTGACGGTGGCGCACAAAAGAGACCGCGCCTCTTCTTACGCGTGGACTCAGAGAGCGGCTTTGGCTCCGCCACCGAAGATACCTCCTGCCCAACTGAGTTTGTCCAAGACTTTCGTGATGAATGTGCCGTTCTTGAAGTACCTCAGACCGCTTGTGCCATGTTGCCAAATTTCTATGAGCCAGTGAACCTGACAACGTCCCACCCTCCCTCCTCCCCTCCCCACCACCTCCCCTTCTCCTCTCTCACATCCCCCTACGACTACAAACGGAACCACGCCTACTACGCCAGGTCCCACGTGAGACAGAAGCCCCTGGACCTCACGAGCCCCACCAAGTCTGAGGCAAGCCCCTGCAAGTCCCGCTTGAACGCCGTCAACAAGCTCTCTTACTGCGAACCGTATAACGTGAATGTCAACAAGCTCTCTTACTACCAACCGTGGGTAGACAACGTGGATGTGGGGTCCTCGGACTCAAGTCCCCTCAACTTCTCGTCTCAAACAACCTTGAACACTTCTCTTCTGGACGTGTCGGCACAAGTGAGTCCCGAAGACAATGTAGCGTCGGACGACAATAAAGCATCAGCAGAAGATTGTTTGAAAGAATTCTTTCACAACTGGAATGATAACTCCTCGCCAAACGTAACTCTTGTGAATGATTGTTGCATTCCCGAGGAGGTTTTGATTTACCCTGGGCTCAGTATCACTGAAGTTATGCTTGAGGAGGACCCAGTGACTGGCCTTGAAGAGACAAGGGACACGGTGATGAGGAGCCGTGAGTTAGAAGTGTTCGTGGGCCCTCTGCCAAACAGCTTGTCAGCAGTTCTGAAGAACAACCACTCGTTGGTGGTGACCGATTGTTGGACTGTAGGCTCTCTAGAAGACAGCCCAGAGACAGCCCCAGAAACCCCAGTGGTGGGTCCCACAACAGAAGTGGCAATGGGCCCACTTCCCAGCTTGTCATCGGTCCTAGAGAACAACGAATCGTTGGTAATGACTGACTGCTCGCTAGAAGACAATCCAGAGCCAGTCACGACCCCAGTGGCCTCAGAAACACCAGCGGTGGATCACACAACAGAATTATTTGTAGGACCTCAGTCAAACAGCTTGTCAACAACCCTAGAGAATAACAAGTTGTTGGTAATGACTGACAGCTCGCTAGAAGACAATCCAGAGACAGTCACAACCCCAGGGGCCTCCGTGATGGGTCCCACAACAGAAGTGTTCACGGGCCCCCTGCCTAGCATGTCATCGGTCTTGGAGAACAATCAGTCGTTGGTAATGACCGACTGCTTGCAAGAAAACAATCCAGAGACAGTCACAACCCCAGAGGCCCCAGCAGTGGGTCACACAACAGAGGTGTTCACGGGCCCTCTGCCCAGCATGCCGTTGCTGGGAGGAGAGCCGGAACTTCCCCCCATTCCAGAGGAACCTGAGGAGGAAGAAGCAGCCAGCACACAGAGTGCCGAGGACTCTGAAGATGCAACTACCTCGCTGTCACAAACCAGCAGCATCGTGTCAAACAAACCTTGCGACGACCAAGAGAACACTCCCCTGCCAGAGTCCCAGAGCAGTGAGGAATGTTGTGTTGTCTCTGGCATGCTGGACAAAATCCTGAAACCAACTCTCCCTCAGAACTGTACATTAACCTACTCCAGGTTCTTCGGTACTGAAGAGAACTTATTTGAATCGTTTCTGTCGAGAAAAGGAGTCAGTCCTCAGTCTGGTGCTCCAAATTTTCCACGGTCCAGGACTCCCACTCCGCAAAAGCGTACAAGAATCCAGCTGCGAAGACGTGCCTCTCTGGGCAGTAGTGTCGACTCTGAGTCACCCGAGATCACGTCCTCTCTCAGTCTCAGATCTGCAACACCCCAATTGATGGACAGCTCGGACGGCACGCCCACCTCTCTCAGCCTCAGACCTGCAACCCCCCAGGACGGCACCCCCACCTCTCGAAACCTGAGGTCTAGAAGAGCCCAAGTGACTTCCTCGGAAGGCAGTAACGTCACACCCACCTCTCGCAGCCTCAGGTCTGCAACCCCTCAACTGATGGACACCTCTGATGGCACCCCCACCTCTCACAGAGTGAGGTCCAGGACGTCCAGCCCCGCAGTCCTGCAAGAGAGGCAGCAGACAGACTCTCCCAGAAGACGTGGTCGTCCGCCCTCTATCGCTACCATCGTCAACATCAAGTCTTCGTCGGGCGCAAAGAGTCGCACCTCCCCCTCCACAGGACGCAAGGACACCGAGGCCGCGCTGCTACAGAGAGAGAGGCAGAACCTGATGCAGTACGACAGGTAAGCAAATCTTGTACTGAACAGAAAAAATACCAAACAAATACAGCAAAAACTCATCATTACACAACATGTTAGGTAAATCTTAATTTTGAGTATTAGTGATTGCGGTCTCATAAAAAATAATTAGCATTGCAAGGATAGGAAAAACTTGATTTAAGGCTAGTTTCCTGGGTCCGTTGACTTAATGTAGGTATTAACAAGTTCTTAAAGGGACATGGGACAATGCAATCATGAATGCATAAAAAGTTTATGTAAGATATGTTAATGCGAGAAATGAGTAAATTTCCGTTGTCGGACCATCCCCCGAATTTATAAAAATTAAATAAACATAGAGAGCCGCAGGGCAATTGCACAGGCAACATCGCACTGAGCATGGCTGGGCGGGAGGAGGGGGGAGTGAGTCTATGGAAAATTGGCAGCTATGTTGCCTTTTGTGATTGCTGACGTCAGCAATCCACACTTCAGTTACTTGCTGGGTGTTTACCCTGAGGCACTCGCCACTGTGCGGCATGTATTCATACTCATTTAGTGGGTAACTTTTAAATAAAAAAATACTTATGTTTATAGTCCCCTGTCCCTTTAATGTACTGTATTATAGACAAATACTGAGCTACTATTGTCTTTTTAAAGAGAATTCTGGTGTCTGTAGATAAATCAAATCACTAAAATAATGGCCGGCCCTCTTTGTTGACATTTGGTTGTGTTTATGTTTGAGAAGTGAACAATCTACATGATTTTTTTTATTATAGAAATGAATAGAGGATATACCAAATTAGGCTAGAATACTATAACTTTGTTTAATGCTTTTTCTAAATCCCAGGACTATTTTTAAATAATTATTGAAAGTTCTGCAAGTTCTATTTGGCCCCCCTGGATGCTTCATTAAAAGTGTATGGCCTTAACACCTACACTTTCAATATATAATTAAAAATACTTTAGTTCTTTGACTCGAAAAAAATAATCATAATTCGGCAGCCTCTATCAATTTCTGCAATAAACAAATTTCATACAATAATGTAGGTTGTCCATTCATGGATGCTTCAGAAATTTGTTATCTCTTTAAAAATTCATTAAAAGAGGAGAACGGCTTAATTAACTTTTATATTTTTATCAATTTATAAATAATGTGAAACCATCATTGCACCAAAAAAAACATCAACCCCATAGTTTTAACAAGTCCCGATGGTTGACGTTAAGAAAAGTCAGAAAAGCCTTTGTTGTCACAAGCATACGCACAGCAACTGGCAGCGATTGTGCGTGTGTGCAATGACTTTACATGTGTTTATGAAAATAAAAAAATTAAAGAACCTCTTAGAATCTCTTGCGCTTGAACTGCTGGAGTAGCCGTGCGTCCTAGGACATTTTTATCTGACCGAGGTGTTGCTGACAGCTGCCAACATGCAGCCGTGCGTCCTAGGACATTTTTGTCTGACCGAGGTGTTGTTGACAGCTGGCTGGAGCAGCGGCGCCTCCTGTACTCCACCCTGCTGCCCGGAGTTGTCCTGCGCGGCTCAGACAACATGCAGCCACGCGTCCTGCTGGAGAGAGACCCGGAGCTGGACGCACGCGCAATCCGCGAGGCCAGTGAGAGAGCAGGTCTGAAGTGAGCTTACTACAAATGTAACGTTGATCTTTGTTAATATGTGCCTTTCAAAGTTACTACAAATCTAATGCATTTAACGTTTATCTTTGTTAATGCAAGCCTTGGTGACGTTACTACAAATATAATGCATTTAACATTTATCTTTGTTAATATCTTAAGTTTTAAAGTTTCCTGTGTGATATGTTCTACCTGATTTTTACCTGGGAGGACGTGCCCATTTTCATTTTAGTTTGTGTAAATAATTTCTTTAAATGTTTTTTAAGTTGTAAAAGTTTTTCATCAATCAACCAAATTTTTATCAAGTGTAATAGATTTCCACTGTTCTGTTAAATCGTTTTAGAGACTGAAAAGACTCTTGTTTTAATAGTTGTTGCATTTTGTCGTGGTTTTACATTTTGCACAACTTTCATAGATTAGACTTACAATGTATACAATTCCATGTAAAAAAAAAAAAAAAAAAAAAAAAAAAAAAAAAATGAGGGAGTGCACACTTTACCTGGTTATAAATCTGTGTACCTATTAAACCTGATTTTTTAATTATAGGTCTGTTCGTAAATACACAATCAGAAAGAATCAATTCAAAATTCAAAATTCTTTTATTAATTCCATTAGTTCCTACAATCACATTTTCATATACATGATATATGTTGAGGTTTATAGGACAAGTCAATCTAAAGCTAAGAAATAGAGTCATTTAACATTACTTGAAGTCATTCATTGTCCATGTAGTTTTGTACACTATAGAAACACTTATTTACTAGCCACTTTTTAACAATCACTTTAAAAACATTTAAATTTTCGATGCACTTCACATCGTTAGGCAGCTTATTATACAAAGATAAGCAACTCAAAAAGGGTCACAATTATTTGTGATGAACCTTATGTTCCATGTACAGAAGGTTCATCACAAATACAGTAATCAATTCTTTCTGACTGTGTATTTACGAACAGACCTCATATCTCCCCCCCCCCCCCCCCCCATTCCCCAACCCATACAATATAACATGCAACACTGAAGCTTAGTGTCCTAGGGGGCTTCTCTCAAAAGATTTTACCACTTTACCTAAAATATTCCTGCAATTAATCAAAAGAAAGGAACTTAAATCAATTGTGTGCACCTAGCAAGTATTGGGTCCATACATTTCACCTAATGAACAGTGTTGCTAATTGTAAGTTGTGCCCCTTCTAGTTGGTACATGCATGTGTTGACTCCCTCCCTTCTTCAATGTCTGCAATTAAATTGCCAACATTGCATTCCATGCTCAATCATACTAAATACATTCTGAGTTCCATGCTCACATTTTTGTAAATAAATGTTATTTCAGTGAGCAATTGTTTATGTTATTTCTGCAGTAGCCTTAACTTAATTTGTTACCATAACTTTGCATTCCATGCTCAATTATACCAAATACATTCTCAGTTCCATGCTCAATAAAAAAACAAAAGTTATATATGTTATTGAGCAATTGTTTTTGTTTGTTATTTCTGCAGTAGTCTTGATTTAAAGCCGGTAATACACCATACAATTTTTCCTTGCAAGAAAATTTCATCTCTATTCAAACAAATAAAGTTCAAGTTTTCTTGTAAGGAAAAATTGTATGCAATAGTTAGAAAAATCATATCATGTAATACCGGCTTAAGGGTAAGGTAACACGCCCAATGTTAAAAAAAAAAAAAAAAAAAAAAAAAAAAAAAAAAAAAAAAACATAAAAATTATGAAGAAAATTTAAAATGTTCTCCTCTACATCCCCTATCAGCAGCTAACATATCATGTGTACAAATTCATAACTTAAAAACTAGCTCAAATTTGTATACCTGATATTTTAGCTACTGATAGGGGATGTAGAGGAGAACATTTTAAATTATATTTTCATAATTTTTTTTTATGAATGGGATTTTTTTTTTAACATTGGGCGTGTTAACTTGCCACCATAACTCTGCATTTTCTTGCTCAATCATACCAAATACATTTTAAGTTCCATGCTCACTTTTTTGTAAATAAAATTTATTTCAGTGAGCAATTGTTTTTCTGCAGTAGCCTTGACTGAGGTAGACTCGCACACAACCTGAGCGGACTGTGCCATTGGCAGGACTGAGTCCCAGCTGCTGGCTGGCCGCCGTTAAATTTCACCTACCCGCTCAAATCTGGGATCAGTATTTTACCAAAGCATTAGTGTATGAGCTAAGCCACAGACTCAGTCTTGCATTCTGCCCCACCTAAAAGTGGGAATCCCTCAAAAAGGCTGCTTGCAATGTCCTTTTTAAGACTTATGAATCTTTGACAAATATATTATAACTTGTGTACTTATATTTTGTGAGAACAAAAAATGTATTTTTTAAATGTTTGCGGTGTTGATATTTTATTGAGGAAAAGAAATCTCAAGTTTGGTTTTTTGTAATATTTTGTGAACATATTTTATCTTTGCAAATTTGATTTTTCTGCAAGATTGAAAATTGTTTAGCACCAAAAATGCCTTGAAATTGTTTAAAGTCAAATTTAGTCAATGTATGTGCCTTATTCGCAATATTTTTATTTAATTTATATAGTTATTTTGTTTTAAAAAGTGCAAGAATAAAAAAATATATGAAGTTACAAAACTGGTGCTTACTGTGATGTTCTGGGGTTTTGTTTTATGTTAATTGCTGGCCACCGGTTGTCACCTGATCTCTGAAATTATCGTCATACGTGACCACTAAATTGTGAGGCCAGCTTGTGTTCAAATTAAATAATCTCTTTTGCATTAAAGGGGTACCAAAGTGAATACTTTTTTACATGTTCGGGCAGCTATGAATTATTCTAATATCCCTGTGGCTCAATATTTATGTAAGATGCCTAGTTATTTTCAAACTATAATTAGTTTGAAAACCGTTGGTTGATTCAAGCATGCCCGCGGCCGCAGCAGCCGGTGATACGACAAGAAGAGGGCGGGAGGAGGTTCCCCCGATTCGCGAGAGATTCTTGTCATATCAGCGGCTGCTGCTGGAGCGCACCGACTTGAATCAACCAACGGTTTTCAAACTCACTTTTCAAACTAAATAAGTTATTGTAAAATAACAAGACATGTTACATAAATATTAAGCCACAGGGATATCAGAATAATTCGTAGCTGCCCAAACATGTAAAAAAAGTATTCACTTTGGTACCCCTTTAATAATATATTTCGGTGAAGTAACACAGGGACACTTTTCTAAATGTAACAAATTTGAGTATTTTTGCAGCACAAATCTTGTCCCATTTGTTGGACCTGAAATAATTCTGCCCTGTGTTACATCAAGACCATTTTCTGTATTAGAAAATTTGTAATCTGTTTGAAGAATTTAATAAATATCTTAATTTGAATTATAAATGCTGCAGTTGTCGGGATCAATGAGGAACATGAATCTTTTCGACACTTTTAACCAGTAAAATGTCAGTATTTGATGTACAATTGCCAATAATGGCTTCACTCTTGCTGGAACCTTTGTGCTATTTGATAGACATTTTCTGTGGTGGCAACTAGGGAGTGGATCCCGTCGTCTTTATAAATGGATCCGGATTGGGATCTTAGAACCGATGGTTAAAAAAAGGGATCTATAAATTGGGATCTAGCTAGATCCCCCTGTTAAAAAAGCGGATCTGAAATTTCTTTTCAGATCCTATTTAAAAAAAAAGAGGATAGTAAATTTCAGATCCCGATCCCTTGGTATTTTTATGGAATTTAAAGGGATCTGGGATCCAAAAACGGATCCACTCCCTGGTGGCAATTGTACGAACTTCTACTGATATCATTGTCAGAGAGACGTGGTTCCTCTTTTATCTGCGACATCTCGTGTCTTCTTGTTTCTCTACCTTGTGCTTTGATTTTCCATTTGTTTAGTTATCATCAAGGTGTCGTCATTTTTCTAAACTAACTATCTGAACTGATAATTTATAGTGAGACGCTAATTAAATATGGCTGCAGTCAGATACTGACAAAGCATTAGGAGTAGGGAAAATTTATACAACAAAATTATATTAAGGGTAAGGTAACGCCACCAATGTTAAAAAAAATCCCTCTCACAAAAATTCTGAAAAAAATTTAAAATGTTCTCCTCTACACCCCCTATCAGTAGCTAAAATATCAGGTATCTAGATATTCGATCTAGTTTTTGAGTTATGAATTTTTAAAGTTGACTACTTTAACATGGAGAAATGGAAATCCCATGTTAAATTAGTCAACTTTAAAAATTCATAACTCAAAAACTAGATCTAATTTGTATACCTGATATTTTAGCTACTGATAGGGGGTGTAGAGGAGAACATTTTAAATTTTTTTCATAATTTTTGTGTGAGGGATTTTTTTTAACATTGGTGGCGTTACCTTACCCTTAATGAAACTTTTTATTTAACACGAGTAAAATTATTAACTTACATAATTTATAAACAACAAAATATATTATGACAAAACAATTAAATATTTGGAGTTGAGTTTATTCAACTATTAATTATCATAAAATATGTGTGGCACTGCTTCGTCTTTTTCGTCAGTTTTCTGCTACAGTCTCAATCAATAGGCATGATTGAGCTACAAGGTCACAAAATCCGCGAGGAAATTCTGCATTTTTGAAATGTCTCAACCAAAGAATTAAATCAATGTTTATCATAATATTTACTACCTCTTTGCTGTTGAAACATATTTAAAAGTTAATCAAATTTAATAAACAGTACCATGCAGTCAAAAACGTACAGTTTTTAAAGTTAAAAATTGGAATTCATAGGTAAGATTCTAATTTTCTAATGCATGTATTCCAATTTTTAACTTTAAAAACTGTACATTTTTTATGCTGCAATAGTTATATCTTTTTGTAAAAAAAGTAAAACTTAAAAAATAAATAGTTGAATCATCGATTTTAGCAAAAATCAAACAGGCCGTGGCCCGCGCCATCCTTTCCCTCTACCCATGCATTACCTCGCTGTGAGCTGTAAGCTCTTAGGAGTGTATCCTTGTAAATGTAAAATAATAATAATAATAATTAAATTAATTGCAAAGAAGCAAAAAAAAAAAAAAAATTAAATTATTAATTGTTTTTTTTTTTTTTTTTTCTGCAAGTAAAAAGCAGAAATCTTTATTTTGACTAATGTAGTACACGCTGCTGGTCCTGCTCTGAAATATCTTAATTATTTTCCAACCCCCACTTTCTTTGGCTAGTTGAGTGCCTCTCATAAGCTGCTGGATTTAACACGAACAATATAGGCATTTCCTCCACTGCATATTTTAAACATTGGTCTCATGGAAATTCCCGGCGTCTGTCCAGCAACTTCACGCGATCTGCTGGAAGGTGAAGTCATCGACAAGTCGGTACACGTCCTCGCGGTAGTGCGTCAGGTCGTCCAGGAATCTCTGACTGCTCTCGTTGTGAAGGCTGGCCAGGACGGGTGGCAGACGCTCCAGCCCCGCCGTGCGCGCCAGATCTTCGTAGTAGTCGCCCTGCAGGGGACCCATCATGTGGGCCTGCCGCGGTCCCAGGCCCCGGGCCCGCCGCAACGCCAACTCGCGCTCCGCGTCCGCCAGCATTTCAGCGCGGCTCGGTAGAGTCAGGGAGCCGTCAAGCACTTTCAGGAAGAACCGAACCTGCGGAAGAACGTCCGTTAGAGATGCATTTCCATTGAGCGGGCAAAGCGAGAAAATCGCGTGCCGCAACCAATCAGAAGCTCGGAATTTCCTCGACTTGTATAGGGGAACGATTTTATCACCAACATGGCCGTAATATGAGATTGAAGCAAGTGCGCTTTTCTCACCCCGCGCTTGACATCGCTCCATGGAAATGCACCTTTATCGTCCGCCCTCGTCCGGAATAATGAGCTATCTGCTATTTTTGGTGAGCGGAATAATGAGCTGTAAATCGGTGTAAAATAAAGAAAATAGCTTATTTTTGCTCTCACCTGAAATAGAAGATATTGCACATTATTGCATCAAAATCATAGTAATAGCAGATATATAGCTCATTTTTGCGGACGAGGGACATTTTATGTGATAGGAGGAGTTACATGGGCGATGTGAAGCGAATATTGCGCACTTTCTCTGAAATCCTAGATTAGGTTTATACGAACAGACCTAATGTTATTACCTGACTGTAGTTTTGTGGCCACCCTTGACTTTTGATTAAAATCGTAATATTGTTTGGTATTTTTCCATGGAGGTAATCTAATCAGAAGATATACCAGCACTTTCGATTTTTGTTTTATTTTTTTTTTTTGTATTTGTGAGAGGCTATAGCCAATCAAATGCGTTTATATATGATTGCGGTGTGACGTAACAGGGTTCCGACAAGGCGTAGCAAAAGCGTCCTCCCAGCAGACGTTACCTGTAGGTCGAACATGGAGAAGGCACACACGTAGAAGGGCAGTCCCACGAAGCACATGGAGGGCCGGTCAACGTGCACCAGGTGTTTGTACAGCGGAGCCACGTGGTTGTCCCGCACCTGCACCCCGCACTCCTCACTCAGGAACGGGAAGTTGTAGCAGTAGCCTGCCACAGTCACACCATAAACCAGGGGGGGGGGGGGGGGGGGGGGTTCGAATATACCGCGCTAACTAAGAATTTACGTAATGTTGTAATACGCAAGACTTACGCATAGAAAATAACTTTATACGTAAATTCTTAATTGGCATGCAGTATTTGAACACACCCCAGGTGCAGATCCAGTGATCTATCCCCCCCTCCCCCCCCCCGAAAAGGTCCCAAAATACATTGAAGGTATTTTACCAATCACCTCAGATTTAACATTGCGGAAAAGTGCCCCCCCCCCACCCCCCTCCCCCTCAGAACCGCGCGCTGGATCTGCTCCTGGTAGGGTGGGAAAGCTGTAGCATGTGTGCAGCCTGGAAAACCATCAGTCGCAGCATAGAAGGCTGCTGGGGTCGTTCTACGGTGCTTGCTCCACTTTTTCGCACAATTAAGTCACACGAGCCAGTTCAACTTAAAGTAGATTGAGCGATTTCATTTTTGGAATATTTTATAATATTTTCTAAAAATAGTTTAACCTGCCTTCTATTGAAAAATGAAAACCAAAAAATTTCATCTCAAATAGCTTCACCACAAAAAAATTCCCAAAGTTGGTGTGTCGGAGGCCTTTAACATGCATCCTTATGGAACAGAAAACAGCTTTTTACTCCAACGTCGTCTGAACTATGGTACCAATTAAAAAATACGTACGTAATCTATGATGAATTCTTTAATGGATTTTCAAATAAAAAAAAATTACTGAGCAGTTTTTCCGAAAAAAAACATTGACATTTTTCCCATAAGGATTTTCAATATTTTTTTTTTCGGAAAAACGGCTCAGTAGAAAAAAAAAATATTTGAAAATCCATTAAAGAATTCACCATAGATTACGTAGGTATTTTTTAATTGGTACCAATTTTCACCAACTTTGGGAATTATTTTGTGGTGAAGCTATTTGAGATGGAATTTTTTGGTTTTCATTTCTCAATAGAAGGCAGGTTAAACTATTTTTAAAAAATAAAATATTCCAAAAAATGAAATCGCTCACTCTACTTTAATTCTTATCATGCTGAGTTTGACTGAAAACCATCAAAAGTAACAAGGATGAACGCCACCGACCGTCGCTGGCCGGGCAGTGACGAGAAAACAGCACGAGATACGACAATTTTTGAAGCGGCTTCTAGTACATGCCCTCTATATTTGTATTATATTGATTATACAGCACACATTTGGATGGATAACGGAGTGGGAGAGGACGGTCTTTAATAAAATTGTCCTGGACGATCCCAAAATACATAAGCGGATGTAGACCCTTCTAATGCCCCAAGTTAAACATTGCGGGATAGCCCCCCTCCCCTCCTGTTTGTAGAGCATACTTGTGCCCTTGCATTTGAGCAGCATCTTTTTTTTTTTTTTTTTTTTTACAAGGATACACCCCTTTGAACTTGGAGCTCGTGGCGGGGTAATGGGTAGGGATAAGGGAGGGAAAAGATAGTGGCCACGGCCTGTTATGCGTCCTAGCATTTGCTGAGGTGAAACTGAGGGAACCGTGGAAAACCTCAGTCAGGACGGACACCTCTTACTTTTTATCAATGGATCAAATTGATGTCCAAAGACTGGGGAACCACACACAAGTGTCACTGACATTGGGTGGAAAGCGAGATGGGAGGGAGCAACGTAATTTTTACTTGAAACGTTCACCCATCCAGGTACTTAACGTATATAGCTTGACTTCGATGATCTAATGAGACCTGTTCAATGCACTGCGCCACCACCAGCAAGTAAATCAGGCGTGCAGGAGAAGACTCACCTGTGCAGTAGAAGATGATGTCGATGGTGGCGGAGGTTCCATCCGTGAAGGTCGCTTGGTGCTCGCCCAGGGCAGTGACGTCACCAACCTGGCTCACGTTCTCAGGGAACCGCGTCCTGATTGGCTCGGGGCTGTGGTGGCTCAGGATCACCTGCAATCACAGAGCAGCCTGCAGGGTATGCAACTGGTCGAGCGACCAAGGATCGCGGGTGGAGTGCGCTCGGGCGATCGTCGCACTCGAACTACACGTCTAAAACTAAACTTTTTACCTCAAAAACACATCTTATTTCTTCTTCGATCAAAGTGAGGATGAAATGGAGCCAATATTTTTTCTAACATTTCTTTCTAAATATTTAATATTAAAATTTCTATGCTCAAGAAGAGGGAAGAAGATGTAATTTCGTCTTTTTCTCTCCTTTTTTTCCTCTAAAATGGTGAAAACTTTACAGGAGGAAATTAGACGAGGAGATAAAAGATGAAATTTCTTTCGCGACACTGTCATATGTTAATTAAGCTTGCGACATCTATATAGTGGCATACCTCTCTGAAAAAATGCCGCAACTAATAATATAATAAGGAACTAAATAAGCTGGAAATTTGTTATAAGACATGAAGAGACCGTAAGAAAATGGTCTATATGGACAACATGGTAATTAATGTACGAGATGGCCCTCAAAAATTTCTCAAATTTCTTCCCCGCCAAATTTTCTGTCGCATACAATTAAACTGTTTCTTGTGTAAAGACGCAAGAAAATTAAAAAAAGCTAATATATGCTTAATTTGATTAATGTGTCTTAATTTGCAAATAATAAGAGCTTAAAACAAGATTTTTAAAGCTTAAAAATCAGACCACTACTTATAAAGACGGATTTCCATGAGCCTTCGACGTGATGCGAATAATGCTCACTTGGTTGTATCATATGTTGGCCGCCAATAAAAAAAAAAAAAAAAAAAAAAAAAGGAATGGAGTATTGTAATTAACGCAATACCCGGTGAATTTGCTCGCTGCATAGGATTATTACAGCTTGTACGTCAAAATCGCATCGCATCATGCACCGTTGTTGCTTACGAAAACCCACCTGTAAGGTGCTTTTCCATGGAGCAATGTCGAGCGGGGCTTGGCGGGGTGAGAAAAGCGCACTTAATTGCTTCAATGTCATATGGCAACCATATTGGCGTGAAAAAATCGCTTTCCCGCAGCGATTAAATCCCACCGCGATTTTTCCACGCCAACATGGCCGCCATACAACATTAAAGCAAGTGCGCCTTTCTCGCCCCGCCAAGCTCCGCTCGACATCGCTCCATGGAAAAACACCTTGTACCTTTAAGATGCATTTCCATGGAGCGGGGAAAGCGAGAAAATCGCGTGCCGCAACCAATCAGGGGCTCGGGATTGTCTCGTCTTGCGCGCGGGGAGCGATTTTATCACCATTCGAGATTGAAGCAAGTGCAAGTGCGCTTTTCTCGCCCCGCCATGCAAGCCTCGCTCGACACTCGACATCGCTCGATGGAAATTAATGCACCCTAAGACACTATGTCTATGGGTGCGATTCACGAAGAAGTTAGCCAGGTTTCTAACAACGTTTAGCTTAACCACGTTTAAATTAATATACCTGTTATACATGTTAAACTACCTAGTTATATAAACGTGGTTAAGCTAAACATAGTTAGAAACTTGGCTAACTTCTTCGTGAATCGCGCCCTACAGTACATAGTAGAACTTATAATACTAGCACACACTAAACTTTTAGATACTTAGTCCAAGTACAATTTTTGTACTTTTTTTGACTCTGTTTAATCACTACATATTTTGTACTTGGATAAAGTACTTAATTCAGCATTTACAAAAAAAGTACTGAAAAGAAGTTTTACAAAAAATGTACTTTTATTGACTCCATTTAATCACATCTTTTTTCCAAAAAAAAGTACTGACTTCATTAATGTACTGAAAGAACATGTAACGCTAACGTAATGCATTATTTCTTGAATTTATATCTGACGCTTGTCCATAAATGCATATTGTCTTTATTTTACCTGCTGTATGTATTATTACATATTAGATGTATTAAATAATAGTTCAGCAAAAAATAATATATAATGATTTAGCTCACAAGGATAAAATAACAGTGATATTTTATTATATTATTTATTAATTAATACCTTTATATTATACGATTAAAAAATTCTATAAAATTGAATGGCAATGCATCAAAAGTCAAAATTTAGTTAACAAGTAATTATATATTATATGATGCATACACTACGTTTACATGACGGTGTTTAATGCGTATTCGTTGACGACGCCTCATAAGAATAACATTATCCGTCGTCAACGAATGCGCATTAAACACCGTCATGCAAACGTAGTCATAGTAATATTGACTGCAGATCGAAGAACAAATTTTTTCACATATTTTAAAGCTTACCGTTCTCGCAAAATTTGATCGATTTCGATTGAAACTAAACAATCCACATTACAAACGTATATTCATATTTGAGATTCTCTATATAAAACATCCCTAACGGTTAAGATTACTATAATTAATCGCTAATTACTAGCAGCCACTGATTGCACGGTCTCGTGGTCGGTCAACATATGTTTTGAACTTCCGGCTTTTTACGCCACTGTGGCAACTCATTGAACTTCAATTTCAGTACTTTTATTAAAAAATGTACTGAATTTATTTTGTACTTAAAAAAAAATGTACTTAATTTGTTTTGTACTTAAAAAAAATGTACTAAATTTGTTTTGTAATTAAAATAAGTACATTAATTTTTTAATTACTTTAAACACAGTGCAATTTCGAGAAAGTACTTAAATTAAGTACTTTTTTAAAGTAATGAAAACCCATTCAGTATCTAATATTTAAGAGTGCAGTCGGTTAATTAATCACATAACCGTAGTCTCAAATTCAAATTAAGCTCCTGCCACATCATTTCGACCTCCACTAATTACAACTCACCTGTCTGGCGACGGAGGCGATCTCGAGGGCCAGGTCCATGCCGGAAGGCCCCGCGCCCACCACCAACACACGCTGTCCCTCGAACGTCCTCGGCTCGCGGTAGTCGTGGCTGTGCAGCGAGACCCCGCGAAACTTGTCGGCGCCGGGAATGACGGGGATGAACGGCGTGTTGTAGTGCCTGCAGAAAGTCAGGGTTGTAGGGGTGGACCCTTGTTTTAGGATCGAGGCAGGGGTTGCAGGGGTAAACCCTTGTTTTAGGATCGAGGCAGGGGTTGCAGGGGTAGACCCTTGTTTTGGGAGGAGTCAGGGGTTGCAGGAGTGGACCCTTGTTTTGGGAGGAGTCAGGAGTTGTATGGGTATGGACTCCTGTTTTGGGGGATGAACGGAGTGTTGTAGTGTCTGCACACAGTCAGGGGCTGTAGAGGGAAGTCAAGAGAGGACCCAGCCTAATTAATGTTTTTTACAGCACGTGAGATGTGGGCACTTTACGCGAGTCACTCATTCCAATTAAAAATAGCTATTTCGTTGTATCTTTGACATTTGTGCCTCTTGATATTTTAAAGAGGGAAATACAATTCTTATAACAATATATTCATTGTCATCAATTCAGAACTATTCACATGCGTATAATTATTTATTATGCTAGCTGTGTTTAATAAAATACTTTTTTATAAAAGATTACAGCATACGATCAATTAAAATTTACTAAAATCTCCTGCACTTTCTCCTAGTACATAAAAATCATAATATGTATTCATTTAATTAATTTGCATGTCCCCCTCCCCAAGTCTCTCGAGCTGACAACAATGCACGGATGTACAACGACCTCCAAGTCACTGACCGGAGGTCGAAGGTCGCCTGATGACGTGAGTCGATGTTACGTTTGTTATACATGGAGTGGCTGATCAACTGAGATCGTACTCGCTGATGTGACGTCAATATCACTTTTTACTTGGCAGCCGCAAGTATTGGAATTATATCGTCCCTTGTCCGCAATAATGAGCTATCTGCTATTATTTAAAATGAGTGCAATTATGAGATTTTTTTAATCGATTTATAGCTCATAATGGAGTATCGACCTTAATTTTTTTATTGCAGAAATGGATAGAGGGTGCAAAGTTATGCTACCCTGATTTTTTCAAGATTCTTTACAGACCGGGAACTATTTTTAAAAAATTATTAAATGTCTATTTTGTGACGTCACGAGGCGCCTCTCCTTAAGAAAAAGATAGGACTTGCCGCCTCGTAACGTCACAAAAAGGACTTGCAATAATTTTTTAAAAATACTTCCCGGTCTTAAAAAAATCTGAACAAAATCAGGGTAGCATAACTTTGCACCCTCTATCCATTTCTGCATTTAAAAAAAAAGTGAGGTCGATACTCCATTGCGGTCACCTGATAGCTCATCATTGAAATGAAATCGTGTTAGGCTGGGTATATATATAAATATATAGCTTATTTTTATTCCGGACGAGGGTCGATAAACTTGCAGCCGCCCTCATCTACAGTATATTGACGAGGCATGGTGAGAAATAACAAATATTACATGCACGTGTAGTAGTTGATGAGTAAAATCAACTTGACCTGGTGTCACCATTTTCAGTTGTACTTTAAAAACAATTAAAGTTCGATCAGTTTATGCCCGCTGCAGTCGACAGTCTGAAACAAGCCTCTCAAAACCAGACTGCAGCTACCCAGTGAAAGAAAAATAAGTCCATGGCGGGGTCATGACCTCATTGGCCCTTGATCTTCACAACCTAAAATAAAATATTGCAGAAATGGATTGGGTGTGCAAATTAAAGTCTTCTACTCGCAATGGTTGTAACAAACCATTGTTTATAATGTCTGTCGCATGAAGCCTTTTTCATTGTTAAACATGGGACGACGTAGTGCCTAATTTTGCCACCAGAGCAGAGACCGTAATGGCATTGTTGGCGCTAGTAGACACATTTTTGGCGCTAGTTGACACTTTCAACTTCATAACTAACGGTCATTTTCCATAAGTTAACATGTAAATCAACAACTGTCCCATGTTTTTCCTTTCACGCGACAGACATTACACAACAATACTTTGTTTACTAACAACGAGCAGAAGACTTTGGTGCAATTATATGCTACCCTGATTTTTTTTTCATATTTATTTATATATGTAGAGAGTCTAAAAACTACTTTTAAAAAATTATTGAAAGTCCAGAGTGAGGTGTCACTTCTTTAATAAATGGATGAGACTTAAAAGGGGTGTGGGTTCAAACCCGTGACCTCGCCAAAAAAAGCAATTATTTCCGTCTTCTAAAAAATATGAATAAAAGTAAACATAGTAGCACAATTTGGCGCCCTCTGTCCATTTCTGAAATAAAAAAATTTGAAGTCGATACTCTATTGAGTTTTGAGTTTTCTTTTGAGCAGCAATCCGAAGAGCTTCCATCAGCAAGCGCGCGGTGTGCTTTCAGAATCTCATTTTTATTAAAAAAGTTGTACGTAAATATAAATTTAATATAAATTAAGCCACGGGGCTAGCAAAAAAATGTTGAGGACAACTGAAAAAAAAAAAGTACTGCACTGTGAATAGTTGAATACAACGTGCGCATAAAATGTAGAATAGAATAGCATGCTTCATCGCTTGCTGATGTTAAATAATTAGAGCACGTGTTTAAGTTCAATGGATATAATAACATCATCTCATAGAATGAATTACGGAGTGGTGCTCCTGTAGTAAACTGATTGTTATGACTCATATACGCACGGCGGGATACTAAACCGAGTATAATTAGTGCAGTCATTTGTATACGTTGCTGCAGAAGTGAGATTGTCCAAGTTTGGAAATGTTGCAATCAAGTCAATAAAATTAAAAGAACATTCTGCTCCGAGCGCTTAATTCATGACGCAACGATATGCCAAATTTATATATTTTGTTGGGAATCGCGCGTCCATTAATTGCTCAATAATCTCAATATGTCCTTGTCAATAAGTTTTGTATTACCATCGAAAAATGAACAGCATAAAAATAAATTTATAATAGTTAATTCACTCTATTCATTTTTGCAATCCTGCAGTTGGTCCTTTCGTGTATGGACTATCTTCAGCCACAGTCTATCGAGAGTTAATTAAATTTACGGCTGAAAATTTCCGGTAGTGACGTAAATTGCGTATTTCCGCTTTCATTTAAAAATTTTCGGAAGTGACGTAAAACACGAAGTTCCGCTTTCATTTATCAATCGGAGGCTGAAATCAACAGAAAATGCAGCGTAATTTCCTGAAATTTAATAATTTAAAGTCTCGCTTGTCAGACGGACGGTTGCTAGGCTCCGGGCCGCCTGTATAATATAACAGGCCCAGCTTGGTTATTGCACGAGCAGCTGATCGCATCTTATCAGTTATCAGCAGACACCAAGATGTGTGCACGATCTTATCATTGAGACAAAAGGTTTTTGACCCTCCTAACAAGATTTATTGCGATTGCAGTAATTAATTCACGAGATTGCCTGCACGGGTCTGGTCAATATTTCAACAACTTGGTGTCTCGAACAAATTTTAAGGAGCTATAGACTATAGGGGATAACATCAGCTATAATACATCCAATATAATTTATTTATTTATTTCTCTTGTGGCTGTACATAATACAACATAGAGACAAAAAAAAACTTATAAATATAACTTAAAAATTAAACATGATACAATATTATATGCACTTAGAAATATTAAAACAATTAAAGCAAACATTAAAATAACATTCATACACATATATAAATCAAGATAATACATCATAGTGGCATTTATCCGCTATGTTGTATTCTTAAGATTGATATATTCTTTTACTGAATAAAACTGGTGCGCTAATAGAAACTTTTTTAGTTCTTTCGCAAATTTTTTATTACAGTCAATATTTTTAATTGCCGTTGGCAGTTTATTATAAATTGTTATAAGGTCAAAATGAGGACATTTGAAATTTTTTGGAAGGTGAGGATCATTTCTGATTCTTGTATTATGAGTATGAAGGGTGGCGTTAGTTTCAAAAAGATCGGGTTGATTTCTTACAAATTTTGCACTTTCTATATATGTGTAAATCTTATTTGCAGTGAATGAAGAATATAATATTAAACTTATTGTTTGAGAATTTGTTTCATGACATGTTTTATTTTTAGTAAAGCCGGTATTACAAGGTACAATTTTATATACAATTTTTCCATGCAAGAAAATTTTATCTCCATAAAAACAAATGGAAGTTTTCTTGTAAGGAAAAATTGTGTACAATAATCAGAAAAATTGTATGGTGTAATATCGACTTAACTTTATATATATTATATTAGTATTAGTATAAAAAAAAAATGGTATTTTACATGTGTCTTTTGGTGTTTATTATAGTGCCTTGTAAATTATCCTTTTTCACCACTTATATTATTTTTATTGATATTATTATTTTTTCTTTATTATTTTTGTGAATATGTTTGTATATAATATATATTTCGTCAAATAAAAAAATAAATATTTACGTATTTGCCACTTCATTTTTTTTCACCCTTCAGCAAAAAATCAAAACAATCGGGAGAACTATATACGTAGACGTCCCTTATTCTTCTTAAGAAAAGCATTGGTGGGAGTTTTTTTTAGGACACTATTTAATGAGGTCATGGTAAATTAAACGAATTCAATGTTCAAACTATATTAAATACTATTCTTTTCAATCTTTTTACTGCAAAATACCTTTTTCTACACTTATATACAATTTTTTTAAAGCAAAAGTGTCAGATTTAATTTTTTAATTCAAATCTTTCCATAAGGCTCGTAACATTGATGCACAATTTGCTTTCAAAAAACGTCCTTTGACCTGCTGTGACGATACATGCTCCTTTCTTGAGGGATTCTACTAGGGTCCGGGTGCAAAAGACTGAATAAAGTGCACTTGCAACGCTATACACTGCCATTTTTTCGGTGTGTGATTTATAATATTTATTATAACGGTATATAACAGGCGTAAAACCAGAAAAAAAAATCGGGGGGGGGGGGCTGTCTCCATAGGGTCAATGTTAAAAAAAAATAGAGTGGCGGAAATGCCTATATTGCCCAATGTTAGATCCAAAATTTCGCCCCCCCCCCCCAGCACCCCCCCCCCCCTGGATCCACGCCTGTAACGTAATGCTCATTGTTGCATGAAATACTCTAGAAATCTATCAAAATGTTTCTTAGTTATGAAAATAAATTTATTTTTATCGTATATTAATAAAAAAACACAAGTTAAAATTTTTGAAAGGCCTCCCCGGACGTACCCGTTGCAGACCATGACGGCGTCGAAGGCTTCGCTGCGGGAGGTCCCCGAGGAGAGGTCGGTAACCTCCACTTGCCACGACCCCCCGGAGAGCGGCCGCACGCTGCGCACGTGGTGCCGGAACTGGAACACGTCAATACACTGATCAGGGAGGTACCCTCACGTGGTGCCACAACTGAAACACGTCAAGTGTTGGAAGGCTTGCTGTGATCAATACACAGCAAGCCTTCCAACAGTTATTTTGTCCTTTTGGATGTTTTAAAAATATTTTCATTTTATAATCGGAAAATATATCGAGCAATGGCCGTAATCCTTGAGTCAAAATGCACACTGAACAGGGACGGTACGTCTTTCGATCCCTTCGTGGTTAATATTTGCATAGATCAGCTGAGGATCCAGAACAAAGTTTCGGGATTTCGGTGGAGGGGAGCAATCTCCATATAAGAGGCCAGTATTAAAAAAAAAATGGAGAGGAGAGGAGAAATGCCTATATTGGCAGCGTAGCGTTGTGCTTTGATCTCTGCCTATCGCTCGGGAGACCCAGGATCGCTTCCTGCCTTGGCTCAGGTGACTTTTCGTCACTTCGAGCTGAAGTATGGCAGCGTGTTCTGGTAAGTTACCGAGAGATGGCATGTATGTTCTTCCACTATACTGCCTGTATTCGGGAGGTACGTGCTGAAGGTCGTTCCCTTTGGTACCGTCTGCCTCGATGATGGTTTTCTGTGGTTTCCCATCGTCACTCCCAGGCAAATGCCGGGGCAGTTCCTAATACAAGGCCACAGCCGCCTCCTTTCCTATCAATCCTTCCAACTGTTGTTAATACTGTTGTCAAGTTTGAATGCTTATACACCAGAATGTGCTGTAGTAAGCTAACATTGTAATAAAAAAAAAATAATAATAAAAAAAAAAAAATATTAATTCTAAATTTTCGGCCACCCCAGCCACCCCCCTTGATCTGCGCCTGCATGATGACTATGACGTCATAGCATTTTGCTGCCATGATTTTAAGGGTGTTAGAGGATTGATAAGGCAATCAATAAGTCCGGCTCTATATAATCAAATAAATGCAATAAAAAAATTCCCGAATTAGGGTGTTGTCCATCATTATCTTCATAAATGTTTAACATAATTAATTAATTACAATATCATGTTGTTTTGAACGGCCTCAAAATAGAGAACCTGTGACGTCATCGTCCATGCAAGGGCGAGGAACCAAATGAAATTAACTTACATTATATTACATCAAATATATAACACCAAGTCTTTAGATGGATATTTATAAGATAAGTAGAAAAGGATGCTGGGTGTTCGCTCCCTGACCTACGACAATCCACATTCCTACATTCGAGCGAACCAATCGTATATAGCGTTTGCTTGGCTTTGTTGTTGTTTACATTCAGCAGTAGGTACTGAGAGAGGGAACTGGAATCACTTAATTTATTTCTCCTAATTTAACATATTTTAATTTTTGTTAACAATAATCTATACGTAAGAAATAAATATACATAACTTGAACATATACATTTTTTTTATTTTACCTAGTTTCTTTATCATTACTTTTTGTTGTTCCGTTTCCCCCTCGTATTCAAAAGTCCGCGGGGAAAGCAATGGCCGGTGATTGGCTGAATTTTTTTAAGAATCTTAGGGTCAATATCAGTGCATAAGTGTCGTAAAATGGTCATTATTGACGTGAAATTTGGAGTCGATTTACATTTTATTTAATGATTTATTGTATTTTTCACAGATATCATTGGCAAATATTGTATTTTTTTCTATTTACTTGACATCTCAATCTATCAAATAAAATAATTGTCAAATGTACCACGATTGTCATATCGCAGAAAATAAATAGTTTTTGGTATGCTACTACCATGTTAAATAGGTGCTTTTTGCCTACATTCACGTGACGTCATATTTTTGTGACGTATGGTGAAAGACCCGTATAGTGAAGAGTGAAGAATAAGTTATATATGTTATACCACCAAATTGACAACATATATATATAATATATAAAAATTTTATTGCAGAAATGAATAGAGGGCACCAAATTATGCTACTCTGAATTTTTTCAGATTTTTTGAGACCCATAACTATTTTTAAATAATTATTGAAAGTGCGGCCACACCCCCTGGAGGCGTCATGCAATAGGCGTCCAGTCTCTATCCTTTTTGTTAAGGCTGAAGGGTTGCCAACTGAAATCACAGGACTTTCAATAATTATTTAAAAATAGTTCCGAGACTAAAAAAAAATCTGAAAAAAATCTGAGTAGCATAATTTGGTACCCTCTATTCATTTCTGCAATAAAATTTTTTCATGTATGTTGTCCATTACTTAAAAATAGTTCCGGATCTCAAAAAAATCTGAAAAAATTCAGAGTAGCATAATCTAATACCCTCTATTCATTTCTGCAATAAATTTTTTTTGTATATATATGTTGTCAATTTGTGTGTTTCAGCTATAACATATAATATAGAGATACTATATAGGCTAACAGATCTTACAATTAGGTTACCTGTAGACTCGATCTAAGGCGCCTAGCTTCGAGACTGCGTCTAGACGTATGTCTGGACAGGATAAAGCAAAAGACGATCGTCGTGCGCAGTCGAATCTACACGTAAACTTATAAGCACAGTACAGAGAAGATAGTAGAGAAAGTCGTATGTTAGAATCGAAGTCGAAAACTGGTTGCGTCAACGGCATGTTTGTCCGCCGCAATGTTAAAATCATAGGAAAGGGGCACGACCAAATGGGGCATCCTGCAATGTTATGGTATAGGAGAATCAACTATAATCTGCTCTAACTTGGAAATTATTAAAGTTAGCACAGTGGAACTTTCACTAAAATACCAGAAAAAAAACTAGTATTTTTTACAAAAAAAAAAAGTAAACTCTTAACCCAATATTCAAAAAGTGTCAAAAATTGACTTCAGCTCCCCCGTATATAGCGCAGGTATAGGAGTTTGGCTACTATCTTTCCTGTACTGTGCTTATAAGAGCTGTAATACCGTACATTCATGATAATATTGTGGAATTATTGTTGATAGTTGTCGCTAATTCTACACTAATCCTAGATATTAATTTTTTTATATCTTATAGCATATAGTCCAATTAATATAGGTACACGGATCTAGGAGGATGGGGGAGGGAGGGGGGGGTCAAATTTTAGATTTAACATGGGCAATATAGGCATTAATTATCCAACTTCAATTGTTGTATTTTTTTGTTAAGGTATCTTATTGGAGGCGTCACCCCTCGAAATTTGGTTCTGGATTCGCGCCTCTGACAATTAAACTGGCAAAATATTATACAAATGTACCAGCAAGATTAACTGCTGAGTATGCACATTGCAGGAATTTGCAAGCCAGATCGAACCATGTAATAACTGCAATGAATATAGAACACATTAAAGCGTTCATGCGTGTCGAGACAAACATTGTGTAACCACGCAGCCGCATAATTTATCGTCTTGTTTGCAGTCGTGGACTTTGACGCGGTCACCACCTTCTCCAATGACGTAATTAAGGTCCATCTCATGACAACATCAAGCAGAGAATGCAAAAATAAACGAAATAAAACACCCAAAGTGATGGAACCTGCATGATCTTTTTTATTGCAGAAATAAATTTTGCTCCTTTTTTTTTTTGGTCCAGGAAATATTTTTTAAAAAAATGCTGAAAGAAAATGCGGCCACGGCTCTCTGGAGGCGTTTAGGTCTTATCATTTTTATTAAGGATCCAGGGGGGCCAACAAAACTTGCAATATTTCTTAAAAAATAGTTCTGGGACTATCAAAATTTTGAAAAAAATGCATATAGTAACATAATTCGTTGCTTAAGAATAGAAGTGCGCCTTAAAAGGCCCTATGACCATTTCACATGCAGTATTATGTCCACAGTTAGTACTGCCTCAGTATGATACGGCTGCATAAAAAAAAAAAAATCCAGCAGCAATAATATCAGAGATAATAGCCGCCGATGAAAAGGCACCTGTGACGTCATTTGTACCCATTCTGCGGCGACAGTATAGGGAAATCTCTGCAAACGATAGGTTCACTCTAGCTGCAACCACGGACATAATTTTAATTCTGGAATGTTGAAATTTTACCAGGGCAGTCTTGATATTATTTGTCAAATATTCTGAAAGAATTTTGTTGTTGACATTCACACAGACTGACTTATTGCAGTAGCAATATAAGCCAAATATTTAACATTGTTTTCCTATGCAATATTTTTCTCTTCTTGCTACTGCAATAAGTCAGTCTGTGTGAATGTCAACAACAAAATGCTTTCAGGATATTTGACAAATACTATAAGACTGCCCTGGTAAAATTCCAACATTTCAGAATTAAAATTATGTCCGTGGTTGCAGCTATAAGAGTGAACCTATCTTTTGCAGGGATTTCCCTATATTGTCACCGCTGAATGGGTACAAATGACGTCACAGGTGCCTTTTCATCGGCTATTATCTCTGATATTATAGGAACATTTTTTTTTATGCAGCCGTATCATACTGAGGCAATACTAACTGTGGACTTGATACTGTGAAATGGTCATAGGGCCTTTAAGCACCACAAGGTTTTGATGCAAATTTAATGTGAGCATTATGTAACATACGCAACATAAGGCTCACATTTGCATCAAAACCTCGTAGTGCTTAAGGCACTTAAGGCACTTCTATTCTGAGGCGATGTATTTGGTACGTTCTATATATTATAATTTATTTTTGCAATAAAAATGTTCATGTACTCTTATTATTTTTACATTTTTTACTGAGAGCTTTCCACATGGCATAAATTTAATGTATTTAAAATTATTATATTCATTTTGTGACATCGACTTCCATTGATGCTGGGAACAAAAATATAATACTTTCTTTGTTAATTTTAAGAAATTGTTGGGGGAGAAATGCTTTTTCTTCTTTTTTTGTGCGGCATATATACATATATATATTGATTATATCATACATCATCGGCAACAAAACATACGAGCCAGGTTGGCACTTGTGTCCCGGACGGTACGAATTGACTCGAGGGTCGAAGCGTGCACCAGCAGCTTGAGCGCGCAAGGGTCACTTGCTATAATTAAATGCTTGACCCTGTGAGACGAACTCTGTGATAAATTTCAGCTGACTTAGCGTGGTCGAACTTTCAGAAAAAATTAACGCAAAAAAGTTTTAGCACAAATCTACAAATAATGTTATCATTATCATGAAAAGCGTAATGCGAGGGTGGCCTCTTTCTCCCCTGAATGCCCCCCTGGTCCGCCTCTAATAATTATTGTTCTATAAATATTATGATGGCAGCTGTGCGCATAATATTCAATATCATGAGTGTACACCCGGGTGACTTGTACTTTTTGTACTTTCTGATAACAGCTATATTTTTCTACAATGTATTAACTAACAGTATATTATGTACGCACTACACATTCATAGTGCAATATATTGTGAACATTATTTCCCGTCATAAAATAAGTATTATTATGAAACAGTGAATCCATGGCAATTGTATAATTATATTAATTACTCCAAGGTAATGAGTTATTCGTTAGTATTTAAGAAGTCGAGCGTGGCGCAGTGCATTCACCGGTTCTCGTTAGATCACCGAAGTCAGGCTACGTCAAGCGTGATTAGTACTTGGATGGGTGACCGTTTCAAGTAAAAATTACGTTGCTCCCTCCCTGGGGTAAATTCATCTCGCTTTCTACCCAGTGCAGTGATGCACTTGTGTGTGGTTCCACAGGCTTTGGACATCGCTTTGGTCCATTGAGAAAAAGTAGAGGTGTCCGTCCTGACTGAGGTTTTCCACGGTTCCCTCATCTCACCTCAGAGAATGCTGGGACGCGTAACAGGCCGTGGCCATCATCCGTTCCCTACCCATTACCCCGCCGCGAGCTGTAAGCTCTTAGGGGTGTATATATAAAAAATAAATAAATAAAATAATTTTAACCCTTATATAATTTTTAATTTTGCCAATTTTTAGCATAATTTATTTTAAATAATTTGGCACGATCCATGACATGTATAGTATGTTATATTAAATAAATGAACCGGTCATTTTACGCATTACCGCATATGCGTATCCGATCATGTGAGTTGAGTTCGCGAACTCGATCCCAGCCACCGTTAAACTTTTAATGTTAATAAGTGGCGGTTTGCTAAAGAACACCCATTCGATCGTGCATGCATGAGACGTGATTGATGGCATCCTCTATGGCCGACCATCCTCACTGAGGTTTCCATGGTTTCCTCAGTCAAAACCAGGCGAATGTTGGGATGGACTGCTATTTAATAGACCCTGGCCGCCCCGGTACCAGTACCCTACAACAGTACTCAATGGGAGGATCGAGGAAAACTAAAAACTAAATAAATATATATACTGTATGTAATAATAAATTATTATGTTGTTAAATGAAAACTATACTGTTGTGCGCATCCTAGTTTTTTTTTTATTATTATTATTTTTTTTTTCGAGTAATTAAATTATCATGTTGCATAATATATATTGTAAGAATTTTCTATGCAATTTATTTTGCAACTTGATAACATATCGCCTGCAGATTATGCAACTTGCCCAGCACCCCCTCGACCTCAAATTGGTGCTACACGACCAAAAAAGCCGGGTCTCTTCACATCACCGAAGTCAAGCAACGCTGAGCATGGTTAGTAGTGATGGGTGACCATTTTCAACAAAAACCATGGCACGTTTCCTACTCCGGGATAAATCGAGTTAATTGCGCTTTTCCACTATTTGGTTCCCCTGGTTTTGGACCCCTTTGCACTTCCAGTTCATTGACAAAAGCGTTTACCCTGGTTGAGGTTTCCACGTTTCCCTCAGTCATGACAGGCAAATGCCGGGATGGATTGCAAGGCCGTGGCCGCCCCCGTTCCCGATGAGCCCGCGAAACGCCCAAGTTAGGGTTTCGGAAGATTCGGGGTTTCAAACTTAGTGAATAATTATAAGAAGTACCCAGTTGTGGTTTAATAAATTGTTGATACCTTGATGTGCTCGGTGACTCCGAAGTGATGGGCGTACTGCTCGAGGAACGAGAGGATCTCGGCGGCCGGCAGGTACGACCTTTGCTGGGCAGGTACGGGAAAGTCAGGGTAGCCCATCACCTCCTTGGGCAGGTTCGTCCTACACAGATACTATATTATTCAACGACCTGTAGGATCATGTCGAGGCGGATAATCAAGTATAGAAGAAGTATAAAATAGATTTGAGATATCATTAAAGGGAAGAAAAATTGTTTCAATAAACATAAAATTGAATTGTGATAAATACAAAAGGTTATTTTAATTATAGTTATTCATGATGACATTATATTATAGCTACACTCTTAAAAAAATTTGGCTGAAGTTTTGACATCTTATATTATAATCAGTGGATTTTTAATGCCTTAAATCATGCTTTTTCAGGTGTTTCGTTGCGCATTTTCAGTAGTCAGTATAAGCTATATATACTGACAGTATATGCTGAATACTGAATATTTATTGACTACAAAATACCTGAAAAATCATGATTTAAGGCGTTAAAAATATACTGATTATAAGATGTCAAAAATTCAGCCAAATTTTTTTAAGAGTGTACTATACGCGATTCTCGATTTTTTCTATTTTATTTTATTATCTCTTTCATTGGCAATATACAACAATACTATCCTTTCTCTCCTCTTGCCATCTTGTTAATAATAATATCGAGTGATATGTTGCAACATCAAATACTCCACCCTCAGAGTACAACAACGTTGCAGGCTCAATCACTCTTAAAAAAATTTGGCTTAATTTTGACATCTTAATATAATCAGTGCATTTTTAACGCCTTAAATCATGCTTTTTTCAGGTGTTTCGTTGCGCATTTTCAGTAGTCAGTATAAGCTATATACTGACAGTATATGCTGACTACTGAATATTGACTACGAAACACCTGAAAAATCATGATTTAAGGCGTTAAAAATTTACTGATTATAAGATGTCAAAATTCAGCCAAATTTTTTTAAGAGTGAATTTAGTTGAACAATTTAGATTTCATGCATGTATAAGTTTTTGAGAAAAAGCAGAGGTGTCCGTCCTGACTGAGGTTTTCCACGGTTCCCTCAGTCTCGCTTATTCAACAAATGCTAGGACGCGTTACAAGCCAATGGCCATCATCCTTTTCCTCCCTATAACCCATGCATTACCCCGGCTCGAGCTCCAAGCTTCAAATAAGCTTCAAATATGCGTATGCTTGTAATAACAAAAAAAAAAAAAAAATCTAAAATAATTTCTTGTGGGCTGTCATATGAAAATTCATAATTATTATAATTGTTAAATAAAAAATAAACAATTTTGCGATTATAAAAACCCACCTGAGGCTCTTGTACATGCTGGAGTGCACGGGCAGGCCGAACTCGTCGGTGCCCACTCGGTCGGTGTACACCCAGGTTCCTCCCAGCTGCCCCGCCTGCTCGAACACCACTGGGAGGAAGTCCGCGGACCTCGCAGCAAGGTGCCTCGCCGCCGCCAGACCCGCTGCGCCCGCTCCGATCACCGCCACGCGCTTCATCGTACTGAGCGGCAGTCAGATAAGCCGCGATCTTTGTAGTGCGACTGCATGTGACGACCAGGGGTCGGTGTGGCCGCTCCAATCACCGCTTCATCGTACTGAGCCTCCGTCAGATAAGACGCGATCTTTGTAGTGCGAGTGCATGTGGCGCTCAGGGGTCGGTTTGGCCGCTTCAATCACGAGAGGATTCAGCTATAGAATCGGAGCCAGGGGCGGCTCTGGGCAGGCGTGGATCCAGAAAAAAATTTCGGGGGAGGGGGGGGGGGAGGGGGGCTGCCTAATGTTAAAAAAATTGGAGTGGGGGAAACGCCTATATTGCACATGTTAAATCCAAAATTTCGGGGAGCTGCAGCCCCCAAGCTCCCCCCCCCCCTGGATCCGCGCCTATGGCTCTGACTCTGCATGGGAGTGGCGGCCGGTGCCTTATCCCGCAATTTTATATTTGGGGTGGTAGGTTGTGGTGAAGGGTGAGGCGTAGTTATACCTTCAATGTATTTTTGGGCCTTTTTTTGGGGAGCGATCACCCCCGGCCATTCCCCCCCCCCTGGATCTGCACTTGGGTCGGACTGACAATATAAGGCTTGATCAAGGTTCCCTGACCAGTCTATATAGCTATCCAATTATAATCGATAATCGATCTGTATAACAGCGCTTACAAAACGTAAATACAAGTGACCTCAAACCTCAAAGCCCCCTTCTAGCTTGTAGATATGGCCCCTGCTGCCTGCAATTCCTTATTTAAATTAATTAATATATCGAAGCTGATTGGCCTCTTTCCAATAACCTGCAATGCGAGGGACTCCTCAAAGGAAAGTCCATGAGGTAAAGATTTGTCATGAGGTACGTTGATTGGAATTTGGAGCGTTTTTTTTGATGATGCTGATCCAGAAAAATCTGGGGAAAAGGGCTCCAATAAAAATGTGAAGTATGTTTATATATAGGGGGGAAGTTTCTATATGGACTGTATAATATGTTGAATCCGAATATTATCTGTTGGTCCCACCCCTTTATTTTTTGTTTATTTTATTTATTTATTAATAGACCACTTGCAAAACTATGTTATAGTAAAACGTAAACAATCTGTCCACCCAGTGTATTGTTGGTTGTTGATTATGTGTATAATTTTTTTATACATTGGACCTTATGGGAAAGTCACGATTTTCACACACAGTTTTCAATACGTTACAAAAGTATAATTTTAAAAATAAATATATCACCGGAATCTGCAGTTCTTGGCCATTTATAATATTGAAAATTGCATTGGAAGACGGTTTCTTTATTTCAATATAGTAAATTTAGTATGATACCAAATCAGCCAATTGCATGGGGTAAGATACGTAATTAGGCAAACTCCAGTTTGTTGATTTTAACTGTTGCAATAATAAACAAACTGGAGTTTAATTGCCTAGTTACGTATCTTACTTACCCCATGCAATTGGCTGATTTGGTATCATACTAAATTTACTACATTGAAATAAAGAAACCATCTTCCGACGCAATTTTCAATATTATAAACGGCCAAGAACTGCAGATTCCGGTGATATATTTATTTTTAAAATTATACGTATGTAATGTATTGAAATCTGTATGTGAAAATCGTAAATTTCCCATAAAGGTGCTTTCACATATTCGAAAATCGCTACGGAGTTCCGTAGCTATGCCGTAAGCCTTTCACATATTCTTGTTCGTCTGCGGCAGTTGCGGCGGAAAATCATGTGAATGCCGCAGCAAAATCAAACTCATCTTGATTTTGCTACGGAGTTCCGTAAAACGTTCCGCGAGGTACGTGCTACGGAACAGCTACGGTGCGCCGCAGCAAAATCAACACATTTGCTACGGAGTAGCTACGGAGCGTTTCCGTAGCGATTTTCGAATATGTGAAAGCACCTTAAGGTCCAAAGTATTAGAAAAAAAATACACATAATCTTAATCAACAACCAACAATACACTAGGTATGTGAGTTTGTTTACGTTTTGCTTTAATATGGTTTTGCAAGTGGTCTATTGGAACAACTGGTTGTACTGCACATACAACATGGTTCAAGTAAGAACTAAAACAAAGAAACCATTAAAAGAAAAAAAACAACAAACAAACAACACAAATTTAAACAATATTATTTAAAAAGTGTACGTCGCATGAGAAAAGGCAAACCAATATTAACATTAATAAATCTTATTAAAGAATAATCATGATATCATACAATTTTCACTAATTTTATTACTAAAATAAGATTTCACTGGAATGGAACTCTTTATATATCCACCAATATCTTTTTCAAAGTGTTTTTAAAAACATTGTCACTCTCAATACTTTTGATATACATGCAGTTTGGTAAAAAATCATAAATTTTTGCAGTCTGATAAAAAGAACTCTTTTCAAACTGCACAGTATTTTATGTCTCTCTGACAACTTTACCCTTGCTTTTCTTAATTGTGTTGTACAAATGAGTATCAGTATTACAAGTATATTATTCTGGGTTATTGCGTTTAAAAATATACAACTTTTAAATATAAATATATACATATACATACATATACATATATATATATATATATATATATATATATATATATATATATATATATATACATATATATATATATATATATATATATATATATATATATATATATATATATAATATATATATTATAAATGTAACTTAAAATGAGAGACGCAGGTATCGCAGACACGCAGGAGACGCAGGATTTTAATATCGTTTCGCAAAGCGAGGTGCATTTGCATCAGCTTCAGTGGATTTTTGTGCCAGTCCGATCCCGAGTGAAAGCTATGTGAGTTATAAAGCGACGAATGCATGAATAATATATGCTATAAATAAGTTTTATTAATTATAATAAATATATTATATAACTATTTTAACTATATATATAATAAGGTTTCGTACGTGGCGCAGTGCATTGACCAGTTTTCGTTAAATCACTATAAATAATAGTGTCAAGCTTCGTCGAGCGTGGTTTAAACTTGGATGGGTGACCGTTTCAAGTAAAAATTACGTTGCTCCCTCCCTGGGGTAAATTCGTCTCGCTTTCCACCCAGTTCAGTGATGTACACTTGTGTCAGTTGTGCAGTGTGGTTCCTCAGTGCATGGCATAGCCAAGGAGTTTAATTAATCCCCCTTCCCCCCTTGATGATCGAGTAATGACTGGATTTAAGGGTAAGATAACACGTTTAACACGAACAATCGATTGTTGTAGTCCCATTTGATTAACATGTAAACCTTAACAACCTCATAATGATTCTGATTTTTTTTTTTGAGAGACAGTTTTTGGCACCAAAAAAAAATATGGAAAAAATTTCAAAACAATCGGACGATCCAATTTTTTTAAATGAATTTTTTAAATTTTCAGTATAGGGCTTTCCCATGGAGACCTAACCTAAGAAATTAATTTTAAAAAATTGGATCGTCCGATTGTTTTGAAATTTTTTCCATATTGTTTTGGTGCCAAGAACTGTCTCTCAAAAAAATTCAGAATCATTATGAGGTTGCTAAGGTTTACATGTTAATGAAATGGGATAATTAACAATCGATTGTTCTTGTTATCTTACCCTTAAGAACAAAAAATGAAAATTTATAGAAATTTAAAAAAATGTTTCGTATTTTTAAATAAAAAATATGACATTTAGGGGATATCAAATTCTCTTCTCATTAAAAATCAACAACTTATAATATTTATAATAATTAAGTATCATATTATAGTCAGTCGATTTACATGTTATATTTCCCTTACAAACTGCATGCATATTAAACTACTATTATATAATTAAAACGCTCTCACGTGTGCTGCACTTTCATTTAATTGATTGCTCCAATTAAGCTGCAGAAAAAAATTAAGCAATAAAACAAGCAACATTTTTTTTGACAGTATATATTTAACTTAATGAATAATAATGATGGGTTTCAATTCAATTAAATGACACATACACTAGCTGATTCCAGAATAAACTTTTTAATTTTTTATATCAGTTGTGCACAAGTCATATATATATATATATATATATAAGTCGAAAGAATAACGATAATTTAAAATGGGATTAAAAAAAGATGCTTAAACTGTTTATATAATATTATAATAAAAATTATAGTATTATACAGACAGCACTTACGTGTTAGAACTCAATTTTCTTCCGAAAAAATATCCGAATAGAGGGGATTGCGCTGACGTCATGCGAGGAGGGCCAGAATGCACGGACTACTAAAGTGTGCAATATTTTTTTTACTTAACTTAATAAAATAAATCAAGTTTAAATACTTCAATAATACTTCAACAGCTAGTACACGAGAACTCATAAAAAATAATCTCACCGCCAAAAAACTGTTAAAAGTATTTTTTATATTTTTTTTTCATCATTTTGCCTATGCTCACTGTATAATCTGGCCTGCCAAAACTTTCTCTTTTCCCTCCCTCCTGCGCCCCCTTCGCAATGTGTTAGTATAGGGAAACCCCTCTCCCGCCTCACGTAAACATAAACAGAAATCAGATTTTATAAAATTTGTAAGTAGCGTAAGTACTGTATACATAATCATGAAACTAATAAAAATAATAGAACTGGTGAAATGAATTAATTATTTATTAAAGTCTAAAATGATTTTCTCAAAGCTTTATTTATTACGTTACTATATATAAGTGCACGTATTGAAAAGAAATTTAAAAGGTGTGATAAAAAAATATTTAAATTAAAAAAAAAAAACATCAAGCGATTCAAGCCATATATAGTATACATTTCCAATAATATAGTAATTTTTTATAATTTTACTTTCAAACAAAACAGTCACGTGACCTTTAAAAAAAAAAAAGCATCTGCGGGTTTCCTGGTGCCGCGCGCTTCCCCTGCAGGTTTTGGACATCACTTTGGTTCAGGGATCGGATGCGAATGCGGATGCAATATGCACACGGATGCGCAAAAATGGGCTTGCATCCGCATCCGTGCATCCCAGATGCATGGGAAAAAATTAATGCATCTGCATGGATGCGCATCCCAGAGACCCAGATGCATGAAAAATAAATTTGCCTCTGGATGCGCATCCCAGATGCATAAAAAAAAACTGCATCTGGATGCGCATCCATGGATGCATGAAAAATTAATTTGCATCTGGATGCGCATCTTGGATGCACTAAAAAAACGCGTCCCTGCTTTGGTTCATTGATAAAAAGTAGAGGTCCTAATAGAGGTTTTTCCCTCAGTCTCACCTCAGCGAATGCTGGGACGCGTAGCAGGTTATAGCCACCATCCTTTCCCTACCTTATCCCTACCCATTACCCTGCTTCGAGATGCAATCTCATGTAAAAAAATATAGGGATACATATTATATGAATTTATATGTGTATATAATATATAAAAGTGTCGTATCAAAAATATGCATGGTAATATATACTAATTAAAGCTGTACTAAAGTGCACGTATGTGTGGTGTGAGTCACGCTAATTAGTCTGTTCGCATACTCTGGAATGGTCAAATATAATATATAACGAGACGATTTGCAACGCCCTCTGTCGGTGCTTTATATGAGAGATAGGTCTAAGGTCAGTGTGGGTCGACGGTCAAATTTTCATTCTGGATGTTCAATCTCGAGGTATATCTCATGCAGTTTTTACTAAGTGAAACTTCTTAATTATTATAATCTTATATTATATTGTCCATAGTCCAAATATTAAATTGATTGTAGCTGATGAATAATTATTTATTGATTTTCCGTCGTTTAATTTGTAACAATTTTTAACATCGATAAAAATAAAACTAAACTATTAAATTATATGCGCTAGCTGCATATGGTGTTTTAATTATAATATATTATGATGCATATATTTTTTTATATAATATATTTTATAATTATATGTATTTTTTTTTCAAGGATATAAATTAACCCCTATATTGAGCTTACAGCTCGCAGCGGAGTATCGAGGTATATAAGGGAGGGAATTAAAGGATGGTGGCCACACGCGTCCAAGCATTCACTGAGGTGAGACTGAGGGAACCGTGGAAAACCTCAGTCAGGACGGACACCTCTACTTTTTATCAATGGACCAAAGCGATGTCCAAAACCTGTAGAACCACACACGAGTGCATCACTGCACTGGGTGGAAAGCGAGACGATTTGAATTTACCCCAGGGAGGGATGAGCATGATCGTACCGTAATTCGTAATTTTTACTTGAAACGGTCATTGCACCCATTCAAGTATACTAACCACGCTCGACGTAGCTTGCATTGCCTTCGTGATCTGACGAGAACCATGCAGTTAATGCAAGTCTTAATTGCTGTGTCAGCACGCTCAACCTCTTCAACCGCTTCCACACTTCTCTGTGTGCATGGTTCCCCAGGCTTTGGACATATATCACTTTTAATTTGGTCTATTCTTGATAAAATAATAATAATATAATAGCTAGAGGTGTCCGTCCTGACTAACGAGGTTCTACGGTTCCCTCATGCAGTACATCTCACCGCATGCAGCAAGAATCCCGGAACGCGTAAGAGATAATTAAGGCCGCGTGTGGGGCACCGGGGGCACGTACACGTATCATATTCTTTGAACCTTTCCCTAGCTCCCTTAATTAATATCCCTATGTCTAACAATATAACCTACTCGAGCTCCAAGATCGTCGTAGGGGTACGTGTAAATAAATAAAACTATAAAATCTTCAATTCTTTTTTGTTTCATCATATATTTATTTTTAATTAATGTTTCAGTACAGCAGGTAAATGAGTAAATAATTATTTATTTATATTATAATATACAGATGAGTGAGTCACAATTCGTGTTTCATTTCTATCCTCTAATTTGGAATTGCAAAAGTGCTTGTAGAAACTTCAAATTTCATATACAATACAGTGGTAGCTGAGGGTTGTTTGTTTTTTATGTTCTGGTAGTGAAATTTTTTTCCCACCCTTATTTCATCCCTTCTGGTGGTGGGCAGGGTTATACTTATAAGAATCCATCCCAATGGAGCATAGCCCTGGGGGTGGGTTCCCGTTTTTTACAAAAACCTTATGGGCTAATTACAATGTTAATGAAAAAGAGATTAAAAATTTTTCGGATTTCAGTCTGAAAAATTCAAACTAGGGGTTTTCGAGTATGAGAAAAGCAATGGTGACATTAATTTTTTTACTGCCGTTGACCCTTGACCCTTCGCAGGGTCAGGATTTGTCTCTCACAGACCCTTTTTTTGTTAATTTTCAGATTATCTTCATGTTGGAAAGCTTTTAAGCGTTTTCAAGCATGGTAAAACTAATGGAAGACTTATCAAAGTGTTAAAATTGGTCCCTGGACCTTTCAGAAGTCACTTGACCTTTCAGGGGTCACTGGTGACCCCTGGCATGACCATTTTTCCAAAATTTTTAATTATGTTGAAATTGATGAGTTTTAAAGGGTTTTCAAGCATGGTAAAACTAATGGAAGACTTATCAAAGTGTTAAAATTGGTCCCTGGACCTTTCAGAAGTCACTTGACCTTTCAGAAGTCACTTGACCTTTCATGGTTACTGGTGACCCCTGGCATGACCTTTTTTCCAAAATTTTTAATTATGTTGAAATTGATGAGTTTTAAAGGGTTTTCGAGGACGATAAAGCTGATGGAAGTTCTTGGCAAAGTGATAAAATTGATCCCTGACCTAGCAGGGGTCATTAGTGACCATTTTCCTATCTTATTGTGAATTCTCGGATTGCCTCCATATTAATTTGCAATTAAGCTAGGGTAGTCCTCATAAAGTGATAAAATTTATCGCTGACCTTGAAGAGTCACTGCTCTCTTTTTTTTTCTATTTTTTTTTTTTTTTTTTAAATTATCAAATTATCTCCATATTAATTTGCAAATAACGGTTTTAGAGGATCATAAAAATATTGGAGGTAATCAAAATTGATCAAATCTCTCTCTTATCTCACAGGGAAACTGCTGACCCCTTGCCGGTTTAATTTTGTCGGTTTTTTCCAAATTTTTATGCTCTACGTTCTGTTCGCAGTGTTAATCGTCACGCACACAAACAAACAGGAAAATTATGCATTTTTTACATTAAAAATTCAATAAAATTTTAACAAAACCATTGCTCTTGAAATAAAATAACAGCAAAGTAAATTCAATACAGATTTATCCAGCTTCAAATTTGTATTTTTTTTTTATTATTATTATTCACATGCAGCTTAGGTTAGTTTGTACTGATTTTTTTACGTTTTTCTAAATGAAAAAATAACATTTTTAATTATCACCAACTCTGTAATAAAAGAACTCATACTATATTGTTGTTGGAAACTCTGCAATGGTTGAGTGTAAAACAAAGATATGCATTAAAAGTACTGTTATTTTTTTATGATATTATTCATGATAAATTTCCTAAGCATTTTAAAAGTGAAATTGTTAAAAATAGTGAAATGCATACTTATAATACAAGAGGATGTAACATTTTTTTCAGAAAATGTGTCAATAAACAAGGATCAGATGGATCAATTTTTAACTGTGGAAAAAAATTGTTATGAAATGAAATGAAATAATCTTTATTTAGCTTTCGCTATTCAGTACAAAAATAGTTTATATATTGTTTTAATTAAACAATATAAAACAAGTGGTTCATAAAATTTATGATAGTTCATAGAATTTTATGCCTACATTACAATATTTATTAGGATACAAAAACCATCTTAATAATTATACATTTTATAGTTACCAATTATAGCTATATAAAAAAAAATATATATTATTGACTTATGACATATAATTATAATCTTATACATTTATCTGGTATACACAAATTTTTCTTTAACAAATTCTATACATAATCTTTTAAACATTTTTTTTGTAGAACATGTTTTTATATTAATAGGCAATTCATTAAACAATTTTTTACCACAGTTATAAATTGATCCTTCCGATCTATGTTTGTTAACACTTTTTCTAAAATAATTATTGCAGCCTCTTGTATTATAAATATGCATTTCACTATTCTTAATAAGCTCTTTTTTAAAATGAATTGGAAATTTATCATTAATAATATCATAAAAAAATAGCAGCACCTTTAAGGCAAACCTTTGTTTAACACTTAACCATTGCAAAGTTTCTAGCATCAATTTTATATGGGTTCTTTTTTTTACAACCCAATACAATTTTCATGGCTCTGTTTTGCAGTCTCTGTAACATATTAATATTTCTCTTACTTGTGTTAAAAAACAATGATGCGCAATATTCAAAATGAGGAGCAATTATGGTTTTGTAAACCATTATTTTACACCAAGTACTTAAAAACCCTGAAATTCTGCATAAATAACCAATTTTTTTACCAATTTTCTTTGACATCATCTCAACATGATCATTAAAACTCAGTGTACAATCAATTTAAATACCAAGATATTTTACATTTTTTTCAAATTTAAGTACTTCTCCGTCTAAAATAATATTTACATTTGGATTATCAGCAAAAATATTATTTATCTTACGATTTGAACTTGCAATTATCATACAAGTAGTTTTTTTTACATTTAGTTTTAATTTGTTCATATGAAACCAATAACTTAGTTTTACTAGATCCTTATTGAGATCCTCACATAATATTTTAAATTTTTTACCTGAGATTGAGATAAGAGTATCATCTGCAAACAAATTAATCAACGAGCTATCTACATGTAAATAAATATCATTTATATATATAATAAACAGCAATGGACCTAACACTGATCCTTGTGGAACTCCGACATTACATGCCCGAAATTCAGAAGATTCATTACCAATAACAGTACATTGTTCTCTGCCTTCTAATGAACTACCAGATAATATAAAAATATGTCACAATAAAAAATGTTTAAAAGGCTATGTACTATATATGTGAAGGAAAGATTTTCCTATATATATAGCAGCTAATTATATATTCATTGTGTAAGTAATTATTTGTAAAACTATCTTATATGTTAATTGGTATTTTGCTATTTCTGTTTTAATATATTGGTTCGTTCTGTATAGGCATAAAAAATTGTGAACCAAATTTTTATATGTTGTTGTAAAATCAATTAATTAATATGTATAACTACAACTATTATGTATTTAAATAGCGAAAGCTAAATAAAGTTTATTTCATTTCAGAAAGATTATTTCATTTTATTTAATTTCATTTCTAATTTTTAATTCAACTTGACAAATGCTTTTACATTATTCCTATAATTTCAATATTGCTAGCAGTCTTTTAAAGCCATCCTAATTTCAAGAAATATTCAAGAAAGTTCAAATTAAGGGTTACCAGTGCCCCTGTAGGGTAAAAAATAGCTTTAGCATTTTAACACTTTAAACTGACTTATAATATTTTATATATATATATATATATATATATATATTTTAAATATCACGGTATTGCAGTTGTTATTTTTATGAAAAGGCTGATTTGGTTAATGGGTCACAATTTTATTTTTTTACCTTTTTTGGCTATAAGGAGTACGTCCAAAAGCAGGCCTGGACCAAAACCGGAACACTTTTTTTTTTCATGTCCCTCATCCATGCACACAATTTTTTTTTTTACTCAAAGAGATGCTCTGATATGGAACTGAAAGTATGATAAACTCAATTGCTACATTCCATTGAGCAAAATATGTTAATATATAATTTTTTCGAATTTTTAAGGTAGATATAATACGGATCAGCTGGTCCAATGCTAAAAAAATCCAATTCATAAAAATTACGAAAAAAATTTAAAGTGTAATTCTCCTCTACATCCCCAATCAGTAGGTAAAATATCAGGTATACAAAAACGAGCTAGTTTTCGAGTTATTAATTTTTAAAGTTGACTAATTTAACATGGAGAAATAGAACTTCCATGTTAAATTAGTCAACTTTAAAAATTAATAACTCGAAAACTAGATCGTTTTTGTATACCTGATATTTTACCTACTGATAGGGGATGTAGAGGAGAACACTTTAAATTTTTTTCATAATTTTTATGAATGGGATTTTTTTAGCATTGGGCCAGCTGATCCGTATTATCTCTACCTTAAGAACCCATATATATTTATATGGCAGATAAAATTGTTAAAAGTGAAAAATGTCTTATTAAAGGGGGTCCGTCACCGGGCTGCGTGGTGTATATATAATTAGCGCAAGCTATATTAATAATAATATTTTTAATTTAATTGTATACGTGGTGTGATCCGTGTGATATCGATTCAAATTAAATTTTGAATTGGACCGTACGCTCTATATGTCATGTTGACAATAATATATAACAATGTGGGACACTCAATTGCATGTTTAAGTTTTACGCAAAACAATTAATATAATATGTAAGTGCACCCGGAAAGTAAGCCAACAAACTTAAAAGCATTTTTACATTCAATTTTTTTACACTTATATATGAATTAAAAGTCATGTGTTAAGTAGATAAGTATATACACGCGAGTGTGTTGTTTATGTTTATAATTATCCAAGCACAGCATACTGCAGTGGGACTTGCACGCCAGGCTGCAGAACATAAGTCTATGGGGGTGAGTTTCTCTTGGCCACCCCGCCACGACCCTTCACGAGTAAAGTTTACGTCGCATCGTCGCATCAATGGAGATTTCACCCGGGGGCCGATGAATGGAAAATTTGGGTGCTTCAAGAATTTTCTAGTCAAAGCTGCGCGGGCATGTACGGTGAACTAATGGCGCTGTGAGAGCTCAATGCTGATTGGCTGAAAACCGAAAGAGAAGTTATAAAAAGGGCTGTCATTGGCTCTTAGGTCAGTTTTCTTTGAGACGTGGAGCGAGTGAGAGTGTTGCATTTTTCTCATCATCAGCCATTTCATATTTGTAGTAAGTCGCGTAAAAATTTTAACGTGCTACTAAAATATACAAATAATACGAAATATCTTCGCTGTCAAGTACTATTGTTGATCTTGATTGAAGAATAAATTGTGTGCAGTGTTTTAGAGATACTAGTTTCATGTGCAGCCAATGAAGAGGGTTGTTTTCAGTGACGTAAATAATATTTCAGAGTCGCCCCTCTGCAGCCATTACGTGAATATCCGCGTCGCAGTGTTGTAATTAAAAGTCGAAGGAAAGTGTCAGTAACGATGCATTCGCTAACTGAAGTTGGAACTAACGTGCCGGCGTTTCTTGCCAAGTTGTGGAAGCTAGTGGAGGATCATGAGACCAACGATTTGATCTGCTGGAGCGAGGTAAGCGTCGCGTCCTACTTTCCGCCATGCTTGTTGCTCGTTTTACTGTCGGCAAATTTGTCTGTCGGCTTTCTAATTTTAGACAAGTGCACCTGTTGACGCACATACTGATTTCTTATCATAAGTCACATTGATAATTTACCGGTATTTTATTTTTCTATAAAATATAGAAACCACCCCTCCCACCTCTGCATGGCATAAGGCATAAGTATGCATATCATACTGTATGCACACTGTATGCATATTAATTATGCATACATAATATGCATCTGTTCGATATGCATATATTTCGTGCATATTTATGTGTTGGCGGTGGTCTATCTTGCAGACTATAATTTCAGACCCACCCAATTTTGTTTTATTTATCCCCTGTGAGTTTCGAGGGGGTGGGGGGTTGTTGCATCAAGGGGGTGGATCATATTTATGACTCATGATGGTTAATTATGTACATTTACCCCAAGGGATCTGGAGGTGGGGGGTCTCACGACCTTCATCCTTTAGGAAGGCATCCCCCCCCCCCCCCCCCTCTAATTTATCTTCCTTTCTTAATACGGGAATTTCATGTTTACATTTTGGGTAGCACGGAGATGCCCGAAGCCGCCCGAAGAGCTTCGGGATGTAGGCAGAAAACCCTAAAATCCTATGCTGTGCGTGTTAACGTAACTCACTACACCTCTTTTCTCATAACAGTTTCGGTCGCCAAATATTTTTTTTCATTAGCATTGGTTCTTCTTGTTACCATTTATGAAAGAAAATTCTACGAGAAATGATATGAATCGTCAGGAGAAATGAATTTCAATACTAACTTTAACACGTATTTGCTATGCCGCTGACAATGTTTTGCCTACACAATTATGACGTCATATTGTTTTGTGACGTATGGTGAAAGACCCGTATAGGTCATCTCCACTGACTGTGCTACTCGTAATACAGATTATTAGCTATGATTTGTTCCCAGTAAACACAATTCTGCCTGGAGACTACTGGGCCAGTACTTTTCCAGCACACTGATGTGTTGCATACGGTCTAGATATTAGATTACCTGTAGACTCTATGGCGCCTAGCTTCGAGACTGTCTTATAGCTACACCGTGGTGTAGCGGTGTAGCCACATTTGCCGCATTAATTTTACATATTATTATTATTATTATTAGCCGTACAGTATGTCTGGATGGGATAAAAGATGATTGCAGCACAGTCGAATCTACACTTTTTTTTATTATTACCTAAGATCTGTAATACTGTATTGTATGATGTATGTACAACCAGCACAACTGCTTTGTAAATAAACAATGGATGCTCCTAAAAATGCATACTGCATATATTATGCAGGCGCGGATCCAGGAACTTTAGTGAAAATTGGATTTGATTCTTGGCTGTTTACCAATTATAATATTGACCTCGCAATTTTTATTGCAGAAATGAATAGAGGGCGCAATCTTTATGCCACTCAATTTTTGTCAGATTTTTTAGAGACAGAGAAAAATTGCTAAAATTAAAAAGTTTTGCCGAGGTCGGGTTTGAACCCATGCTTCTTTTGTTTCTATACTTTTATTAAGAGAGGTGTCACTCTCCTTGTATTTTTAATATTTTGTTTAAAATAGTTCCCTGACCCTAACAAATCTGTGAAAAACAGAGTATTGTTGCATAACTTTGCACCCTCTACCCATTTCTGCAATAGAAATCAAAAGAACTACCGGTACTCCGTGGTAGTGGTAGGATACCGGTACTCGTACTTGTGCTAGTTGTCATAATGTCATTACTTCCGCTCGAACATTGTGACAACTTGTTGATTAGTTTTTTGACGAGTGAGGCTAATAGTACCTTTCCTACCGGTACAGTATGTGTGCACATGCTTTGTGTTCATTTTGAAGAATCAGAGTATTTATTGATTTTCCAATTTTCATTTTCTGATTTCACACGGTTCATAAAACAAACTCCACTGGGCCATCCCATTTTGACAATACTTGATATCAAAGTCTTCTACTCGCAATGGTTGTAACAAACCATTGTTTATAATGTCTGTCGCATGAAGCCTTTTTCATTGTTAATCATGGGACGACGTAGTGCCTGATTTTGCCGTGGCATTGTTGGCACTAGTTAACCGCTTCAACTTTATTTTTACGGTCATTTTCCATAAGTTAACATGTAAATCAACAACCGTCCCATGTTTCTTCCTCTCACACGACAGACATTACACAACAATACTTTGTTTACTATTTACTAACAACGAGCAGAAGACTTTGATTGATATGAACAACCATCAGTCAAGCTTCACTGTCTCCCAGCACAGTAGCGCCTCTGTCTCCCATGTTGCTCTATCGTTACGGGAACCTCTGGCTTTATAGTCAACATTCAACACATCTCAGTGTTGGCCTTGCCTGCGTTTTGTAAATTGTGCATGTTGTCACATGTGGGCTGTAAAGATCGTGTCCAGACACAAGATCGAGCTCATGGTGGTTAATTGGGCCAATGGGGTAGAGAGATGGCCATCACAGCTGCTTGGTTCCTGGGGGGTCTAACCAGTGTAAGCAGTAGCAATCTTGAAAACACACAGCCTCTTTCAAAATGACAAAATTGGTATAATTAATCATTACATTATTACGTTTTGCTCTGTAATTCATAAATATTTTTTTGTGTTTAAACAGTAGAGTAATCCTCTCGTGGCAATTTATGAATTTAATCCTAATATCGGAACTCAACTAACAAACTCTACTGCAACGTTGCCAGTTCTCTCAATTCCGCTGTGTTGTTTCAGAATGGAGCAAGTTTCATCATCCACAACCAGGCGCAGTTCTGCCGAGAGCTGCTGCCGCTCTATTACAAGCACAATAACATGGCCAGTTTCGTGCGGCAACTCAACATGTGTAAGTCAAGTTGTTCCATTTTCAAACACACTTTCTGTTTTCAGCCTGTGGTTTCTTACCAGGGAGTGGATCCGGATCCGTTTTCTGGGATCAAGATCTGAAATTTAAGATCCTCTTTTTTTTTTAAATGGGATCTGAAAGGGATTTACCAGATCCGCTTTTTTTAACAGGGGGATCTAGATCCCAATTTACAGATCCCCTTTTTTAACCATCGGATCTAAGATCCCGATCCGGATCCCATTAAAAAGACCACAGGATCCTCTCCCTGTTTCTTACTCTCAAAGAGGTTCAGAGAGAACCGTGTGTCTGATTTTGGTGGGGTGTTGCAGACGGATTCCACAAGAAAGTGTCGGTGGACGCTGGGGGCCTCAAGTTGGACCGTGACGAGATGGAGTTTGCTCACCCCTGCTTCCTACGTGGCCAGGCCTTCCTACTAGAGAACATCAAGAGGAAGGTAAGACCCTCTCGCAGTCGTAGCAGTTGTCATAGGAGGTTCAGTAACAAGTCCAATGAAACCAGCTCGTTGTCAGGAGTCCATTGAACTGGCTACTGAACCTTCTATGATGACTCTTTCCTTGTTATACCTGGAAGGGATTGTCATAGAAGGTTCAGCAGCCAGTCCAATAGAACCAGCTCATTGTCAGGAGTCTATTGAACTGGCTACTGAACCTTCTATGATGACTCTTTGTTATACCTGGAAGGAATTGTCGTAGAAGGTTCAGTAGCTAGTCCAATGGAACCAGCTCGTCGTCAGGAGTCCATTTAACTAGCTACTGAACCTCCTACAATGACTCGTTTTAATATAACGGCCACATTGTGTCCAGATCGCAGAACCTGGTCGAGGCACGGTGAAGGCCCCGGAGGTGATAAACCGCGTGCTGGGGGACGTCAAGCAGATGAAAGGACGGCAGGAGAACCTCGACTCGAAGCTGACTGCCATGAAGAGAGAGAACGAGGCACTGTGGAGGGAGCTGGCCCTGCTGAGACAGAAGCACCTCAAACAGCAACAGATCGTCAACAAGGTGAGTCAACATGTGTCGACGGCAGTGAATTTTCAGTGGTTCAATTTCAAGTTAATTTTCAGTGTTAAATATTCTGTTTTTATCCCTAGTAGTTAATTACTGTCACTGCTAAAAACAATTCCAATGATAAACTGAAAATATTTTTAGTCCATAAAATAAAGGACAAAATAACTACATAGTTTGACACTGATTCGACTCAAATCCACAGCAGTCCCCATTTAAAATCATGCTATTTTTCAATGCTGAATACATGTATCTCAAAATTTTCACTTTTTTTTGGTACAGTATGTATATTTTTTTTTCCCCCATGACAAATCATTTCATGGTGTTGTGAAGGTTTACTGAAAATTTCCGACTTCTAAGCCAGTTTTGCATTCCACTGACATTAACTCTTAAAAAGGGGGGAACCACTTCAACTTTCACAATGTTAACATTGAATTTGTTGATATAATTGACTGTGGACCAAGCAGTAAATGTCACATTGAATTTATTGATATATTGTCTGTGGACAAAGCAGTAAATGTCAACATTATGTCACAGCTGATCCAGTTCCTGCTGACGGTGGTCCAGTCACCCGGCTCTCGTCTCGGCATCAAGCGGCGCTACCCCCCTCTGATGCTGAACGACCGAGAGCACCACCACCACCACCACCACAAACACAAGCACCGTCAGGGGGCCTCGACAAGCACCCACGTGTCCACCAGCGCCCCCTCCTCCCCCCCTCCACACAGACACCCCTTCTCCGACGACGAGGCGGCCAAGTCTGACGATGTGAGTACACAGTTGACCTTTTTTTGGAAATATCGAGGACTACATAGGGAGAGATCGTCAGCCGACATAACATTATTTTCATTGCAAAATTGAATAGAAGAGCAAAAATTTCAAGTTTTCTTCCTTAATTTTTTTATTTTTTTATTATAGTCAGCTGATTTTGTGGTGTTCCCACCGTCCCATCTAATCCTATGTAAAAGAAAACTCGAAATTGCATTTTTGGCATAAAAGAAAATTTTTAGAGAAAGATGAGTTCTTGAAATGGGGTGCGAGATGGTTTCAAATTAATAGTTACCGAGAAAAATTCAAATTTTCTAACATTTTTTTTTTAAAATAGTTTTGTTGGTGAAAAATAAGAATACAGTCCTACCAAGGCCGGAAGCCTTATGGGTAGGTGCTGGTGTACAACTTATATATTACATTACAGTGAGCTTTGCAGAAAATTAAATACAAGCAGAAATTAATACAAAATAAATATTCAATCAGCAAAAACATACACACATATACAGTAGTTCTTTTAATTATCCTTTGATTGATAAATATTTTTCAGTGTACATCTTCATGTAGCAATAATTTCTTCAATATCTTCATCAAACTTAAAATACACGTCAAATATTACTCCTAGATATTTAAAATTATTAACAACATCAACTACTGGACAGTTACATTAATATAATTACTGTATGTTGATGCATACATATATGCAACATGGTGGCGTATAGAGAAAATTTTCCCGCCAGGGAACACTTGAAGCCTCTATTACTGGGTGCGATCCGTATATCGGTAAAACCGGTGATACTGGGGAGTAAAATATGGACCATCTTTCACCGGTTTCTTGTAGTTCACCGGTTGTAGATACGGAACGCTGTTCTCACCAGATGTTAAATTTTTTGGCGCGCTTTACCAGCCATTTTTTGAAATCGCCATAGAATGTGTGATGTATAGTAGGTATCACGTCAAAACCACGAAAACAAAAATCACGAAAGCATTTTCAACGAATGACTTTATCCCGAAAACAATTACATCGAAAACAAATATAAACGAAATCATTTACCTCGAAATTAAATTAACACGAAACAAAATAATTACGAGAACAATTAAAAATCACGAAAATAATTTTTGTACGAAAGTAATTAATTTGACCGAAATAAAAAAGGACGAAAGTAAATTAGAACGAAATTATTTTAATACGAAAATCACGAAAACAATTTGACCGAAAGTTATTTGAACGAAAACATTTAAGACGAATAAAAAAATCACGAAAACAATTTGACTGAAAAGTTATATTTGAAAGAAAACATTTAAGGTAGAGATAACACGGATCAGCTGGTCCAATGCTAAAAAAATCCCATTCACAAAAATTATGAAAAAAATTTAAAATGTTCTCCTCTACATCCCCTATCAGTAGCTAAAATATCAGGTTTACAAAAACGAGCTAGTTTTCGAGTTATTAATTTTTAAAGTTGACTAATTTAACATGGTAGTTCCATTTCTCCATGTTAAAATAGAGAACTTGAAAAATTAATAACTCGAAAACTAGCTCGTTTTTGTATACTTGATATTTTACCTACCGATAGGGGATGTAGAGGAGAACATTTTAAATTTTTTTCATAATTTTTATGAACGGGATTTTTTTAGCATTGGGCCAGCTGATCCGTATTATCTCTACCTTAAGACGAATAAAAAAATAACGAAAACAATTTGACCGAAAGTTATTTGAACGAAAACATTTAATTAAAACGAATGGAAAAATCGCGAATACAATTTGAGCGAACTCTATTTGACCGAAATAAAAAACACCGACGAAGAAAAATATTAATAAAAATTATACCAATATTATTTAAAAAAAAAAATTGTAAATTGAAACGAATGCAATAAAGAACAATACAGACTGTTCTGAGCCAGAAATGGTGTTCCGAACCCATGCTAAAATTTGGGCAGGTTAACTTTGAGCTAGAAATTTGGCATATATATACACGTAAGGCCAAGGGTTCTAAATTCTTTTGACATGTGTTAAACAAATTTTAAAATTGATATTTCCTACCGTTTTAGGGGTGGATTCCTTATGGGATATATCCATGTTAAATTAAGTTGATAGAAAAATTTTGGCTGATTTGCACCAAAATTAGTTTTTAAGGTTTTCAGAGCACGTTGAATTTAATGGTGTAATTTAAAAAGTGATGAAAACAACTCCTATAATGAGATAATGACCCTTACTTCGTGAAAAAATGATGCTATCAAAATTTTGATTATGCCACTGAAACGAGCTTATTTTTTTACCTCAGAAACGATATTTGAATTTTTTGAATCGGAGCAAGTTAACGATTTAATTTTTAGGGGTGAAACACGCACCAATAAATACAGCGTGCTCTGAAAACCTTAAAAAATAATTTTGATGCAAATCTGCTAAAATTTTTCTATCAATTTAATTTAACATGGAAATCCCATAAGGAAGAAATGCAAATCGTGAATCCACCCCTAAAACGGTAGGAAGTATTAAGTTTAAAAATTGTTTAGCACATGTCAAAAGAACTTAGAACCCTTGGCTTTAGGTATGCCAAATTTCAAAATTCAATCTCAAAGATAACCTGCCCAAATTTTAGCATGAGTTCGATCGGAACACCATTTCTGGCTCAGTCTGTATTGTTCTTTATTGCATTCGTTTCAATTTACAATTTATTTTTTTTGTTTAATTAATATTGGTAATTTTTATTAATATTTTTCAGGGATCGGATGTGGATGCGGATGCAAGATGCACACGGGTGCGCAAAAATGGGCTTGCATCCGCATCCGTGCATCCCAGATGCACGGGGAAAAATGAATGCATCCGGATGCGCATCCCAGATGCATGAAAAATAAATTTGCATCTGGATGCGCATCCCAGATGCATGAAAAATAAATTTGCATCCGGATGCGCATCCACGGATGCACGAAAAATAAATTTGCATCCATTTTTAACTTTTTTTTTCTCTTTTTATCAGGTTTTTTGCTAATGGCCTCTAAACCAATCTTGAGTCTACGTCAAAAGAACGAAAAATAAAAGAACGAAAACAATTTATATGAAAAGCATTACACCGAAAACAAAAAGGACGAATGTAATTTAACACGAAAATATTTTAAACGAAAGTATAATTAACCGAAATGGAAAATGTGCGAATGCATTTATAACGAAACTTAAAAAGCACGAAAGCATTTACAGCGAAAACATTTTAGCTGAATTCAATAATTACGAAAACCATTTGGCCGATAGTTATTTGAACGAATTGAAAAACAACGAAAGTAAATTAGAACGAAAACATTTAAAACGAAATAAAAAAATCACGAAAACAATTTGACCGAAAGTTATTTGAACGAAAATATTTAACACGAATCAAAAAATAACGAAAACAATTTGCCCGAAAGTTATTTGAACGAAAACATTTAAGACGATTAAAAAAATAACGAAAACAATTTTACCGAAAGTTATTTGAACGAAAACATTTAAAACGAATGAAAAAATCACGAATAAAATTTGAATGAACGCTATTTGACCGAAATAAAAAACACCGACGAAGAAAAATATTAATAAAAATTTATGACAATAATTAAAGAAAAAAAAATTGTAAATAAAATGAATGCAATATATAAAGAAGTATATACAGACTGAGCCAGAAATGGTGTTCCGAACCCATGCTAAAATTTGGGCAGGTTAACTTTGAGCTAGAAATTTGAAATTTGGCATATATATATATATATATATATATATATATATATCAGGGGCGGCTCGTACTATAGTACTGCGGTACTGCAGCCCCCCCAGAAATTTTGGGAACAAACACACAATTAGAAATATCAAATAATCCTATAATTTTTCTGAACTTTCCAGCAAATTTTTATCAGTTCTAACATTTCAAATCATAAAAATTTTGCCGCTGCCGCGTAAATTTACTTCCTCAGCGCTGTCTAGCGGAGGGTACTGCCACTACTAGCAGTACCGAAGGCAGTGCTCCCTCCCTCATTCTCCTCCTCTTCAACACCCACCCAAGCCGTGTGATTTTGGAGCGCTCGGGGACTGTGCTGTCGGCAGTACCCGCAAGCTCATTGGTTCAACAGAACCAATGAGCTTGCGGTATTTGACATGCGGGAATAATTTGAACACTTCTAAGACATTTCCTGTAATATGGTTTCATTGAGCAGATTAACAAAATTTTAATTACATTCATCAGTGAATATACTAACATAGATTGACTAAATATATTGAAGCATCTAATAAGAAATGGAGACCAGCACTTTTATTTTACTTTAATAAAAAATATGTCTGTACCAAAAGAACCAATACTTGATGTCTTTTGAAAATTAGGTGGTGCATGCATGGCATGCATGTAAACAATCGTGAGATCTCACGTTCGAACAACGGCAAAAACAGCTGGATTCTTAACTTATAACCACGCAGTTAGCGCCAGTCTAACTCGATGACACTAAACGTCGATCGAATTAATTGAGAAATCTGGATAACATAATTCGTTCGTGAATCGTCGCGACCATGCATTATTATAAGTTTACCAGGAACAAGTCGATATATATACATGGGAGCTAGATTTATTAATTATTCACTAAAGCATTTTATACCATTAATGTGAAAATTCAAACATAAAAATAAAACAAAAACAAGTTGTAAAAGTGTACGAGTGAGTGCAAAATATAAGAAAAAACGTTAACTACTCCATGAGAAAAATAGCTTATTTTCCCGGTTTTGCGTGTACCGGCAGTACATTATTTAGCAGCAAATATGCGTGAGCAATCAATGAAATATTGCATGGCTAAAAAAAAAAATTAAAAAATAAAACAATAATAAAAAATTGGGATCTTTGATCTGTCATACCGCTCGAGAGGTCTCTCATATGTGCGGTCAAGCCAATTATACTGACGTGTCGTAATCACCCATCAGAACTGAACATCAAATAAATCGATCATAGAATATATAATTTGTACAAAATTAGGCGACAACCAGAATCTAATATAAATTTTTAAAGACAAAATTCAATAAAAAAATAACAAATGAAATTTTTATAAGAAAAAATTGCATTATCAAACATTATTTCATTATTATTAGTATTTATTTATTTAAGAAAAAATAATCATAATCCTGTTAAGGTAGAGATAACACGGATCAGGTGACCCAATGTTAAAAAAATCCCATTTATGAAAATTATGAAAAAAAAAATAAAATTTTCTCCTCTATATCCCCTATCATGCAGTAGCTAAAATATCAGGATTGCGAAAATGAGCTGTTTTCGAGTTATTAATTTCTGAAGTTGACTAATTTGACATGGAGATTGAGAAATGGAACTTCCATGCAAAATTGGCCAACTTTAAAAATTAATAACTCGAAAACTATATAGCTCGAATTTGTATCTGATATTTTAGCTACTGATAGGGGATGTAGGGGAGAACATTTTATTGTTATAATTTTCATGAATGGGATTTTTATTAAAATGGGCGTGTTATCTCTACCTTAAAAAAAGTATGCATTACATTTTCATGATTCATAATATACATCGCGTAAAAATTATACCAGACATTCAGGTTTCATCATTTATTTATTACATTTATTAAAAAAACAGACTAACATATTAACAATGCAGTTTGGTTGACACTATTTTATTAAAAAAAAAAAGGCTAAAAACAATATTTTATATATTTTTCTTACCACACACGTGAAGACTTATGAATTAAAAATATAATTAAAAATTGGAAATTATATCTATTAAGTTTGAAACATTAAATCACGATTTCAAAAGGGTCATACGCTTGCATAATTAAGTGCGTGTCATAACAAATTATAAATAAAATGATTAATTTTTTGTTTTTATATAATTTCTGCTTCTTTGTTGGGAGTATTATTATATAATTATATGATTTTGTCATATAATTTTACCCATAAAAGGGGCGTGTCCTTAAAAAAATCGCGCCTGCGGCGGGCCATTGGGGGGCTTCGCCCCCCTCGCCCCCCAAACCCCCCATTGATGTTCTGCTAGTCCCATGTCAAACAGCACCCCCAGAGAAAAGGGTCACGAGCCGCCCCTGATATATATATATATATATATATATATATATATATATATATATATATATATATATATATATATATATATATATATATATACGTAAAGCCAAGGGTACTACATTCTTTTGACATGTATTGTGTTAAACATATTTTAAAATTAATATTTCCTACCGTTTTAGGGGTGGATTCACGATTTGCATTTCTTCCTTATGGGATTTCCATGTTAAATTAAGTTGATAAAAAAATTCCATTTTTCCATTCGTTTTAAATGTTTTCGTTCAAATAACTTTCGGTCAAATTGTTTTCGTTATTTTTTTATTCGTCTTAAATGTTTTCGTTCAAATAACTTTTCAGTCAAATTGTTTTCGTGATTTTTTTATTCGTCTTAAATGTTTTCGTTCAAATAATTTTCGGTCAAATTGTTTTCGTTACTTTTTTTATTCATCTTAAATGTTTTCGTTCAAATAACTTTTCAGTCAAATTGTTTTCGAAGTGTTTGTATTCGTCTTAAATGTTTTCGTTCAAATAACTTTCGGTCAAATTGTTTTAGTGATTTTTGAATTCGTATTAAAATAATTTCGTTCTAATTTACATTCGTCCTTTTTTATTTCGGTCAAATTACTTTTGTACAAATTGTTTTCGTGATTTTTGTGCTCGTTATTATTTTGTTTCGTGTTAATTTAATTTCGTGGTAAATGATTTCGTTTATATTTGTTTTCGATATAATTGTTTTCGGAATAAAGTCATTCGTTGCAAATGCTTTCGTGATTTTTGTTTTCGTGGTTTTGACGTGATACCCAAATCTTATAACACGATCGAGGCACATTTTTTAAATTTATTTGCCATTTGTCGTTTAAGATTGCAAGAAACAAAGTGTATTATAAAAACCAAGGATCGGATGCAGATGCAAGATGCACACGGATGCGCAAAAATGGGCTTGCATCCGCATCCGTGCATCCCAGATGCACGGGAAAAAATTAATGCATCTGGAAAATAAATTTGCATCCGGATGCGCATCCCAGATGCATGAAAAATAAATTTGCTTTCGGATGCGCATCCATGGATGCACGAAAAATTAATTTGCATCCGGTCCCTGAATTATTTTTCTTCGTCGGTGTTTTTTATTTCGGTCAAATAGCGTTCGTTCAAATTGTATTCGTGATTTTTCCATTCGTTTTAAATGTTTTCGTTCATATAACTTTCGGTCAAAATGTTTTCATTCAAATAACTTTCGGCCAAATTGTTTTCGTGATTTTTTTATTTCGTTTTAAATGTTTTCGTTCTAATTTACTTTCGTTGTTTTTCAATTCGTTAAAATAACTATATCGGCCAAATGATTTTCGTGGTTATATTGAATTCGGCTAAAATATTTTCGATGATGTAAATGCTTTCGTGCTTTTTAAGTTTCTTTATAAATGCATTCGCACATTTTCCATTTCGGTTAATAAATATATTTTCGTATAAAATGTTTTCGTGTTAAATTACTTTTGTCCTTTTTGTTTTCGGTGTAATGCCTTTCGTATAAATTGTTTTCGTTCTTTTGACGTAGACTCAGAAAATCAAATATGTTTTGTAAAATATTTAGACTTTTCCCACGAATTTTAAACAGTGACGTCACACGGCTGGGCTGGAAGCAGCCTTGCGTCTCTCCGCTCTCTCCGCGCGCCAACTGATGACTTTTGAAACTTCGGGAAACTTCGGATTTTCGCTTCACCGGTGGGAGCCGAATTATGGACCAAAGCACAACCGGTTCTCACCGGTTTGCCGATATACGGATCGCACCCACTGTATTCTCAAAAAAAAAAAAAAAAAAAATCAGATGGTAAAAATCTTGTGGTCGCTCAAAAATGATGGCTTACATACTAAGATGTTTCACATATTTAGAAATAATTTGTTTGCCCCATGCGTTGATAACAACTTTTAAACAGGTCTCATTCCTTATCAACACTATTTGACTTTTTTTGGAGAAGTCAATTAATTTTGAATTGAAACAAAATGCGATAAAAGTTACTTGAGAAAATCTAACATTCCAACTTTGTTTTGTGATCGTAGCTGCCCGACATGTAAAAAAAGTATTCACTTTGGTACATGAGTCAGTTGTTGACATCGTGTGTTTTGTGACAGACGCGGAGTGGCCCGGTGATCCACGAGCTGGACCCAAACTCGGAGTACATTCTGCCGGACCAGCAGCAGTCCGACGACGAGGAGGAGGAGGAGGAGGGGGTGACGGGTCAGGTGACCACCCCTCCACCAACCATGAGCCACGACCAGGACGCAAGGTAGGGTAACACAAAGTAATTGTTTCTGTGCCATTCTTTTGCTATAAAAAATCACCATCTAAAATGTCAGCTAGCAAACTGTTCACTCTCAGCTTTCAAGGTGGTTAGGTGAGAAAATTCCGAAATTCGTCATACTTAGAGGTCGCAAAAATAGACTTTCGACTTTCAATTTTGCAGATGTCCATAGATCTCATGCAGTTGAATTAATAGATCTAGTAAAAAATAGACTACGTATTTGTGACTATTTTCCTATTTCACTACAATTTTAGAAGAACTAGACTATTTTCCGAAGTTTCTGGGTTGATTTTTTTTTTTTTTTTTTTTTTTTTTTTTTGCTATTTTTATGTTTAAAATTCCTAAAATCTTGTATTTTTCTGTCAAACCTGAGCCTACTGTTCGAGAATTAGCAAAACTAAATTCTAAAAAGAAGGGGGGGGGGGAGGCAACATCGACAAATGCCCGAAGTAAAATCACGGCCTTAGAAATGTCCAATTGAAGTTTCACAGAATTGTAGACCCAAACAGAGACATAAATTATCAATAAACTCTTAAGGTATAACCCGAGAATTTGTCTGTCAAGGTCACACCATAAAAAAAACTTGGCAACACTGTAGCGCCCTAGTATAATGCTAATCGGCAGGAGTGAGAGGTAACTACAGTCCCTGAGAGCGTTGCCACATTGCTCATCTAGTTTCAAGAACGAGCAACGCAGCGGTTCAAAATGTATGAAAACATTCATAAAAATAGTCCAAAAAATTAGCTTTTAATCTATATAAATTTAAAAAAAAAATCTCGAGCCGTTTTTGTGTAATGTTGATTGAAAAATTTAACATTGAAAGGATACGAAATTCACATTTGAATAAATTAATTATAATTAAACCAACGGTTAAAAAAATCTGAAAAAAAATCAGAAGTATTTGGACAATTGTTGTAAGTCTACCAAATTAATTTCAAGAACATCTGTCGATACGACTTTTTTCGTCCAAATATCTCAGGTTAAGCCTTAAGGTAGAGATAATACGGATCAGCTGGCCCAATGCTAAAAAAATCTCATTCATAAAAATTATGAAAAAAATTTAAAGTGTTCTCCTCTACATCCCCTATCAGTAGGTAAAATATCAGGTATACAAAAACGAGCTAGTTTTCGAGTTATTAAATTTTTAAAGTTGACCAATTTAACATGGAAGTTCCATTTCTCCATGTTAAAGTAGTCAACTTTAAAAATTCATAACTCAAAAACTAGATCGAATTTGTGTACCTGATATTTTATCTACTGATAGGGGATGTGGAGGAGAACATTTTAAATTTTTTTCATAATTTTTATGAATGGGATTTTTTTAGCATTGGGCCAGCTGATCCGTATTATCTCTACCTTAAAATCATAATTTCTTGACCTTTAGAGAGAGTATTTTCTCGACCTCTAATCATCAGTCGGTGTTTGCAGCAGCAGCAGAAGCCCCGCTAGTCCGATCTTCGAGGCGCTGCTGGAGGAGGCTTCTTCGTCGGCCGACCAGGCGGGACAGATGGCGCTGCTGAGCCAGGCGGGCTCCAACGGTCCCCCCACCCTGGGGGGCGCGGATGACAACTCTGTCAGCAGGTGGGGGAATCACCCCCTGGGGTACGTTACCCCACCACGCAAACCTGCCGGCAATCTCTCTGGACTCAATGTCTTAAACAGTATTGACTTTTTTAACTAACTCTTTGGTGTAGTGGTTAGTACACTTGGCTCTCGTCTGAGAGGTCCCCGGTTCAAATCCCGAACACGGCAGACTTTTCGCGACTTGGGATGGGTGTGACTGGCTACTAGATGAAGGAGTTGGTAGGAAGAAGGCAGCCTATGGCTGTCTATACTCTGCTGGGGTGATTAAGACTGCGGAATGTTGTGCAAACAACGAGCGTGCCCCAATGAGAAACGGTACTTAATTGTCTGGCGTGCAGACTGGGAGCTTCAGAGAGCACTGTGAACAATGTTGAAAAATGAGTGCCGCCATTGGTAACCAACCAACCAACCATTTTTTATATGGCCGAAATACATTTTGGTCTTTTTAGTTGGTTGTCCAAAATACATTTTGGTCTTTTTAGTTGGTTGTCTTTTTTTGATTACTCAGAGAGTGTCGGTGGTTTGATCCCAAAACAAAGATGCAGTCTTTATAAAGGCAGCAATATGTATTTAGTAAGGACTCTTTATGTCCAATGTTTTTTCCTTATGAAGTATCAACCTCAATTTTTTTATTGCAGAAATGGATAGAGGGTGCAAAGTTATGCTACTCTGATTTTCTAAGATTTTTTAGAGCCAGGGAACTATTTTTAAAAAATTATTGAAATGACGTCACGAGACGCCGCTCCTTAAGAAAAAGATAGGACTTGCCGCCGCGTGTCATCACTAAAACGTTTTTCAATAATTTTTTTAAAATACTTCCTGGATCTAAAAAATCTAAAAAAAATCAGAGTAGCATAACTTTTTATTCTCTATCCATTTCTGCAATAAAATTTTTTAATGTCGATACTCATTAGCTGAATCAAAAAGAGGTTGAAAAATACAATTCTGAATTCATATGAAATACGGAGGTGTATATTTTGACCTTTTTGATTCAGCTGATAAAAAATGATAAGCAGTAACCTGATTGTTCATTCTCCACACAATTTTTGTGTCTCTAAAATTTAGTGTCCCAACTTGTGTGTCTCAGAGAGGAGATGGACAGCCACTTGGAGGCCATGCAGTCCGACCTCGAGGGACTCAAAGAGCTGCTCAGGAGTGACGGTTGCAGCCTCGACGCAAACACTCTCCTATCGGTGAGCCCCCTGTCTAGTGTCGCTGCTTTTGTAGTCATCTCCGTAGTGGAGTACTGACCTCTATTTTTTTATTGCAGAAATGGATAGAGGGTGCAAAGTTATGCTACCCTGATTTTTTTCAGATTTTTTAGAGCCCGGGAACTATTTTTAAAAAATTATTGAAAGTTATTTTTGTGACGTCACGAGACGCCGCTCCTTAAGAAAAAGATAGGACTTGCCGCCGCGTGACGTCACAAAAAGGACTTTCAATAATTTTTTAAAAATACTTCCCGGGCTCTAAAAAATCTGAAAAAAAATCAGGGTAGCATAACTTTGCACGCTCTATCCATTTCTGCAATAAAAAAAATTGAGGACAATACTCCATTATTCAGTTTGGACCAAAGTTCCTTAAAGGAATTTTCCCTAAAAAAATCTTATTCTTAGTGAAAAAACGAATTCACTTTTTTTTTTTTACATAGGTTTATACTGTATTATAGGATGGTGGGAACACCGAAAAATCAGCTGACTTGAAGCCTCTATTGACGTTAAGGGTGCTCTAACTTCTCACTGTCTTCACAGAGTTGCAATGCCACCCCCCGGGTTCCGTGCACTCTGACAATGTGTTCTCTGTTTTCCTCGGTAACCTATAGCTCTTGTTGCCACAGCTCTTCGCAGATGACCCCATCTCCCTGGGCATGGGCCTGCCGAGCCAGGAGGGCAAGGAGGATGACGCAGGTAAGTTCCAGTCTGTTGTCCCTCCAAGTAGCAGGCTAGCATTGCAAACAAATTACCTAATCCTCCATGAGCTATATATATCTAGGGCCCAGATTTCCGGTTTTTCAAAGTGGTGTTCCCAGCACTGGATCGTTGGTGGTTGATCACATTGTGTATGGGCATTTGCCTTTTTCAATCCACCATTTGGGTTATTTATTCTTTTTTTTCTTGTCTTTCCCTCCCATTTTATGTATTTCTTAACCCAATAAACAATTATTATTATTATTATTATTAAGTCAATTTGTGTATTTATTTATTTGTTCAAAGTTCATTTTAGAGTCCAGTTTATATACATAATATTTTATGATTCTAACCATTAATTAAGATCACAGAAATAATTGCTATTAATGTAAAAAAGAATCCAGTAAGATATTTTGATACATTAACGAAGTTTGCAGAAAATTGCAGTGAAGAAATTTTATGTGTCAAGATGGAGGAATTAAAAGCAAAAATAATCATGCAAATACAGTATTCATTTTAATTTTTTCACAAAAAAACGTGCCTTTATTAGATATTACTGTGTTTCAAGTTTTATGAAACTGGAAATTTGTTTAAATAAACTTTTTAAAATAAAAACTGTTCACCCATTTTAATTTTTTTTTTATTTTTTTTTTCCCAGTCCAAACTTGTTTTGAATTTTTGCCAATGAAACTTAATGATTCATAAGCACTTGGAGTCAGATTTGACGTAGCATACATATTTGTAAAAATGGTCAAGCTGGAGATCTGGGCCCTAGTTGTCACCCTTGCTGCTGATATTTATTCACCTTGCTTTTCTTTCCGACCTAATTTACCCAACTTATTTAATTTTCTACCTCTGTGTGAAGCCCACAGTCAATACTTCCCCAGAAGACCTGACAGATTCAGACGTGATTGGCTGACAGATTTGTTGTGTCCTCAGACGTGATTGGCTGACAGATTTGTTTGTTCTCAGACGTGATTGGCTCGGAGCTGATCGCCTACAACCCAACGCTGTTTGATCTGACGGACGAGGCTGACGTAGGGGGCGTGGCCCAGCTGTTCGAGGGTGGTGACGAACAGGGCAGTCTGCTGGGGGCGGAGCAGCCACCCTCCCTCGAGAGCATTGTGGTAAGACAACATCCCGATCAAATAAATTGGGCAGTCACATTTCATTAACTCTGAAAAGACCCTAAAAAAGCAATTGGAGAGAGAGAAAAAAAAAATGAATTCACTTATGATTCAAACATAATTTTTGTTTTGGTTTGACAATCCTCTTTCTTGAAATTGAAAATTATTAAATTTTTATCCAAATGTTCCAATGTCACCCCACTTTGCCAGTTCACCCCACCTCACGTTAAAGCCGCCCCCCTGGTTTGCCCCCCTGGACACTTGGTGACCTTCTGCCATCAGCGGATGTTTTGTTCGCAGCAGTCGGAGACTGAAACGGAACTCGCCACCCCCCACCCCCGCCTCGAGGGCCCAGACTTCCCCGAGCCGGCCAAGAAGCGCAGGAAGTAGCTTGCCAAGTGTGACCGAGGGAACCTCTCAGGATCTGTAACTTACATATTGTAAAACCACAGTAGTGGTAAATTACTCAATGTGACCACAGCAGAATTTGTTAAATCTCAAAATACATTACAAATAACATAACCCTTGGTTTCTACAAGTGAGGATGTTGAACTAAATGTAGTAATAATTAAGGTACAACAGCCGTAGCTTTTGATTGGGGCTTTCAGCTTCAGAAACCGTCTACTTATCAACTAACGTTTCGATCAAGTAGCTTCAAAAAATATTTGCTACATACATTTTACTTTGCCTACTTTATAACATGTAAGACTGCAACTGTTAATTTTAAATGGTTAATAGAATTAGAACTTTTAGAATTTTGTCGGTGCTCGGTGGTAGAAATGGATGTAGTGTACACTGTAGTGCACTTGAATGTAGACTTGCGGCTTGCCTTGGCAAGAAGAAGAGAGAAGTTTAAAAACTGAAAAAACATTTACTGTGGACATTTCGTCGCCTCAGAATGCAAGTCGCGTAAGTACAAAAAAATTTGATGCAACTTTGAACCTTATCTCAATATAACATAAAGCTCAAAGTCCCATCAAATTTTTTTGTACTTACGCGACTTGCATTCTGAGGCGACGATTTGTCTCTTCTCGTGTCCCTTTACTCTGTTCAGCCGAGACTTGAGGTTAAATTTTAAGAGAGAATTAACGTGGTGGAAATGGAGTCCAAGTCAACTATTTGGTCCTGCCATGTTTGTACATGTTTGTGTTTGACTAGGATTGTACAAGAATGGGTATTGATAACAATGGAATTTTACCATATCTGACTATGAAAACAGATTATGTCCAAATATTACTAAGAAAAAAATCTATTGAGCTACACACAAATTGCTTATTAATTAATTTTTTTACTTTGTGTAAGACAAGTATTTTACTATAAAAATGTTTAGTTATGAATTTTTCACTTGACTTGTATACTTCTCTACAATTGGTTCGCTCAAATTATAATAAGGATCGTCATAGTTTAATATTCTCAGTAATATCCATTCTTGTACCTTTTTAGTGTTGGACTACCTACATTGTGGCACTCGGTAGGAAATCAATTTCACCTTGCAGCTCTCTGAAACACATTGTTATCACATACTGTTAATTTAGACACTGTTATTGAATGCAAACAAGGATGTTGTATATATAATTTCTGGATAGGATACCCCTATACCAACAGCATTATAGCTGCTGAGGCAAAATTCCATCGTATCATGGTCGCCAAGCGCAACCATATCTGTATTGCAAACTGTATGGACGTTCCAAGATGTCTGACATTGTTCAGCATTGTTCTAGAACCCACTTCCTCATCTCATGCCTCACTGGCGCCCCCACCTATCCAGATTTTATGTACAAGGTCCTTGGATGTAAAAATACTGTTAATTTAGGGGAACTTTCCATTTTTAACACATTAAGGAAAAAACAAAAATACCATGTTAATACTTGTATTTTTTGTTTTGAATTTACACTTTTTTTTTTTTTTTTTTTTTTTATTTGTCATAAATGCTCATAACAGATACAGAACTGAAGAAAAGTTTGTTTTTGAGAGTGAAAACTCGTTTGCAATCACAAGCCAGTTTCTTAGCCACACACGGGATTGATTGAAAGTAAATTTAATAATAAGAAAGAAAATACAGCACTGCAACCGTCTTCGATTAATTCTTGTTGATCATTTTTATTATTTTCTATCATATGGAGTTTTGATTGTGTTTGTTAACTGTGCTTGTAGCTTCTATTTTATTGGTAGTAATAAAGGAAACAAACAAATTAAATCTGTATTTTATTTCTCCTTCTCAAACAAAATTAGTAAAATGGGGTAACGAAAGTTGTTGGGAATTAAATTTGAAGATACTTTCTCTCATTTTAACTTTATTAATGCATGGACTCTAGGCAAGTTCATTTAAGTGTTTCAATTCTTTGATTTAATTATAACATAGTGCTTTAATTAAATTATGTAGCATGAAATGGACGATAATTTAAAAATTATTTTCACTAATTTGTAACTTTAAAAAACATTAATCACATAATTAAAATCCATGCAGGAGTAAGACATTATGCATAGAAGTCTGAGTGTGCCAATCAAGGATAATATAAAGTTTACTTCCTCCATGATGCCAATTAATAGACTCTGTCGTCTCAGGTCACGTAACTACAAAAACTATTGACGCAACTCTAAATCTCACTAGAACATAAAAGGGTAAAAGTTCCTATCAAATTTGTTTTGTAGTTACGTGATTTGCACTCTGAGGCGACTACTTGTTAAGTATGCTTATGAAAAGTTTACTAATTCATCATTTTATTAAGACACCTCAGTCCAAGTTGCAGAGTCTCTTGAAGTGCATCTGAGCCATGAGCAGCTTGACTCGGATGTCCTTGATGAAACTGTGTCCGTACACTCTCTCCAGCTGGGAGATGGTCGCATGCTCGGCCAGTTCGCTTCTGGTCAGCAGGACGTTGTTCCAGGGCGCCCAGGGCCGCGCCTGCTCCCAGCGTCCTAGTCGCAGCTCTGCCAGCTCTCCGTCCTGGCTGATCGCGGAGTGCGCATGCCAGATCTGCTCCACGAGGTAGCGCACGTCCCCGGCCTCCATCACGAACGCCAGCGAGTCGAAACTGCCGCGCCGCATCTCCTCCGAGCGTAGTTCCCGCAGCATCAGCTGGTAGGGGGCGTGGTCAACACGCTTGTGGCTCACGTTGTCCACCCAATGGCATGAGGCACACAGCTTGATGGCCGGCTCTCTCAGAGGAATCACAAATGAAGTGGGAAGTTGCATTTTCTTGCATTGGACACACAAGTAAAATCTGTCCTTAGAAGTTATTTTAACATCTTTTGGGTCTTTTATAAAATTAATAAATAACTTTTCAATTCTTTTATGTAAACTTTCAATTTCTTTGTAACCAAACCCCATCTCGAGTAGCTGCAACTCTCGGTTTATCAAAGCCAATATTTCGGAACATTTCTCGCTGTTCTGGCTTCTGAGGGCGGCCTGCACTGTTGCCAGATTTTCTCTGCGCTGCCCTGACGCAACTTTCTCATCACTGAGAAGGTCGTACAGCTTCTTGAGTTCCGCAGCTCGCTGGCTCTGCACGGTTTCCATGGAGACCGTGACTCCGCGGTAGCCCTTCCAAGTGACTGGGGAACAGCTCTGCTCCAGCAGGCGCTGCTCCTTCTCCCTGCGCAGCCTGGCGCGCAGCTTGACACGCTCTCGCTCGATCACTCCCAGCAGACTCACCTGCATCTCCAGGATGTCCTGGAAGTCCGCTCGCGTGGGCCCCTCCGTCTTGTAGGCGTAGGCGTGGTCTAGGCACTTCCTACGCCAGCGCTCGACCAGCTGGTACAGCACCTCGAACACCGCGGGGCTGTAGCCTGGCCTGCTCGGCTCTTCCACTTTTGTCTCTGGTGCCCTCACCAGCGATTGTCTGGCCTTCCAGCCCCTCCAGATGCGCTGGATGGTGACGACCTTGGCGGTGATGTCCGGTAACTCTTCGTCCGAACTTGCCTTGCTCCTGGCTGTCACGACTCTCCCCTCCGGCTTGCTGGTCTGGGTGGCCTGGCTGAGGGACGTCTGCTGCAGACAGTGGACGATTTCGTTGGTCTGGCAAGTTCGAGACCTCTTGACCGTGACCTCTTCCTTCCTGAGGAGCGCCGCGCAGGTCTGAGTCTCGGCGTGCAGGAAGTCGGTGCTGGACTGACGGAACCCCCCGAGGAACCTTCGCTCCAGACGAGTCTCGACCTCTACGACCACCTGGCGGCCCTCTAGGGTCACCGTGAGGACGTCCACGGGGGCAATGACCTTGTGTGGAGGCACCAGCAGCTCCACGTCGGGGTCGCGGGCCGTCAGATGAAGCTCCAGACGAGAGTTCTTGACGCTGAACGAAGACACAAGGCGGGCGTTGTCGACAATCAGTCTGGGAACTTCTGCGCTCTCCCACAAGTCAAGATCGGCGCAAGGGGCCTGGAACTCTTTTGACAGGACGTTCTTGAGGTCGCTGATGTTCATGTTTGGATGAGCCGTCAGCGTGAACAGCCTGCCCTGAGGAAGTCTTATTTTGATGAAGACCGCCTCCTCGTCTCGCGAGATGGTCTGCTGCGAGGACTCGTCGGTGCTCGGTTCGGTGCTCCGCTCTGCCCGTCGAGAGTCCTCACTCTTCTCCTCTTCCTCCTCGCTCTCAGAGAACTGCTCCTTGAGCTCACTCATGTCCAGGGGCTCGATGTCAAACTCCAGCAAATGCTTGTCCATTATTTTCTGTGAGATTGAAGTCTTGCTGTGTTTAATTACTTTGAGAATATTGATATTTGTGTTGGCATGACAACCAATTGGACTTTGCATTATTGATTACAAATAAGAAAAGTACAGGAAATTAGACAAACAAATTCAATGATCAATATATTGACAGGCCTTCAATTCTGACTATTAAGCAATTCATTAAATTTATATTTATTATAATTAAACTGTTATGAAGTTCATGACCAAAATTTTCATTTGAAATTTCCGCTATTTTTTATTACGCTTTGTGATGCTCACTTTTTTATTCTGGAAACGCGCGGAATAAAAACACATGGTGATATTTTTGTTTCTGAACAATCAGAACCTTTGACTTGTGAATTTATGGTTAAATTGTCTCATTATGTCATACTACATCAAAGATTCTATCATTCCGGTCGATGAGGAGGAGAAATGGGAGTTCAAGGCCCATCGTAATTTCTGCTCAGACGAGGTTCCAGCCTGGCGAGAGGATGGCACCAAAATTTGCCCATCTCGTGCAATGGCTGCTTACTACAAACTAAAGAACGCCAACCGAACTCGGCAGCCGATTTCAAGGTATTACATCTGCACTCTAACTTGATGATCGTGGTACTAAATTTGCGTGTCGCAGGAACATTTGCGGGTTTCTGAACAGCGGCAAGGGCGGGACCATCATGATCGGCGTGCTTGACTCGGGGAAGGTGGTGGGCATCGCCCTGAGCGCCCTGCAGAGAGACCATCTGCTGCTGAGCCTCGAGGACGCCCTGCGTCGCTTCAAGCCGCGGGTGCCCAACGACTTCGTCAAGGTCGCCTTCATGCCCGTCGTCAACAACTTCAACGAGCTGGTGGAGGACGTCGCAGACGCAAAGTACGTCTCTTCAACGTTGACAAAGAATGTTGACGTCCTGCATAGCTTGAAATCAAAGTCTTCTACTCGTTGTTAGTAAACAAAGTATTGCTGTGTAATGTCTGTCGAGTATAAGGAAAAACATGGGACAGTTGTTGATTTAATTACATGTTAATTAACTTATGGAAAATGACGTTATTTATGAAATTGAAACGGTTACTGTACCTAGCGCCGACAATGTCATATTACATTCTCTGCTCTGGTGGCAAAATTAGGCACTACGTCGTCCATGTTTAACAATGAAAAAGGCTTCATGCGACAGACATTATAAACAAAATAATGTTTTGTTACAACCATTGCGAGTAGAAGACTTTGATTGAAATATTTTCAACATTGCAGTCGAACAACACAAAAATTTGCATGCTGAATTTTCCATATATACCTCAACAAGGGCCAAATCCAGCATAAACGACAAGGGGGGGGGGGTAAGGCGGTGTCCTATCCCGTAATGTTAAAATTTGAAGTGGGAGGGGGGGGGAGGGGTAACACTTTCAATGTATCGTGCCTGCACCTCAAGGCAGAGCTTCCATTACCCCAGACTGATATTCAGTATTTTGTGTATTTGAAATTTTGGTGGAGGTGAAAGAAGCGTTAAATCCATCACAGAAGAATCCCCACACCTTGACAAGAAATGGTACTGCAGGGGTAAAGAATGCTTAATTTGTGTGGAGCTGGATGCATTACATATACTATCTCTCTGTATTGTAGAATAGAATATTTTATTGATACCTTTGACACACAAATTGTGTGGAATAAGTAAAAAACCATACAACATACATAATATGACTTAATACAAAATACATTCATATACTTCAGTTATTATTGGTCAGAATAATACATTATCTTGGTAAAAGAAAAGGATAGGAATAACCAGCAAGGCCTTACTGATCGAAAGAGTCACAGCAGGTGAAAATCTTGTGGTCACAGTGCACTTGAAAGTTATTTGCATTTTTGAAACGTTTCGCATCGTGGAGATGCTTCTTCAGTCACAAAAAGAGTGACTGAAGAAGCATATCTCCACGATGCGAAACGTTTCAAAAATGCAAATAACTTTCAAGTGCACTGTGACCACAAGATTTCCACCTGCTGTGACTCTTTCGATCGGTAAGGCCTTGCTGGTTATTCCTATCCTTTTCTTTTACCAAGATAATCACAACCTAAATGGTTTATTTTCCTTAATTTAGAAAAAAACACATTGGTAAAAATATGCAGTAATGCCCTTCTGGTATGATAACTGGAAAGGAACAAACCAATACATTGAATACCAACAAAATTCACTTTTCCAGCTGAAATATTGCCTGATATTCATGTTTTTCCTTTTCGTTTGCAATGATCAATAGGAGAGAGAATTTAGTAGAAATGACAGTACATGTCACCACCACCATGTACAGGGTAAGCCAGCAGCATTATTACCTCGGCTGTCCACAGATAGGCCTCCATAACACTCGTACATAATTTTCATGCATAGACTATCGATTGTACTCTATAGCAGGGTCATTTTATAGCATGTAATTTTTGTTGGAAGGAATTGTTGTAGAAAGTTCAGCAGCCAGTTTTGAACTGCCAGGGGTCCATTGGTCTGGCTACTGAACTTTCTTCTTGTTCTACTAGCTATGGATCTTTTATTGTTATCCATGGAAAAAAATTGTGTGCGATTCAGTAGCCAGTAACATGGAATCAGTTAGTTCATTATGAGGAGTATTTTGAACTGGCTACTGAAATTTCTACAACACAGTAATTTTAACTGTCATTCGACGATTTTATTAAAGATTTTATTAAAAGTTCAAATTAACAATAATATTATGTATACAGTATATGTATGAATAATTGTATTTGTGGCATGTCTTGCTTTGAAGATGAATAAATATTTGAATTTGAAGGTTCAGTAGCCAGTCCAATGGAACCAGCTCGTTGTCAGGAGTCAATTGAACTGGCTACTGAACCTTCTATGATGACTCTTTCTTTGTTATCCATGGAAAGAATTGTCACAGAAGGTTCAGTAGCCAGTTCAATGGAACCAGCTCTTTGTCGGGAGTCTATTGAACTGGCTACTGAACCTTCTATGATGACTCTTTCTTTGTTATCCATGGAAGGAATTGTCACAGAAGGTTCAGTAGCCAGTCTAATGGAACCAGCTCGTCGTCAGGAGTCTATTGAACTGGCTACTGAACCTTCTATGATGACTCTTTCTTTGTTATCCATGGAAGGAATTGTCATAGAAGGTTCAGTAGCCAGTCCAATGGAACCAGCTCGTCGTCGGGAGTCTACTGAACTGGCTACTGAACCTTCTATGATGACTCTTTCTTTGTTATCCATGGAAGAAATTGTCACAGAAGGTTCAGTAGCCAGTCCAATGGAACCAGCTCGTCGTCAGGAGTCTACTGAACTGGCTACTGAACCTTCTATGATGACTCTTTCTTTGTTATCCATGGAAGGAATTGTCATAGAAGGTTCAGTAGCCAGTCCAATGGAACCAGTTCGTCGTCAGGAGTCTATCGAACTGGCTACTGAACCTTCTATGATGACTCTTTGTTATCCATGGAAGGAATTTCAGTAGCCAGTCCAATGGAACCAGCTCGTCGTCAGGAGTCTACTGAACTGGCTACTGAACCTCCTATGATGACTCTTTGTTATCCATGGAAGGAATTGTCATAGAAGGTTCAGTAGCCAGTCCAATGGAACCAGCTCGTCGTCAGGAGTCTACTGAACTGGCTACTGAACCTTCTATGATGACTCTTTGTTATCCATGGAAGGAATTTCAGTAGCCAGTCCAATGGAACCAGCTCTTCGTCAGGAGTCTACTGAACTGGCTACTGAACCTTCTATGATGACTCTTTCTTTGTTATCCATGGAAGGAATTGTCATAGAAGGTTCAGTAGCCAGTCCAATGGAACCAGCTCATCGTCAGGAGTCTATTGAACTGGCTACTGAACCTTCCTTCTACTCTCCTGGACAACAACCTGATGTACGCCCTACTCTGAATGTCTAAAGGACGGTTTTGTTCAGGCTGTGCGACCCCCCCTGGGACATCCGTCGCCAGCCGCACCAACTGCGCACGTCCTCCATGTGTTGGTGCGACACTCACTCCATGCAGCGCTTCAAACTGGTGAGTCTGGACTTGTCATGTGTCAACACGCCCAAATATCTACAGACTTGAAAATTATGAAAAATGTCTTAAAATGTTTTTCTCTACACCCCTTGTCAGTAGCTAAAATTTCAGGTACACAAATTTTATTTAGTTTTTGAGTTATGAATTTCTAAAGTCTACTACTTTAACATGTAACTTCCATGTTAAATTAATAAACTTTAAAAATTCATAACTCAAAAACTAAATAAAATTTGTGTACCTGATAATTTAGCTACTGACAAGGGGTGTAGAGGAGAACATTTTAAGATATGTTTCATAATTTTCATGTGTGGAAATTTGTTTAACATTGGACGTGCTACCTTACCTTTAAAATAATAGATCATGTTTCTCAGTTAATTTTCATCGGAGCAGGCTTGAACTTCGTAACAAAGGACTCTTTGAATGTATTTTAGATGTGTAATAAGCTACCATTTTGTATAATTGTCAAATTGCAAAGTTTAAAAAATCATTGAGAACATGATTGTTGTTTTTAAAGTGTAAAATTCTTTTGCTATTTAGTAAGTTTAAGTGTAAGTAAGTTTAGTAAGTGTAAGTTTTAGTGTACATAGTATTTTATTAATATGTATTTTTTGACAGTGCTTGCATTTTTATAATGTTTGTATGTTTGTAAATTAATGAATAAAAAATTTAAACTTGATTCTCCTTGATAAAAATCACAGCAAAAACATTTGTCATTTCAGTGCTCATTTCGAATCAATAACTTTTACTTTAAAAATATTTTTTATTATGCCGACGTTGTGACATTTAAACTATTTCTAGAAGCCAACAGGATTCTTTCTCTTCTTGGGTTGACATTGGTTCCATTCTAATCTTACGAATGTTACTAATTTTCATGTAATTTTATTGCTGCTGCTTGTATTCTGTGTTGGAATTAATTTCCATAGCTGCATATCCTTACTGCATTTCTCTTACTTACTGCTCCATTTATCCTGAGAGCCTGATTTTGTACCTGTCTACTGCTGCTGTTGATTCTGTTGCAGTGATAAAAAGTTATCATATTCTCTCGCTGGTCTTGTATTTATCGTGTTTAGTTTTTGCTAATGTCCAACTGGCCCAATTATAAGCCAAGTAACTTTAAAGTCTTTGAATCACCATATTGTCGTGGTAGCGTTGCCAATGTTAAGTTGGTAGAAATTTTATTTTTTGACAATGTCAATTCTATAGCTTATGGGAAAACGACTTGACTTGTAAAAAAAATAATTATCTACCTACAAATTCAAATTTCATATAGTTGGATGTGATTGCAGAACTTGCAATAGAAGGCAAAAGAGTGTCATTGAATATTTCTGAAGCAAGTGCATGTAAGAATCAAGTACAAAGGAGGTCTATCTGAGGACGGTCGAGGTAATAATGCTGCTGGCTTACCCCGTGAGGAATATCATCATGTTATGTCATGACATTGAATTTTCTGCTGACTTGACAATGGCAAGATAGATTTTGTTTCTGTTTTTAACAAACCCTAATTACTAATTAACAATCTACCATGATGACATGCTGCGCCACTCTTGCCAAAATCTAGATTCTATGACTTCGTGGGTCTTCTGGCACTTTCAAGAAGTGAAATTTTCTCTACAGGGCTTCATGACTCAGCTCTACGTGGTGGAGGTGCGAGTGTGCGCCCTTCACCCCAACTTGCGCACCCCGGAGGTGTCTGCGGCCCTCTCACGCCTCATGCAGGACGAAATGTCCCCACTGATGCGGCTCAGCTGGCCGCCCTTCACCAGCGAGGACGGTAACTTGTTCCTGCGCGTCCTCAACTCACTCGTCAAGGTACGTCCAACCTGCAGGACGTTGTGGTGAAGAAATTGTGTTACCCTTAGTTTTTGTCAGATTTTTTTTATTTTGGAAAGAGCAATTAAGTAAGTACTAAACCATGGGGAGACAGGATATTTAAACCAGCTAAAACTCATACTTACAATAGACTCACTGACACTGTTAAATTTAGACTAGACACAGGCCATGACTACGTGTATCTTGGATGCTATTTATTTAGTTTTTATTTAGAACAATTCTTTTTCAATCAATATCTTTTTTAATTATTCAAATTAAGGAAAATAAACCATTTAGGTTGTGATAATCTTATTAAAAGAAAAGGATAGGAATAACCAGCAAGGCCTTACCGATCGAAAGAGTCACAGCAGGTGGAAATTCTTGTGGTCACAGAGGTTCACTCGAAAGTTTTTACATTTTTGAAACGTTTCGCATCGTGGAGATGCTTCTTCAGTCACAAGAAGAAGTAGAATGATTTGACTGTTGGCTTGCTGGCTGGTATGTGAGGGGAGGGAGGGGAGACAGGAGAGGGGAGGTGTGGAATGAGTTGGTATGATATTTACAAAGGAGTGAAGGGGAATGATATTTACAAGGGAGGGAAATTTGAATTGAGTTATCTGAGGTTTAGCCCAGGCTTCTCCTCTATTTGCCTGGATTTCAGTACATTTTGATAAGCTAATTCCCACTGACGCAAAGTTGGATAATTGACGAATCCTGGTAATGTTTTAATTGTTTTTACCGTGAAGCATTTATTGAGGTCGTTAGTGTCATGTGAGGCCGCATGATCAGACACAGGCTTGCTCACGTAATGATGTCGTACATCAGACCTGTGTCCACTCATGCGGTCTCGAGTAGCCTGTGAAGTGAGTCCTATGTAAAAAGCATTACATTGTTTCTCCTGGTTTGTGTTTTGGTCTCTTATTTTCTGTTTACATTCTAACATGTATATTGCATTTTTTGATGTGCATGTGTTGTGATTTTTGATAGGGTAGGTAACGTTCGTTACTGGACTTTTAAATGTTTGGCAGGCTATATGTATTTCACATGTTTGGCATTTTCTTCCTCTGTTGTCTTGTTTATCTTGGTTATTGCAGGGATATGAGCCAGGAGGGGGTGGTTTCGGTTTTGGGGTGGGATCGGTATGAGACAAAAGTCTTCTGAGGTTTGGCGGTTGACGGAAAGTTATGGCTGGGGGCTTTTTGAATAGGTGAGAGGTTTCTGGGGCTGAGCTGAGGATAGGATGTGCCATTGTTGTTATTTTTCTGAGCTCCTTCTCTAGATTGGGATGGTATGTTGTGATAAGTGGGGTGGTTACCTCCTTCTTTGGTTTGCTGGTAACTTGTGTTGTTTCTATGTTATTTAGTGCTCTGTTAATTTGTTTTTGAACTATTGTGTTTGGGTAACCTCTTCTGGTGAGTGCTTCCTTTATGGTGTCCATGTACTTGAGTCTAGTTTCATCAGAATTTGGGATACGGGTGCCCCTGCAGGCCAGACTATATGGTATGGATCGGATAGTCCGAGGTGGGTGGCAATTTCAGATTTATGAATGAAAATTATTTACAAATCCAAGGCACAGCAATGGGCACTAGAATGGCCCCATCATATGCAAATTTAGTAATGGGATTATTAGAAAAAGAATTCATTAACAGTCAAGTAGAAAAACCACACATGTGGAGAAGATTCATTGATGATATTTTTATGGTGTGGCCACATGGCATGGAATTATTAGATAAATTCATAAAAAACCTCAACAATTTCTCAATCTTAAAATTCACCCATGATATCTCAGCAACCAAAGCCACATTCCTCGATGTAGACATAAATATAAAACAAGGTCATGTAGTAACTGCTATTCACATCAAACCAACAAACCACATGCAATACCTACATTACACGAGTTGCCACCCACCTCGGACTATCCGATCCATACCATATAGTCTGGCCTGCAGGGGCACCCGTATCCCAAATTCTGATGAAACTAGACTCAAGTACATGGACACCATAAAGGAAGCACTCACCAGAAGAGGTTACCCAAACACAATAGTTCAAAAACAAATTAACAGAGCACTAAATAACATAGAAACAACACAAGTTACCAGCAAACCAAAGAAGGAGGTAACCACCCCACTTATCACAACATACCATCCCAATCTAGAGAAGGAGCTCAGAAAAATAACAACAATGGCACATCCTATCCTCAGCTCAGCCCCAGAAACCTCTCACCTATTCAAAAAGCCCCCAGCCATAACTTTCCGTCAACCGCCAAACCTCAGAAGACTTTTGTCTCATACCGATCCCACCCCAAAACCGAAACCACCCCCTCCTGGCTCATATCCCTGCAATAACCAAGATAAACAAGACAACAGAGGAAGAAAATGCCAAACATGTGAAATACATATAGCCTGCCAAACATTTAAAAGTCCAGTAACGAACGTTACCTACCCTATCAAAAATCACAACACATGCACATCAAAAAATGCAATATACATGTTAGAATGTAAACAGAAAATAAGAGACCAAAACACAAACCAGGAGAAACAATGTAATGCTTTTTACATAGGACTCACTTCACAGGCTACTCGAGACCGCATGAGTGGACACAGGTCTGATGTACGACATCATTACGTGAGCAAGCCTGTGTCTGATCATGCGGCCTCACATGACACTAACGACCTCAATAAATGCTTCACGATAAAAACAATTAAAACATTACCAGGATTCGTCAATTATCCAACTTTGCGTCAGTGGGAATTAGCTTATCAAAATGTACTGAAATCCAGGCAAATAGAGGAGAAGCCTGGGCTAAACCTCAGATAACTCAATTCAAATTTCCCTCCCTTGTAAATATCATTCCCCTTCACTCCTTTGTAAATATCATACCAACTCATTCCACACCTCCCCTCTCCTGTCTCCCCTCCCTCCCCTCACATACCAGCCAGCAAGCCAACAGTCAAATCATTCTACTTCTTCTTGTGACTGAAGAAGCATCTCCACGATGCGAAACGTTTCAAAAATGTAAAAACTTTCGAGTGAACCTCTGTGACCACAAGAATTTCCACCTGCTGTGACTCTTTCGATCGGTAAGGCCTTGCTGGTTATTCCTGTCCTTTTCTTTTAATAAGAATATCTTTTTTAAGCTATTTTTAAAGACAGCATCACTTTGAATACTTCTGATACTATTTGGCAAAAAATCATAAATTTTTGCGGTTTGAAAGAAAGCACTCTTCTCAAACTGAGCAGAGTTATGTCTCTCTGTAGCAACTTTATCTTTGTGTCTTGTATTATACAAATGAGTATCAATATTACATGTGTACAATTCTGGATACTTGTGCTTGAACAAACAGCAATTTAAAATATATAAAGAAGGTAAAGTTAATACATTATTTGCTTTGAAATGTGAGTCACAAGTATCTGTTTTCTTAAAATGAAGAATAGTAATCAAGGCTCGTTTTTGAAGTATAAAAAGTCTATTTAAGAAGTTTAAAATCCAAGATAGTGACATTTGTAAATTATGTACAAATGAACCTCAAGACAGAGGGCATCTGTTTAGATGCTCTGCAATATCGGCTGAACTTGACTTGTTGCCTGGCAACATGAAGAGAGAAGAGAAAGAATTCTACCTCTATTGGCTTACTAGAAGTAGAATGGTTTAAACGCCAAAACGTGGGCATAAGAAAAGAAGAAGAGATTTTTTAGAGGTCAGGAAGGAAGTATTCCTAAAAAGTTATTCAAAGTTTCAAACCACGCCCCTTTTAGGTCCTATCCTTTTATTGAGAAGTGATGTCTATTGTTGCCTCTCTCTCTCTGTACTTTCAAAAAATAGTTTCTAGACTCTAAACAAATCTGAAAATAGGGTAGCATAACTTTGCACCTTTTATCAGGGACCGGATGCACACATTTTTTTCGACATGCAAATTTATTTTTCATGCATCTGGGATGCGCATCCAGATGCATCAATTTTTTCCCGTGCATCCGGGATGCATGGATGCGGATGCAAGCCCATTTTTGCGTATCTGTGTGCATCTTGCATCTTGCATCAGCATCCGATCCCTGCCTTTTATCCATTTCTGCAATAGCAATGTCATGCAGGCTCCTCCAAAATTTACAAATCTGTATTTATCCCACAACTTACAAGTTAGAGGATTTGGATGGTAAATTTGAAAAGTTAGCCACCATATTAAATATAAGTTTGTAACAGAATTGTGAGTTTATCAATGTGGAAAATTCTTAATAGAGCTTGGGTCCAACTTGGCAAAATCGTACATTCACCCAATTTTATATCAGAAAAGAAATAACTGCTTCGTCAGCACATAAATAAAAGTTTTAACAGTAAAATAAAATAATAAAATAATAACATTTTATGCAATATGTAATATCAGGCAAATGATACCTTGCAGAGGCAGGCAAGGAATTGTACGCCCTGACTACATGGGGAAAGAAGGAAGCCAAGTAAGCAGATTTGATTAAATAATCTCTTATCGAAAAGTGCAAAAAGACAATTTTGAGCTGATATATTATTTATAAGGAAAAGGAAACCTTTGCGGTTGGATATATTAATTTCAGGATAGAGATAGGAATAAATCAACAAGCCTCACTACGTTGAGATGTCCGCAGAAGGTGAATCTTGTTGGCACAGATGACACAAATATTTACAAATACATTATTGAGACGTTTCGACCAACATTTAATCAGCAATCTTCTGTGATTGATAAAGACCACATCATTAAATGTTGGTCGAAACGTCTCAATAATGTATTTGTAAATATTTGTGTCATCTGTGCCATCAAGATTCACTTTCTGCGGACATCTCATCGTGGTAAGGCTTGTTGGTTTATTCCAATTTTGAGCTGACAATCTCACATGCAGGTTGCCTCGTCCAAAAAACATATCATAAAAACATATATTAGTTCGTTATAATCACTAACTGTGGTAATGTTATCATGTTAGCAACTACGTGGTAATGTTATATCATGTTACTAACAGCTAATGTCACTAACGGGTAATGTTTTATCATGTTACCAACTACGTGGTTATGTTATATCATGTTACTAACCGCTAATGTCACTAACGGGTAATGTTATCATGTTACCAGCTATGTGCATGTTACTAACAGCTAATGTCACTAACGGGTAATGTTATCATGTTACCAACTACGTGGTTATGTTATATCATGTTACTAACCGCTAATGTCACTAACGGGTAATGTTATAATGTTACCAACTACGTACATGTTACTAACAGCTAATGTCACTAACGGGTAATGTTATCATGTTACCAACTACGTACATGTTACTAACAGCTAATGTCACTAACGGGTAATGTTATAATGTTACCAACTACGTACATGTTACTAACAGCTAATGTCACTAACGGGTAATGTTGTCCGCTTGCAGTACACCAAGGAGGAGATTGCCAAGTTCAACAACTTCCAAACGGAGGACTTTGTGCGCTGCGAGTTGGCGCGCATGGCCAGTCTGCCCGAGGGCTGCTACGACCCCGGGCGCATGGCGCGGCTGCAGCAGCTGATGCCCGAGGGGGTGGTGGTGAGCCGCGCCTACCTTCAGTCCATCCTGGACCACGCAGAGACCCTCGACTTCACCCCACCTCCCCTCCCTGAGGAGCCAGAGGAGTCCAAGTCCCCCCTTCCGGACTCTGCACAAGTCGCCTCTGACAAGCAAGAGGAAGCTCCCCCTGGCGAGAATGCTGCCCCCCTCCCTGAATGTGGCAAGCAAGAAGAGTCCCCCCTTCCAGTTCCTAACAAGCAAGAAAAGTCCAAGTCAGGGCAAACTGACTCTGCTGTTTGTGGCAAGCAGGAGGAAGCCACGGTCAAGTCTGGTGAGAATGTCGCCCCCATGCCCCCCCTCCCTGACTCTGGAGATCAAGCCACACCCCCCAAGCCCCCCACCCCCGAGGATTCAGCCCCTTCAGTGGCCCTCTTGGTGGACCTCTCTTGAGCCCCCCTAGCTGACTCACTAGCTATAAATGAAGACACCAAGCGCTGCCTGTTCCTCAAGTTAAAAAAAATTATCATTTTATGGTGTCAGACAGTTAAGCTTTAAGTCTATACATTTTAATATGTCAACTGTTCTTACAGCACATGAAGTGTATTTTGTAACGTGGGAACAGTTGTGGACTGAGTCTATTTTTATCACCAGCTACGTCATTCCACTTGCAGTTAGAGCCTCCAAAGAGGAACTATCAAATAGTTCACAACGTCCTAGGGTTCCTGATTTTTATAAATTAAGAAATAAAATGTTATCTTGAAAGATTGTCTGCATTCAATTGCATTCGTATTTTTAGTCAAACTTCCTAGACAATGTAAATTATTATTTTTTTAGTCTCGCTTGAAGTTGGACAAAGTTACTGTCAACATTTTGTTCTGGAGTCACAAGTAAGTTTGACTGTTTCATGTGCCTTTAAATAACAAATCTCATATAATTATAATACTAGAACTGACTACATATTTCTATAAAACTTGAGTTTAAAAAGCAACAAAACTTTTGTTTGTTGTTTTTTTCATTGCTGGTTCATCATTCCTTCAAAGTTAACTCATATGTTTATCATTTAGATGCTTCTGGTAGGCTGAATTTTGTGTTTATAGACCTCGTAAGTCTTATGTAATATTAAATTTTTAGAGGGAAAAAGATTCTGAATTCAAAATTTGGAAAAATGTTTTGTATTAATACTTTCAATAATCACTACCAAAATATAAATGAGATGCATATTGTCTAGTATGTCTTGGTGAATGCATGTTTTTTTTTTTGTTTTTTTTTGTTTTTTTTTTTGCTCACTACTTTCATTGAACACACACATGCCATTATTTGAGCAACACTCAATGTGCTATTGTTTCCTTGAAAGAGTGAAAAACCTTGGATTCTCTTGAATATTTTAAAATGTGAAAAAATAATTTAAATGTGTTAATTACCACAGCTAGTTTTGAGCATCTGATTTTGCCCATTTTCATTCTTTGGTGAACCCATACGAAGAATATACAATTATTTTTTGCAGCTTGAAAATTATTTTAAAAAAGTGCTTTTTAGTATTATGTACTGTGTATTAAATTAATTTTGTATTTGTGATTTTCAATAAAGAGATTATATAAAAATTGTGAAAGATTTCATTGATCTGTGTAATTAGTGAATAATATCGTATTTGCTGTTTTTGTCGTTGAGATGAAATGGATGAGACTTTTTACTAGTAACTGCCACATCGGATACCCCCTCCCAAAATTATAACACAACATGAGATTCAATTAAAAGACTGAAATAAAATTCCTATTCTATTCATCCCCACAGGAGGCCAGAGTGGATTTCAGACAATATCAGGATGACTTATAATAGTTATTCTGATGATGTTACAGCTCATATATATATGGACTTAAATGATCCCTCTGCTTTAACCCCATATGCACCTCTTGGCCAATGAACCAATTAATATTGGAATGCTAACATCGCTTATCTTTTTCCTTCCAGTACCTCCGACAACCCTATAACAGTGTTTAAAGGCCTTCTGAACCTTTACAAAGTATTAAGTGCACGGTTAGTTTTGCTTCAGTGTGATTCGGCTGCATATTTTTTTTGGTTTCAATAGCACAAATATCAGAGATAATAGCCGATGAAGAAGCACCTGTGACGTCACTCACGCTCATTCAGCGGCGACAATATAGGGAAATCCCTGCAAAAGATAAGTTCACTCCCGCTGCAATCACGGCCACAATTTTACTTCTGGAATTTTGAAACTTTACCAGGGCAGTCTTGATAATATTTGTCAAATAGATGGAAAGAATTTTTTTTGTGGCTTGTGTACAGACTGAGTTATTGCGGTAGCAAGATAAGCTAAAAATTTAACATTGTTTTCCTATACAACATTTTCGCTCCTCTTTCTACCGCAATAACTCGGTTTGTATGAATGTCATCAAAAAAAATCTTTCAGACTATTTGATGAATACTATAAAGACTGCTCTGGTAAAGTTTCAAAATTTCAGAAGTAAAATTGTGGCCGTGGTTGCAGCGGGAGTGAACCTATCTTTTGCAGGGATTTCCCTATATTGTCGCCGCTGAATGAGCGTGAGTGACGTCACAGGTTCCTTTTCATCGGCTATTATCTCTGATATTTGTGCTGCTGAAACAACAAATTTTATGCAGCCGATCGAATCACACTGAAGCAACGCTTACCGTGTGCTTAATATTGTGCAAAGGTTCATAAGGCCTTTAAGTGTTGTGAAACATTATTATGGCAGGAATTATATTTATCATCCCTCATCTGGCTGGAGCTATATCTTCCTCTACCAACAACCGTATGCAATAATGAGCAGTCTGTTGTTTCAGGCAAGCAACACAATGAAGTTTTTGCTTTATGAACTCGCAAGCTCATAATTGTGCTCACCTGAAATAGTAGACAGCCTGAGACAGCTCATTAATTGTTATACACTCGAACATGGTGTCAGCAGACAGCTCATTATTCCGGACAAGGGACGACATATTAATTATGAGGCCCTGCGATGATTGAAAGTCACCCAGGTTCAAGAAAATAAGCCCGATTGCACCTATTGCATTAACTCTTGGTCAGAAATCAAATGACAACAGCAGACAAGTTTTTGGACGGCACTCCAAATATTGCAAAACTTTTGTCAATATCAATTGGCGCAAATATTTAAGGGTATAAGATAACACGAAACCTTGATTATTGTAGTCTCATTTGATTAACATGTAAACCTTAGCTACCTCATAATGATTCTGATTTTTTTTTGTGAGACAGTTCAGTTCTTAATATAGCACCAAAAAAATGTGGAACAAATTACAAAACAAATTTTTAAATTTTCAGTATAGGGCTTTCCTATGGAGATCTAAAATAAGAAATTAATTTAAAAAAATTGGATCGTCCGATTGTTTTGAAATTTTTTATAAAATTATTTTGGTGCTAAAAATTGTCTCTCACAGAAAAAAATCAGAATTATTAATTAATGTTTTAGTTTGTAGTCACAATGTATCAACTGATATTTAATGTGAAATAAATAAATAAAAAAAATTATGAGTTTGACATGTTAATCAAATGGGACTACAACAATCAATGTTTCTTTCGTGTTATCTTACCTTTAAAAGATTAAAATTCTATTATACTCATCCCCACAGGAGACTAGAGGATTATAATACAGACAGTATCAGGTTGACTTTTTTACAAACATTGGCAGGTAGTTATGCTAATGATGTTACAGCTCATATATGGCCAATGAACAATTAATTTATTAAAGAGCAGGAATCCTAATCTATTGGCTTGCTAGAAGTAAAATGGCTTAAACGCCAAAACGTGGGCATAAGAAAAGAAGATTTATTAATATTGGAATGCTAATATTGCTTATCTTTTTCCTTCCAGTACCTTCGACAACCCCGCCCCATATAATAAATATTATAGCTAGTCTGATAGTGTAAAAGTGTTGTGAAATATATTATTATGGCAGGACAGATCATCCCTCATCCGGAGCCATCCTCATCCTCTACCAACAACCGCGTATGCAGTCTGTTGTTTCAGGCAAGCGCAACACTGAACTTTTATGCTGTACTGACTCACAGCTCATAATTGCATGAAATATTATTATTATTAATATTGTTACACTCAAACATGGAGTCAGCAGACAGTTCATTATTTATTATGAGGCCCTGCGATGATTGAATCACCTCACTGAACGTCACCCAGGTTCAAGAAAATAAGCCCGATTGCACCTATTGCATTAATTATAATTAACTAACTCCTTGGTCACAAATCAAATGACAACAGCAGCAGACAATAAGTTTTTGGACGGCGCTCCAAATATTGCAAAACCTCTTTGCCAATGATTGGCACAAATATTTATAAAGGAGGAGGCTAACTCAGAGCATGAATTAATTACCGTAGATGAATCATCTCAGTCAAAAAGGATATATGAGACAATATTAATTTCTTATATCAGATGATTTTAGTTATAATATTTAAAATAATCTGTGTACTCATGATCGAGGCATGCAACATTTAATATAATTTATGTTATGCTTATAATACAACTCCTCTGTTATAAAAGGAATTAAATAGTACAAAACAAATCATTACAATTAAAATACTTTATTAGTTGTTATAATAATCACATAATAATACAAACTTCAGTATTCGAATTTGCATATAAATTTTAGTTATCATCAGCCACAGCTAATTTTGCAAAGCATTACATAAGGTAAATTTTTTATGGTTAAAAATATTAATTATAGGGCAAACAAAACAACAAGGAATTTCTAGACCTTTAGGACTTAAAATAATTGGGGCAGAGAAAGAAACGGCACTTTTTTAACAAGAACAACGACTCGACCCAATAATCAAGTCACTTAATTAAGATGTAATCAACCCGTGGCATGCAGTTTTAATTAAGTCCCATAACAAAGATAAAGCGGGATAAAATAATTAACTGTGATAAAATTAACAGTATATATATAATATTAGAATATTTGTGAAATGGAAAAAGCCAGGCAGGCATATTTTTTTAGTTTAACTTAACAAATCAAAATACAGTTAAACTAAAAAAATATGCCTGCCTGGCTTTTTCCATTTCTTCTCTAATCAGTCCATACAATTTGTTTTGTAAGCTAAAATGAATGTTCAGAAACTACTTTTGACATATTTAAGACTTACAAATATTTCAAATTTTTTCAAAATTTTCCTTCAATTTTAAAAATAGACAGAGAGATGCAGATTAAGGCAATAAAAAAATAAACCTAACATTTTTCTATTTTGAAAGGAGATCACTGAATAATGGCATTAATGGATCTAATTTTAGAAACAATATTTCTGTGTCTGCATCGTCATATTTGTTGGGGGGTTATTTAAGATAGGGAACAAATTTATTTTACATGGAAAAAGTCGTCCTAGAAGGTTCATTGCAGTAGCCAGTTCAATGGACCCCTCAAGACGAGCTGGTTCATCCATTGGACTCGCTGACAATCTATGACAATTCCTCCCGCACGACGACCGAAGTGGATCTACTTGCAGCGACGCATGTCTTCGGGGAGGGCGACCTTCTCCTCCAACTTGCCTGCAGCCATCGTTGCCTCGATCTCCTCCACTCTGCAACAAATAGAGGCTTCAAGTCAACTGATTTTGAGGCGTTACCACTGTCCTATCCAAAACTATGATATAAAAAAAAAACTGAAAATTGCTTTTTTGATATAAAAGAATTAGAGGAATGTAAGCATTTGATTCATTAACAGAAGACCTCTAAATGGGGGAGGTGGGGGGATGGTTTCAAATAAATTGCTTTAATAGTTACTGGAAAAAAAAAAAAAAATCTAGCATGGTGGCTGATGTAAAACATTTTTCTGCCAGAACACTTGAAAGGATGGACAGGACATTAAACCATCAGACGTTAAGGATGCATCACTCAAAATCTACAAATAGTCATCAATCTTAATTGCAGGGGACTTGTCACCATGCAATAAATAGAGCAAAGGCTCTCTGGGAGATGGAGGGGGTTAGGGGCATGGTGACACTTTCTAGTCCTCCCTTCCGCCCCCCCTCCCCATGGGGCTGCCCTTTTCAACTTGGCAATAAAAGTGGCACATGAATGAATACTGTATCTGCATGTCTGATCAGTGTGGAAAAATAAGGTATATAAATAATCTTAATTGTGACTTCTCTCCGAACTGATGAAGCACCTAGACAAGTGCCAAACGTCTTGTAGATATTTAACTATTTTTCGAGTGAACCTGTGACCGCAAGATTTTCTCCTTCTGTCATGACTTCTCGATCGGTAAGGCCTTGCTGGTTATTCCCATCCTTTCCATTAAAATATATATCACAACCGAAATGGTTTATTTTCCTTAAATTTAATAAATAATCTTGTGGACAGAAAAAAAGAATGCGTTGTGAGGAACCTGACTCTAAGAATTTCTTCTGACAATGGGCAATTTTGATACTTAGAACATTCACAAAATTTCTCAACCGATTTGTTTTTTATTCTTAGTCTGCTATAGAAATATTTTCTACCCACAGCAGTTGGTTTTTCCAATACCTTTCAGTACAGGGGATTATTTTACCAACAGGCCAAGCCACAGTTAATGAGAGCTACACAAAAGTGTTGTTGTCAGAGAATATTTGAGAAGTACTCACGTGCGGGGCACGATGCTCAGCAGTTCATGTCCGGTCTGTGTGACGATGACATCATCCTCGATGCGCACCCCTCCGAAGTCACGCAAGCGCGCGACGGCCTCGGGCACCAAGAACGGACGTCGGACCGGGTCAGCTAGCGCCTCATCCAGCAGCTGAGACAGGACTTGTCAGACATGGCACGACCAGAGACAGGATTTGTCAGATATTGGCACTTCTTAACTTACAACAAGCCTGTCCTTGAAACCGTCCTTGTAAGGGCAAGCTGATTGAGCCACCTCTACCAAGACATATATCACCATGCAGTGGGATGAGATCAAAACCTTCCATGGAACCAACTCTTCGTCAGGAGTCTACTGAACTGGCTACTGAACCTTCTATGATGACTCTTTCTTTGTTATCCATGGAAGGAATTGTCATAGGAGGTTCAGTAGCCAGTCCAATGGAACCAGCTTGTCGTCAGAAGTCCATTGAACTGGCTACTGAACCTTCTCTGACGACTCCTCTCAAGTAAAATGCAAAACACCAACTCACCTTGGGGATGAAATAACATCCCGGTTCGACAGTCACCACCATGCCGGCCTCCAGGTCGCGGGCGAAGCGCAGGGAGGAGAGTCCGGGCAGCTCAGGGCGCGGGGGGCAGTGCGGCAAGTAGCCCCCCACGTCGTGCACGTCACAGCCCAGCAGGTGGCCAAGACCGTGAGGCTGCAGCGTCGCAGCCAGGTTGGCCTGTCGAGCAGTCAGACGTTAGCATCACAAAGTCCTAATGGGGAATTCTACAGAATCACAACTTAAATTTTAATTTAACTACTATATTATGATGGGTGACAAATTAACAATAAGTTTGACTTAAGTTTCAAGTTTTGTAACTCAAATTTGGGGATTCTGAAGGGATTATTAGAATAAGGGGCTAAGTATGCAACTTGCACGCAAATCTGAAAACTGTGACGTAGAAACTCTCTAGTTCATAAACAACAACTGCCTGATAACACAGCTTGAGAGTCAAGGAGTTATTAGCTATAAATTTTAGTAACACGATCGAAATCAGCGTGATTTTCTACCCTAGTTTCGGTATTTTTATCCCTAATATCAGTTTACATTAAGAGTGATAATCGAAAATTTAAATTTATTGCAAGAAAAATTCACCTAATAGGCAGCGTAGGCAGTTTATACGTCATGTTTTGGCACTAAATTCAAAAGAAGGAAGATTTTTAAAAAATTCCCATGTCTCCAATTTTGAAAATTGAAACTTTTTTTATTGGGACATTTAGTTTCAAGGCATAGAGCATCTGAATATATATATATATATATATATATATATATATATATATATATATATATATATATATATATATATATATATATATATATATATATATATATAATAAATGCAGGAGAATTCTCCATTATTTCCTTTCTAGAATCTTTTGTCATAGTAAAAACGGTACCTGCATGAACCTACTTTCTTATGCATGATTCCATGATTATGCACCCCATGATTCCTGTTCCTCCCCCTCTGTGTACTTCTCAGGGGGTCATTCCAAATCCTCCCCTCTCTTTTGCTGCCTCCTGATTGGCTCGTCGTGATTCAAAAAGATAAAAGCTGGTCATCTTTATGTCTGTGGCTAAATCAAGAACTGCGGCAATACAAGCAATATATATAGGCTCCCCTGATTCTTACTTAAGACAATAGAGTAGTTGAATGTAAAAGACTAATCCAAGAGCATCAAGATAATAATATAAAAATAGTCTTACAGTGGATACAAGCTCATGGTAATATTCAGCTGGTAATATTCATGGCAGCAGATTAATACTTAGCTAAGATGGGCAGCATTATGACACCGCCAGTAACAAATATATCCATTAATTCAAGCTCATATTAATAATACATTGAAACAAAAAGTTAACTTAACCTGGAAAGAGCAAGCAAGTACTAAACCATGGGGAGACAGTATATTTAAATCAGCCAGAACTCATACTAACAATACACTCACTGACACTGTTTAATTTTGATTAGACACAGGCTCATGACTATCTTGGATCGATGCTATCAAAAGAGGTTTAAAATCCAAGAAAGTGATAATTGTAAATTATGTAAAAATGAACCTCAAGACAGAGGACAGTTATTTAGATGCTCTGAATTAGCTACAGAACTTGACTTGTTGCCTGGCAACATAAAGAGAGAAGAGAAAGAGTCTTTTCTCTATTGGGTTACTAGAAGTAAAATGGTTCAATAACCATCAATATGTGGGCATAGGAAGAGAAGAAAGAAGAAATCAACGAACTGAATGTGGACTACCAGCTGGTAATGCACTTGTTGCAACTGTATGACTAACAAATTGCAACTGAGCCCGGTTCTGGACCATCCTCCAGATCACCAACCCACCTCCATCATGGCCTCGATGTCTCCCTGCACAACACCCCCCTCCTTGAGGGCCAGTAGCATCTCACGGTTGGCCAGCACGTGCATGTCCACCCACGAGACACCTGAACAGATAGGAACATGCGGCAAATTGCAAGGAATTGTCATAGGAGGTTACGTAGCCAGTCCAATGGAACCAGCTCATCGTCAGGAGTCTATTGAACTGGCTACTGAACCTTCTATGATGACTCTTTCTTTGTTATCAATGGAAGGAATTGTCATAGGAGGTTCAGTAGCCAGTCCAATGGAACCAGCTCGTCGTCAGGAGTCCATTGAACTGGCTACTGAACCTACTGAAAACATTTTTACATCTGTTTTAATTTGTCCCATAGGTTTTCATGTTTCTACTAGCTACTTTGAATTTTCAGCAAACAAACAAGAGATTTAATAAAACAGAATATCACAGATTCAGAATTTGCATGTTATTCTGTAAAAACAGTTTGGCGAAGTCAGGAAACTTGTTTCAGTGTACCTGGCTTCATGGCGGCCAGGACAGCACGGTTGGCTCGCAGCACCGCATTGTACACCATCTTCTGGTCCTCCGTGAACTTGCCGTTGGCTGGGAAGGAGCACGTGATGTCGGAGGCGTAGCAGTAGTACGAGGCGCCCATGTCGAACAGACTGCACAGACATTGAGACACAGACATTGGTGAAATGCACAGACATTAGGACACAGACATTGGTTAACATCACACATATCAACATTTTGCTCTAACAGAGAAAGAAAATGACAATCCTGACAAGAGAAAAATAAAACGGGAGATAAGTACAACACCCTGAAGGATTCGAGGCCATTGCTAATCATTTCCCGATGGTAAACCTAAAATATTTTTACAACAATAGATGAGGACAATTCCTGATAAGTTTTTGAGTTATTAATTATTCAGATGCTGATTTGACTAAATTTTGACCAAAGTCCCCACATCTTCCAACTTATGTCTTTTGTATTTCAAAAACTTGATCCCTAATTTATTTGCTCAAAATTTTTCTTGTTTATCTATATATGATGGCATACTGAAAAGATAGGAATGGATGATGGTGTCATTAATATTAATTAAGATATTATTTCATACTGCTTCATATAATATTTTTACCAAGTGCATGCACAAAACTTCGATTTCAGGTACAGAACACATAAATTATGTAACAAAGTAATGAAAACTCAACAACACTCAACTCTGCTCTCTCTTATTCAGACTAAAAAATGTAATTTTTCAACGACTCTTGTTGAAGATTGGATGGTTGTGATCTGCCTCTGCAGTTATACCGTCCTGGACTGAAGATAATCTTGGGTCAGATTGCTTGTAATCAACACTTGTTGGGTCCTGCATGCCTCAACTTTGCTTTGACTTACGTGTGTGAATTTCAGTATTGTTGTACTGACATGGCACCAGAATATAACATACAAAACAACAATGAGCAGAGGCTGCAACAATTGGATGCAGACTGGGTCACCACACCAGCGAAGTATTTTCACAACAAGAAAATATATGATCTAAGTGACACCACAAGCTTCATTCTTTTGTTACTGTACACCATGTTGTATGAATTAAGACAGTTAAGGGTTCAATTATTATACTGTAAAAACAGCAACCTATTTTGAATGTATGTACTTCAAATGTATATAATAAGTTACATTGTGCACAATGATTTGACATGGTGAGAGGATTTCAGCTTGCAAGGTATTTTACTGAGCTGCATGCACAGAGCATTTTTGCTTGAAATTTTAAATTTTAGTCTCAGTTTGTTATTTGTCTAATTTATATTTTAGTAAAATTGTGTCTGACTGAGAATCTACAGCTGAACTTGACAGCTGCTGGAATTCAATCTAACAGAGCTGCTGAGCTCTTTTACATGCTATAAATATATACGGCCTTGTCGCGTTGAATGCACCGGTTCTCGTTAGATCACCGAAGTTAAGCAACGTCGAGCGTGGTTAGTACTTGGAGGGGTGACGCTGTAAAAAGTGACACTGCTGCCATCTACTGGCACGTGCTGTATGTACGGCGGCACAATTGATCACGGTGCTGCCATTTCTCGGAATATTTCCGAAGGAAGTGATCACCCCTGTAAGTTCAAATACTGCAGAGGCCTCACAGATCTGGTAGTCGAGCCCAGAAGAGTGCAGGAAAGGGTTCTGCATGGGAGCCTGGTAAGCCCCAGCTCGGTCGCAAGATAACTCTTACACACAAGGTTATATACCTGGCCACACCCGAAAGGGTAAAATGGTGTCAAGGATATTAACTTTTTTTTTTATTATTAAATGAGCAAAAAGAATCTGCAAGGGGAGGGGGCAATTAAAATAAAAAAAATATTATTAACTCACATTTATCTTGAGTTATAAAGTCAGATCATAAGTATTATGTAGCACATGCTATCAAAATCCACATTCAATTTCAAAATTGAGGTTAATTGCATTGAAATAATATTTTAAAAAAAAATCTTTCAGACAGAGGGCATATTTTATCATCTACTGATAATCAGCATTTGTGACCAGCTATAGTACTTTTGACTGCCAGGGGAGAAGGAATCCTGCCTCTATTGGCTAACCAGAAGTAAAAAAGGCAGGGGCCATGAAGAAGTAACTTCACCTTTAATGATTAATCTCAGTTGATTGAGATCTCAAAATCAGACTTTGAACTCTCCACCAATTATAGGTGGCATACAAATTTTGAAACAGATATATCTTTCTTAACACTTTTGTGAAATCTGAGGTAGAAATATTTAACATGAGGTCTTATGGACAGAAACCAGAAATAGAGCTGATGAGAAATCCACCCCCTTGAATTTGCTCAAACCATAAGCAATTCAGCTTTGGAAAATTTTAGAATTTTTTAAAATTTATTTCTTTTAATTCCTCTGACAGAAATTTCTCTAGGATGATGTAACTGAGGTTGATCGTTAATCAAAATTCTTTAATTGTAAAAAATGCAGTGAAAATATAATTGTTCCCAACAACTTTATGGCTTAAGAAGAAAGAGCCTCGTTGATTTTAGAACTGCCAAACTAACAGACATTCAGCAAATTATAACAAATTATAATGATCGAGTTGTCCGGACTTCTGCTAAAAGAATGTCAATTGATGTAAAAAAAGGAAAATTGATTAATATTGCCATGAACATAACATGAAGCTCTTCTAATAACTCCATGTTTAAACATAAGACCACCTGAAACCCCCTACTCACCACATGTCTCCGTCTCTGATCGGCTTGTCGTTGGGTGCTCCCGCATGCCCGTAATGCAGGATGGCAGAGTTGGCTCCGGAGCCGCAGATGCAAGTGTAGGCCACGTGCCGGCACCCCCCGCCATAGTAGACGTGCCGCTGGAACTCGGCCTCACACTGGTACTCCAGCAGGCCGGGTCTGGCCCGACGCATGACCAGCACGTGGGCCTCCGACGAGACCCGCGCCACGTAGCGCATCACCTCCAGCTCCAGGGGGCTCTTCAGAACACGGCTGCAACAGAGTAGAGGGCATAGATGGCTCTGAGTGCAGGAATTTTGACTGTGTGCATCGAGGCTCCTGCAATACCTACAGCATTTTTTGGAGAATCACAAAACTGACAAAATTAATGTGAAAAACATCACTTATAAAGTTGAAATATTTTAAAATATTTGTCTGAAGGTATGGGACAACTAATTATAGTGTTGTCAATTCTGTAAAATAAGGTTGTGGCTGCTGTCAGAACATTTACATCATTTTACAATGTTAAATCATATGAAGGGGCCTCGCTAGATGCAGATGTCAAACCATCAGGTTCTCTGCTAACTTTATGATGTCAGTTGGAGAAAACCAGGGAACGTCTGGGTGTGATAATTAACCCAGGTAACTCACATGACTGTCAATATTTGATGGACAACCTTCATGAAATTTTATTATTGCAAATTTGGATAGAGAAAATTTGTCAGTTTTTTTTTTACCCTTTAACACCCTTAAAATCAAGTGGGAAAACGCTGTGACTTCTTAGCCTTTCCTTAAGCCTGAATGTTTAACATTTGCATGACTGTGAAGTCGCAGCATTTTGCAGTACCAATTAAAGTTCGTTAGAGGATTCAAAAAGATCTGAAAAATAATTGACAATATAATATACATAAATCAAGGCCCCCTATCAAAATATGCAGTAAAAACAAAAAAAATGCGAAGGTTATCCATTTTGCACAGATAGATATTGGCTGTAATGCTGACAGTGAGCTACCGCAGTGGAGCTATTTTGCAAATTAAGGGGTAAGATAACACGAAACATCAATTATTGTAGTCCCATTTGATTAACATGTAAACCTTTTAGCAACCTCATAATAAATCTGTTTTTTTTTTTTTTTTTTTTTTTTTGAGAGAGACAGTTCTTAGCACCAAAAAAAATGTGGAAAAATTGTCAAAAAATCGCTTGATCCAATCTTTTTAAATTGATTTTTTTAAATTTCAAGTATATAGGGCTTTCCCATGGAGACCTAAACTAATAAATAAATTTAAAAAAATCAGATTGACCGATTGTTTTGAAATTTTTTCTACATGTTTTTGGTGTCCCTAAAAAAAAAAAGAATTATTATGAGATTGCTAAGGTTTACATGTTAATCAAATGGAACTATAACAATCAATGTTTCGGTTTCGTGTTATCTTACCCTTAAAGTGCTGCAATGACAATTTTGTGTTTTTCAATGTCCAACTTTTTGGTATAATCTTCAAGAATATTGGTTGAACAGTTATTCTGGAGATTGGATCTGCAAAGGACTAAAATTGGCAATATTGGAAGACACCACAGTGCCATTATAATTAATTATCTTTGCCGATATTGGGCCAGGTCCATACCAACATTATTTAGGGGGAATGAGTTTAGACCTGATGAGCCCTGATACACAATGCAAGAGACTTACCATATGAGCCTCTTGTAAAAATTGCTGATTATACAGCATGAGGCTCCAGCATACAAAAGTAAGGTCTCAAATTGCTGATTAGTTGCAAGATAATGTTGGCTAGAGAGTCACAAGTCAGCACAAGAAATTCCCACATTATCATCTAACTCGCATGAAGTTACTCTAGGCCTGTTCGTAAACCCTGCTCGGTGTACACTTTCTACACCCAATCGACCTTATATCGCATGTACATAAGGTCGATTGGGTGCAGAAAGTGTACACCGAGCAGGGTTTACGAACAGACCTTCTATCTGATGAAATTTAAATCTGGGGTTTGTCAAATGAAATCAGCCAACTCAATGAGGTTTTCTTTGGCAGTGTTTCAGACCCTCTCTCTTTTAGAACTGTTGTAATTAATTCTTCATGTATATCAAATATTTCCTATCAAGGTATTTTTAATTAACATAATTAAATAAATAATATAGCAGAAACTGTCGCCTTTAATTACTATATATACAGCAAAAACTTGTTATTATGTAATGTCAAGGGACCCAGGAAATTAGGTTTACCTTATATCGAATATTACCTTATATAGAGTTTTTCCTATAACCACAATGCTAATTATTTTTGAAGGGACCAGCAGAATCTTCTTTACTTAAAATTGAGTTTTACCTAACACAAGTTGTGTAATAACAAGTTTTTACTGTGTACACCTATTAATTAACGTGCATGCATGATTCTGTCGTTTCAAATTAATTAATCTCATTTATAGAAACAATTATTACAGACCACGTAGAGCTACATTCTTGTTTAAGTTCCCCATAAAAATAAGACTGCTAGTTCAGTTTACACAACGAATCTCTGTAACAGCAATTTTGTGACAAAAACATTTGAACACAACCAGAAGACTTGCGTTGTCCTAAGTGCAGCCAGCTTGAAGATTTGTAAACACATTAAATTTTAATTAAGTTATATTTGAAATTGACACTAACCAAGAAAACAGACCTCTTGACAGTTAGTTAACTTAGCTTTTTTGGGCACAAAGACAATTCACCAGTATCTCAATTGTTGGCTTGGTGAGCCTCGAGCACCATAAGGTGGCATTTAGAGGAGGGAGATGAACTAGCTTCAACATCATGCAGGCACACGCGAATCCAGGGGGGTGGCAACCCCCTCCAAAATTTTGGATTTAACATCAGGCATTTCCATCACTCCAATTTGTTTGTTAAACATTGGTGTTGTGGAGACAACCCCTCCCGAAATTTGGTCCTGGATTCGCGCCTCCAACCCCCTTTGAGTTTAACTTCCTGCTTGGTCCAGGGTACATGACCTCTGTAGTTACATCACCTTGCTCAGTGGGGTGTAACGTTGTAACATCAATGTCCTCTTTTTGTACGTTCAGTCAATTTAGCCGTCACGACCACTAAGATATATGATGCAGCTTTTGGTGTGGGAGGGGGGGGGGGGGAGGGGGGGCATACATGACCAAAATGTGTAAATTGCCCCAAAATACCAACCAACCTTGGTGTGGGAGGGTTTGAGTCAAAAAAGTAAAAGTAAATAACAAAAAGATCCCACGTACATTTTTTATCAGCTGTAACACTTATAGTTTTAGTTATTATTATTATAACTATTATAATAGTTTTGTTATTATTATTAATCAGATTGTTGATTATTGCAACAGTTAAAATCAACAAACTGGAGTTTGCCTAGTTACGTATCTTCTCCCATGCAATGGTCAGTATCCATCAGAATAATTATATAGTCGCCTTGTTCGTTTGCTAATTTTGACTCCTGCTACAACCACCGCGCATTGGCGCGCAACCCTTCTGCGCACGTTTTTTCGGCTCGAAGTCAAAACACTACTACCGCGAAATTCTTTAGATGCTCTTTAATTAAACTGACCCAAGGCAAATAATAAAATTTTTATAGCAGCAAACATAAAAGGTTAGTGCCAATACGTAATTTTAAATTTGCAAACATAACTTATTTAGAGGGTTAACAATAAGCGATCGAAAAATTGCTCCATATAGGATCTTACGTGCGCCCAATCTTTTTTTGTAAGTAAATGGGAGGACAAAGGATTGGTGATGTCATCATGGATGCTGACCATTGGCTGATTTGGTATCATATAAAATTTACCATATATTAAAGTAAAGAAAACTTCTTCTGATACGCATTTCAGCATAATAAATAGCCAAAAACTGCAGATTCTTATGATATTTTTATATTTAGAATCGTAGGTTTGTAACATGATATTGAAATCTGTGTGTAAAAATCGCCAATTTTCCATAAGGCCCAATGTATAAACAAAATTTATACTGTACACCAGAGTCTTCTGCGCGCAATGTTTCTAACAAAACATTGTTCAATGTCTGTCGCGTGGTCCGATTATTGTGTGACGCTTTAGTTCCATTTTGCGCCCGCCAGAGTGACCAGAGGCGCCACCAGCGAGCAGTTTTTGTTGACTATGTGCCATTGTTTAACATAGGAAATTTGCGAGTTGACGCCTAAATGTAACGATAACTTCTAAAATACCACACCAAAATATAAAAAAATATCATAATTTTGATCCAATAATTATGATTTTACATAATCAATTTTACATTGATCCAGGTAATGTAAAAAATAATTATTAGCAAATATTACGGTATTTTATCTTATTTTAAGCACATAGAAGAGACGACGCAGACTGAGGTTGGCGTTTCATTGCCTTTTATGTGATTCTATGCAATCATAGATGTTGGACGGGACTCCAGTCACTCCAGTATTAAAGGTATACAGGCCTCAAATTACAAATTAGACAGACATTAAGTGTTGCTCAAGTTTATAATCAACATTCGTATTATTTTTACCTGCGCGCGGTGCGTCTGTGCGAAGTCGCGCTGTAAAGAAAGTCCTTGCTGACGTCACAACTCACAGCTAGCACCGATTAGCATTGAGTTGTGACGTCATCAAGGACTTCGTGACGTCATCAAGGACTAAATTTCTGACTTTGAACTGCGACTTCGCACAGATGCATCACGCGTGGAAAAAAATGATGCGAATATTGATTATACACTCTAAACCCACTTGGTGACTGTCTAATTTGTAATTTGAGGCCTGTATGCCTTTAAAGTCTAACAGAATAGAAACTTGAAGATTATCGAATTACTGCTATATCTTCAGTATGTATAGAAATTCAAAGGTAAAGTTTTTATTACCCTATAAACCCTATTATATTGCTTTTTATTTTTAAATAAATCAACAAATGGACACTGGTACGGCTGGTAAGGGCAGCCAAGTCCTGCCAGAACTTGCTAGCTAAAAGATTTTAGTGCTTAATTTACAAGCCCTTGGAAACACAGAAATGATATACATTACCTACACCATGGCTATCGCTCCACATTTCTTCGACCGTTTCAATGATAAAAAACCGTTAAAAATTCTTAATTTTTTCTTTAAAATTTGCGCGCATGTTTCTTTCCATTTCACTTGATTTTTGAAAACATATCCTCAATTTTTTAATTATTTCCATTAGTTTTTCATGTTATTCATAATGCTTCCCTTGATAATTACCGCTCGCTGGTGGCGCCGCCAGCGGCAAAAAATTGTAAACAACGGAGTTTGTTTACAATTTTCCTTTCTCGCGTTCAACAATCGAAAATTACACCACGCGACAGACATTGAACAATGTTTTGTTAGAAACATTGCGCGCAGAAGACTCTGCTGTACACATAATCAAAACAACAATGAACTGAGGGTCACTTTTTTTTGTTTACTTTTTGCTAAAAATGGGGTTTTGCAAGTCATCTATTGGTATAAAGCTCATTGTTGCGCTCACCTGAAATAGCAGTGTAGTTCATTTTATTGCAGCGAGATCGTGGTTGACAGATAGTTCATTATTTTGGACGAGGGACGATTTTAATTATTCCTCCTTATCCCATAAAAAAATAATTAGCATATATTGCAAGGTATCTATAGGAAAAACTCGATATAAGGTAAACCTAATTTTCTGGTTCCCTTGACTTTACGTAATAACAAGTTTTTACTGTAATTACACCAAAAACTTTTGATAGTATTACAATCAATTTTATTACTTGCAAATGTTTTATATCAAATTCAAGCTTTCCTTTGTCTTTCTTACGGAGATAGCTGCATTTTTTGTCATAGCCCTTGTGTACCATTTAAATGTGCTGAAACTGCTTGGGAAAATTTGCTGATGACAATAATTTGAATCTTCCTCTGTTGCATTGACAGCATTTAGCATTTGTGCTTCTGTACAAGGCTTATTGTAATGTTTGTTATTACATATATGCAGTCATTTATGACATGCTTCCTTGCAAAACCCTGTTTTAGCAAAAAGTAAACAAACTCACATACCTAGTTCATTGTTGTTGTTGATTGTGTGTGTGAATTTTGCTTATACATTGGACCTTATGGGAAATTCATGATTTTCACACACAGATTTCAATATATATGTTACAAACCTACGATTCTAAATATGAAAATTAATGTCACCAGAATTTATGCAGTTTTTGGCCATTTATAATCCTGAAATGCAGATAGGAAGAAGTTAAAAACTTAAAATTCGAATATACATAGCATAATCAGCCAATGAGAAGCTTTAATATTGACGACACAATTCTCTCAGCCAATGAAAATCTAGCGCGCGAACTGCGCGCGACGACATGTTCTATCAAGCTTCCTATCCTTTAACCCAGCGGTACCTGGTTTTTAATTTTTTTCGGTGGTTCTTATGAAGGGCAAGATTAATAAATTAATAATTCATATGAGCCACGGGAAAGATCACTTTACACGACATAAAAAATATTCGAGATTTTGTGCAGCATAGAATTTGAATGAAAAAATAAATAAGATTTTTCTCCTAACAAACGTTATGGAGCGATGTCAGAATGCGGCGCTGCGGCATTTTTACGTTGAAGCTTGTCATTACATAAATTAAGTATAGCTTTAAGCGCCATCTCCAAAGTGTGTTGATTATTGCACAATTAAAAAATAAAATTCAACAAACTCTAGAGTTTGCTTAAAGCTATACTAACATCATGTAATTGAATGATTATGTATAATTTCAAATTTAAGATATTGAAATGAAGAAAACTTCTTCCTACGTGCATTTCAGAATTATAAATGGCCAAGAACTAAAGATTTTAGTGATATTTTTCGAATCGTACGTTTGTAAAATATTGAAATCTGTGTACGAAAATCGTAAATTTCCCATAAGGTCCAATTTATAAACAAAATTTACACACACAATCAACAACAACAACAATGATCTATGTGTGTGAGTTTGTTTACTTTTTGCTAAAACAGAGAGGATTTTGCAAGTGGTCTAATAAATCAGTAGGACTAAAGGTGTGATAAAGTAGCTGTTATCCAGAAAGATCGCTTCTTTCTGAGTCACATACGGTGTAATTATCTTATAAGAAAGTGAAGTGAGATAAAAAAAAGCTACAAGCTCATGTGATTTATCTGGAATTGTTACGAACATTATTATTGATAATTTTAGTAAAGTAAATGAAATGAAGAAAGCTTTTGATCGTCACCATCGCAAACTGTTTTTTCTGCTGCAGTATTTTTTAATCAAAAGTTCCCTACCATAATTATGTAGCTTATTATAGCGAATAATGTCATTGAAAAAATGCTGTAGTTAGTTTTAGGATGTTTTTTCGTTCACCCTAGAGTAAGCTAGCAGACCAAGCTAGCAGGCCAAATTGTTTAAGGAAGTATACTACACTGCAGGGGGAGTAAAGATCAAGGCTCTAGTACTGGTCAAATGAGGTTTAGAAGCAATTTTTAAGAAAAATATACAACATTAAAAACATGACTAAATATATTTATAATGTTTTTATCACATAATGTGGTGATGAAAGAAATTGCTTGTTCTCTCAAACCTCAGTTAACTGTAAAGAGTCTTGGCCTTTTCTCTCCCCATTCGTGTGCAAATAGATGTGTAATTCAATTGATTATGAAAGATAATATTTTATTATCGTACAAGATGGATATGACATAATAAATACTGAAGTTCTTCTCGTAAAAGTCAGTTAAATTCCTCAACTTTTGTACTGACGGTAACAAAGTTGTGTGGGACTAAAGATAAAAAGCACCACCACTAAATGTTTATTTAACAAGCGTCAGTCCGGACTAGAATTGCACCACAAGTTAAGTTCTACAGTAGCGTGGCAGCGGCCAGCTTCTCCTCCACGTACTGTCTGAACGCCTGGGGGTGTACCCGCAGTCTCGTCAGTTTGTCGTAACGAAGTGTGGCCACCTTGAACCCCATGTGCTGTAACACTCTCTTCCTGAGGACCTGGGGACCAATCAGGTGTCTTCCGTCCCTGCTGAAGTGCTCCGGCACGTTGACCAACAGCACGGTGCACTGGCTGCGGTCCACGCCCGAGGCCTGCCGTCGCCTCCAGGAGCACTCGGAGGGGTGCACCACGAGGTCTAGGAGGAACAGTTCGTTGGCGGGCAGGTCCGAGAGGAGCACGGAGGTGGTGGCTTGTCGCTCCGCCCCCCACAGCGTCTCCCGCAGGGCGAAGCTCATGCTGCGAACCCTCCCGTCCTGCCAAACGGGGCGTGCCAGACCGCGACTGCGGGGCAGCAGGGGGCCCTGGTAGTGCCCGGGGCACTCGAGGGTTAGCGCGGTGTCCAGCACTTGCAGCTTGTCACGGTTGCGCTGCAAGGCCACCTCGGGCTGCGGCTGCGACACGGCGTCGTCAGACAGACGGTCCAGGAAGTGGGGGTTGAAGACTCGCGACACGAAGTTCAGAGGGTACTTCTCGAGGTACACACAGTACAAGAGGGCGTCTAGAGCGTCTGACGGCTTGAACTGAGCAAATTTAGAGTCAAGATTCAGTTCCAGGTGCTTCCAAAATGATTCAGAGTTTTTAGGAGTGTAATTTAGTGTACCGAAAGGTGAAAGGTAGTTTGTTATTTGAGAAGGCGTCAAGTTAGCACTTTTAACGAACATTTGAGAACCCCCGTCTAGCATTTCATCTGACCTGTGTCTAAACTTTGAAATGTGGGCCATAATGTTGGCATAAAGACTGTAGTGGTCGTGGATTTGGGGGTGGGATTTATTCTTCTTGACGTTGGCCTTCACAAATCGCTCTAGCGCCGTTTTGAGGACATCGTCGGAGTAGTTGAGGGCGGTGAACGCAGCAACGATACAATTGAGATGCTCTGGCTTGATGACATGCACGTTCACGTTCGTCCACTTGCTCAGAGCGACGAACAGACGAACTGACGACAACTTGGCCGTTTTCATCAGAGCAAGAATTTCCCCCACCGCAGCATGACGGGGAGAAAGCTGCCACCAGATTCCCGGCTTTCCTATGAGTCTTCTCTCGAGCATCTGGAATATCGCGTGACGGCACTCCCTCAGGCTCGGCAATATCCGGAACATGTCCAGGATGTTGGTCTCGTTGACGTCGCTTTCCTTGGCCACGAAGCCCACCCACAGCTTGTCGACGTCCTCCGACCCCAGCAGGGTCAGCGAGCGTACGGCCTCACACAGCTGCAGCACCGACAACTTGCCCTCGGTGGCTCGAACCAGCACCTCGTTCTTGAGGCGCTCCTTGTGCTCCAGGCAACCGCTGAGGTCCCGCGAGGCCACCTTGAGGGCTGCGACAACGCTGGCAGAGTCCTGGCCCGTGGCCACGATGTCGATCAGCTCACTGACCACCGCGGCACGAGTGAAGTTGGCCTCCCTGCTGGCCGGAGACTCAACGTTGCGCAACTGGACGTTATTTTCAAGGTCGAGGATTCTTGTCAGGGCGTGCACGGCCACCTGCGGCGTCACCTCTTCCTTGGGCATCAGCCCCAGCAGTGCGTACACGGACTTGAGCGTGTGGCAGCGGTCAATGGCGCTCACAGCCTCCTCCTCCTGCTCGTCCTGTTCCGAGGTGGGCTCTAGCGGGACCACCGCGGTGTCTGAGAAGGTGATGACGTCGTTCACCTTGCGCACGATGACGGGCAGTTCGTTGATCTCGCTGCCGTCCTGTACCAGAATGGTCGTCTGACCGAGGTCCTCTGGTTTACGCCACTTGGAAGCTATCTGACGACCACAATGAAACGATATGCATTTTCTGTTCAAAATTGGGGCATTCTTACGTAATAGTGATGAGGCATCAGAGGATGTCAGCATAGAGCTCAAACGTAGAGCAGGTCTACGAGCGTGATGCATGACGTAACAGTTTCAGAAATATTGCCGAAATGACAATTCTAACGCATCACAAATGTTTCACAGAGTATTTACACTGCACAGCGATTAGCAAAGAACATAAAAGAGGCGCAGTATCTAAAAATAGTTCACTGCTCTTTATTTACTTGAGTAATCACTAAAAATCTCGTCAAATTATAGCACAAAAACGTCATTTCTGAACTGTTTTATTTTTAAGATTTTTTATAATCAACAGCTGTTATAATTTAAAAACAACATGGCGAAAGTGCGCAATGAAGTGCGGGAATTTTTTTAAAAAGCTTTTTCTCAGTTTGTATTTTTCTACCCACAACAAGATGTAGAAACCCTTTGATGTTACCCAAAGCTACCCCTGCATGTATCACATCTACCCTGCATCTGCAAAACAAATCCTCCCTTCGATCATCTTACCATTCCGAAATCTCCGGGTACAGCACAGAGTTGTTGACGTTGAACTCATGGATTCCGTCGAACGCCGCCTCCTTGCACGTGAGTCCGCTGTCGCTGTTCACTCCGCTCTAAAACACACGGCAGCCGGAAAACATGGCATTATTAGGCGCGGCTCACGGCAACAAAGGTGCGGCGCAAACAAGGAAAACAACGATCGACAAGAATTTCCGCGAAATATCGAACGGGGAAAAAATAAGGAAACTTGTTTTCTATTTTTATTACATTGAGAAGCGAGAAAAATCATAACAATGTAGCGCGCCATTGTTTATTAGACGGGAAGTCCTGGCGAATAAATTAACTGTATCTGTAGACGGAGCTCCTCGATTCATTATTCTCGCCCACGCGTCTCATTCAAACAAGCGACCTTATTAGGAAGTACATGTATATAATATCCCCGCTTGAACTTAATTGTACGGTCAGACCCACACGGCCAAGTCCATATATTGACGTAGCAAGGACAGAAAATCAATAGTTGTGTACATTTTGACCATTATATAATAATACGAAAGACGAAAGACACAATCTTTCTATGTAATATGTAACGATTTCCTCTGTCTTACACATTATATAATCAAGCAGTAAGAACCTTATTAAATTTCATCCAAATTATGACCGCGCTTATAACATATATACTCTGACAAAAATGCTCGTAAAATCATTAAAAGTTTACTAATTAAGTTCCTCGTCTTTTATATTTTAAAAGAGTTTTTAGAGACTGAATGTGAATGTGTTTCTACATCATTACAGGCAGCTAGCAGAATGCTAAAAAATGTTCTAATTGAATTTCTGTTAATATAATGAATGAAAATAAATTGTGTGTCAAATTTTTATGTTTCACGTTTTGAAAATTATCTATATCACAACTGTAATAAAAAAATATATATCAATAACGACATAGGAATCTTATTGTTAGGAAACTAATCAAGGTGACGACACGTGATTTCTAATTATAGCTTTATCTCGACAGATTGTAATTTGTAGACTGTGTCACCGATGACAAATTAGGCTGCAATAACATGCAGTCGTATTTGCAGAAGTGGCTTCCGTGAGATTATCAACAGAACTGGGCCGATTGAGGTCCAAACTTTATCAACTAGCTGTCATTCAAGCGACGTGGATAAAGGCATGTAGTATATAGTGGACCCGTTCAAAGTTAAAGAATTAAAAAAAATAAAAATCTTTAGTAACTTTTATTCCTACAATCATATATTTCCACGTACTGTACAAGGTTCGTCATAATAGGACAAGTGGCCTACACGATAAAATTGTGCATACAATTTTTTCTTACAAAAAAATGTCATCTCCATACACACAAATGTAGCTGAAGTTTTTTTGTAAGAGGAAAAATTGTATACAATAATCAGAAAAATTGCATCGTGAAATACCGGCTTAAAGCTAAAACAATTAACCAACGATAATTTCTCATATAAGCTTGAAGTTAGTTTTAAACACTATATACAGATCGAAGCATTTATTTGTTAACCACCTTTGTAAAGCCGGTATTACACGATATAATTTTTCTGATTATTGTATACAATTTTTCCTTACAAGAAAACTTAATCTCCATTTTATGTTTGCATGTAGAGGAAATTTTCTTGCAAGGAAATATTGTATACAATAATCAGAAAAATTGTATCGTGTAATATAGGCTTTTAACACTCATTTTAAATATTTTTTTTAATTTTTAATCAAACCCTATTGGGTACTTCTATAAAATTTACTAATTACATACTACTTTGAAACCCCGAACCTTCCGAAACCCGAACTTGAGCGTTTCGCGGGCTCTTCCGGAATGGGAGCGGCCACGGCCTTGCAAATCCATCCCGGCATTTGCCTGCGGCTGAGGGAAACGTGGAAACCTCAGCCAGGATGGACGCTACAGCTTTTGTCAATGAACCGGAAGTGCAATGGTCCAAAGCCACATTTGCCGCGTTAATTTTATTATTATATTATTAAAGCCAGGGGAACCATCATGCACATAGTGCAAAAGCGCAACGATTTACCCCTGGGTGGGAAACGTGGTTTTTGTTGAAAATGGTCACCCATCTAACTACTAACCACGCGCGGCGTTGCTTGACTTCGGTGATCTGACGAGACCCGGTCAAGCGCACTGCGCCACACCATTCTAATACATTTTTTTTTATATCAGAGAGTAGCGGGTAGCTTCTTGTAAATAGTCAGCCTGTGTTGAATTTCATCAGGAAACAGAGTTATCTCTGTTCCCTGATTTCATGCTGCCTCAAATCTGACAATTCTTTTTTTTTTTCTTAATGGTTAGTGAGAAAATAATTGAAGATTTAAGACTGTGGTAACTTTGAGATTGGGATAATAAATTATTGAAGCGCGTCTCAAAACATCGTGTGAACAAAATAACATCACGTGAAATAATATGTGCCGGCTGCAAGTAAATAAAGACGGCAATAAAAACGAAATGTCCTTCGTCTGCCGGGAGTTGAATGACTGGGTTTGTTCCAAGGCAGACCTTGCCGCCTGCACCTTGCGCCTTGAGATACTCTTCCTCCACATCAACACAACACCGGAAGTCGCCTCCTCATCGTTAGTCCGTGTCTCCGGGCGATCTCAAGATTGGAACCTACTGTTGTCGCCGACATCTTTTTGTCCGGCGGACAAATGACTGTAAATGGCTGATGATCGAGCGCCATTTAAACAACACGCTCTACGCCCTCAGAGACCTCATTTGACCACTATATTAATTTTGCAGAGCTTCGCGGGGTCTTTACGTGATGTCGCTAGTGTAGCGTATTAACAATATACATGCGCTCGCTACACTAGCGGCACCACATTTAGACCCCGCAAAGCTCTACAAATATTGGTCAAATCTCTGACCGTAAACGAGGTCTCTAATTTCTAATTAATGGTCTTTGAGGGGCATATCAACACAAATAAAGCAGCAAGTTCCCCCGTCATAATCGAAGCTCGCCGCACGTATGAAAAAAAAGTTTCCGCTTCTCGTGCTGGTCGCAGTGTTGCGGCCTCGCCAGCATCCGCCGTCACAACAAACAAGCTCGCTTGGGTGCGCCGCCGTGCACTGAGCGCTCATATCACATAACATGCTCTCAAATTGTTACCGGTATGAACAACATGCAAGTTTGATAATCCAAGATTTATTATACGCTATTGTAAAAATGAAGAAAGTTATTGTTAGATTTGTTAGTAAATAATTTCCATAAAATCATTTGTTCATCATGCACAATAATAATAAAAAATATCCAATCGCTTTTCTACTCTATAATATTATATTATGTCGGAAATGGATAAATTGTATTGTACTAGTTCAACTGTAACTCACCATGTCCCAAAAAACTTAGATATATAATAATGCGGACACAAAAAGTGATTTCTATAATACGAACCACACGCAACGTGGACACGTGGTAAATAAAAGATCCCGGGGACTCACCAGGGTCAGAAGTACGTCCGGCTTGAGCGACTGGAGCACCTCCGCGATCTGAAACAAAAACAAACCACCTTGACGTTACTCATCCTGAAGCCTGCACGTTCATTCAGCTTCGTCACTTCGAGCTTGGGCGAACACGTGAAAAGTCATGCAGTTCTCTCACATTATTGTCTGTGTGGTGCACGAGAGTGACTAGCGAAATGTGACGCGTTCACATGACGGTGTTTACGGATAATGCGTTTAAGGATGCATCTCAGTAGGTTGATATCTCGTAATCGTACCGCCTGAATTAATTAATGCAACAAGATTTGCAGGGGACTAAGAACTCACTATCACTAGGTGGCATACAAATTTTGAATTTTGTCTTATCAGTTTTGTGAAAACTGAGGTAGAAGTTTAACATTGGCCTTATGGACGAAAACCGGAAATGGAGCTGTTGTAAGAAAACTGTAAGACTGAATTTGCTCAAACCATAAGCGATTAAGTTTTATAGAACATTCTTGATTTTTTAAAATATATTTCATTCGATTCATTTGCAGGGAAATGTTCTTTGACTCCAGCAGTAACTGAGATTAATCGTTAATCTTACGAGGATACTAAACTAATGTTAATCACTCAAAGATTTTTCACTGTTATTTCAATTTAAAATTACATTTGTTTATATGAACTTGTCTTTTTTCTTTTTTTTTTTTTTTTTCTTCGCCATATCAGATGATGAAATTCTAATTTTCCCTCTATTGAGCTCATTGAAATATAAACGAGAATAAATGCAAATTTGTAATCTATAGAGGGGATTGCGCTGACGTCATGCGAGGAGGGCCAGAATGCACGGACTAGCATATAAACAAAGTGTACAATAATTTTTTACTTAACTAATAAAATAAATCAAGTTTAAATATTTTAATAATACACTTAAACAGTACACTACAGAACTCATAAAAAAAAATCACCGCCAAAAAACTGTTAAAAGTATTTTTTATAATTTTTTTTTTCGTCATTTTGCCTACTTCACTGTATAATCTGGCCTGCCAAAACTTTCTCTTTTCCCTCCCTCCTGCGTTCGCAATTTGTTATAGTATAGGGAAACCCCTCTCCCGCCTCACGTATAATATAAAACATAAACAAAAATCAGCTCTATAAAATTTATTATGTATTTATAATGACAAAAAAATCTCTATCATCTGTGACATGCAGGACTATGGATCGATGTAATCATATTTTAATAACAAATATTATATGAGGACCTTCAAACGAAACTCGCAAGGGTCAAAGAACGCCGCAAGGTCGCCGCAAAGGTGACCACGAGACCTTGAAGCCATTTTGTACATTACTTACATTGGTATGACCGGTTGAATTGGCTGTACATCATAAAGACATAAAGACATAAATACATCGATAACATAATTATATTAACATCTGTTGGTTGATTTGACCTGCATGAGTAGGCACTCTTGAGTGCTTATAATAATAACAATGTTCTGTAACTGATTCTAGCGAGGATATGAATTTTTAATGTCCGTGCAGCTTTATGATTTACGAGGTCAACTTGTAGTGACCTCTATATATCAAAGTGCTTGTCTTCGATACATTTAATTAATTTATAAAGTCATTTAATTACATGATGGGGATTATTAGTTTCGTCATATACTTCCTCGATGGAATGCTGCCAGAGAAATTTGATTGCAGAGGCGCGGATCCAGGGGGGGGGGGGGGGGCAGCCCCTCCCGAAATTTTGAATTTAACATGGGCAATATAGGCGATTTCCCTACTCGCAATTTTTTTCTTATAGAGAAAGCCCCTTCCGAAATTTTGTTCTGCATCCGCACCTGAAATTGCATGCCAAAACATGCTTAATTTTAAAAAAATGGAAAGGGGGTAATGGCTACATTGCATAATATGTTAAATTGAAAATTTCGGGGGTGCAGCTCCCCCAACCCCCTCATGCAAGATGCAGCATGCAGATATTATTCAATGCAATCGACACAACTGGACTTAATAAGCCGATGTCGCTGGCAGTTATAAATAGGTCGTATTGATTTGCAGTAGCTGCAGCAGCAAGCGGCGCGAGGCTGAATAAATTAGAAGCAGAGAGAACAACGTTCTATTTGAGTTCGCAGCAGCAAATGTTTTGTTTTTACAAAAATAACTCATGCCTAAAGGTCACGCAACAGGGAAAAAGAATCTGTCGCAAACATTTTGTAATATAATATAGAACAATATACAAGACATCAATAATAAATAATAACTATGGTTCATGAAAATGGTTGTTTTTATTCGCGCTCGGCGGCTATCGATCGACATTATTTTATTGCTGGAACGACCGTTCACTCAGTGATCAATTCTCGTGGTGACTCACGCCGCTGGCTTTCCCCGCGCAATAATAACAATATTTACATCATATGCAGCTGCAAAACAAGTTGTTTTCATCAGGCTGATTGTGAGGGGCTGCCAGTCCGGAAAACTGCAGTTCGATAATTAAATACATTCGTTTTAGCGGCACTGAACGCTTCACATAAAAAGTACTATTACAGGCGCGAATCCCCCCCCCCCCCCCCACCACAAATTTTGGATTTAACATTGGGCAATACAGGCACTTACCCCACTCCACATATAATTATGTTGTTTTTTTAACATTGGCCTTATGGTGGCAGCCCCCCCCCCCCCCGAAATTCTTTCCTGGATCTGCGCCCGAGTACTAAACAAACCCTGAGAATGACTTGGCGCCTTCATGGCCAACTTCCAGCACGTACACGGCGCCATAACACACAACACATGTCCCGTGATCTTATTATTAGTGTAAATACTGTGGGACTGATAGATCAGGGTTTGTTAATTGGGTCCCGAAATGATGAGAAAGTTAATAATGAGATAATTAAGTTACCATAATATGTAACCGTCACCCCACTCCCGGCCCCCATGTAACATATAATATAATACAGTCAAATTTGCTTAATATTCCTTCCGGAAGTAGCAGGAAGTGTAAGGTTTCTGTTTTTCCTATTCGTATTTTGGCGTTAAATTTTTCACACATTTTTCGATATTACTGCGTCAAACCACTATATGTAAAGTTTCACAATTAAATTACAAACAGAATAGCTGCAATCTTCATACTTCCGGCTACTTCCGGAAGGAACAACAAATTAATTTGACTGTACGAAATAATATAATAATAATATTGTCGGACGATCACCCCTCGCTGCAGCAGGAGAATCGTTGCACGCGCGGTTATATAACGACGGTTTCTTGGAGGCCGCTGCTGCAGCTCCAATGCTAATTATTGTAACAACAGAGCGAGGTCAGCGCAAGGTTTGTCGCCACTAAACAATAATTACTTTGCATCACAGTTACTTGAAGTCGCAGTAACATTTCCATGGCAGGCGTGGACTCAGGTTTGTCATCTTTGCACCTTTTAAGATGTACTGCATGGATCAAATACCGCCAATTAACAATTTTGCGTAAAGTTACGCAAGAAATTAACATGAATTTCTTTTGCTATGAATTCTATTAGCATATCTTTGCAAAAATTGTTATTTGGCGGTATTTGATCACTCCCGATCTTTAGCGGTTACCAACGCTTCTCATGTTTACATCGTTCAGAATGAACGGTTGAATTACACACACAATAATACTATAATATACTACAGATTATCGATTTTACATATGTACACTCGTCGCCTCGGAAAATGTCAAACTTTCAACCTTGTTTATCATCATGCCCGGTAAGAATGATAACGCATGGCTGCAAGTGGGAAATTTTCCGAGGCGACGACTGTACAATGAAGGGGCGGATCCAGCACGCGGCTTTGGGGGGGGGGGGGGGGGGCTACCCCGCAATGTTAAATTTGGAGTGGGATGGTGGGTGGAGGGTGGTAACACCTTCAATGTATTTGGGGATCTTTTGGAGGGGGCGATCGCCTGGTATACTCCATTCGAATAAAAATGTCTGATCCGGCCATGTTAAAGTATATATATATATATATAGTGTAGACTCGGACATTTTTATTCAAATGGAGCTAGTGTATAAACAATGTGACTTCTAATTACAACCTGCAACAGTGAAAGTGTATGCACTAAAGAGACCCGACGAGTCATGTGTTAGTTCGGAGGTCGAGGTATGTGGATGATGATATCGATGATATCTGTAGAATCGTAGCCACCATATTGTTTAATCGCGACCAATTAAGTAAAGATTGTAAAGAGTTATAATAGAAGGTTCAGCAGCCAGTTCAATAGACTCCTGACGACGAGCTGGTTCCATTGGACTGGCTACTGAACAAGCGGGGATCCAGGACCAAGTTTTGGAGAGGGCCGGTTGTCTCCATAAGGCTATATGTTGAACAAATTGGATGGGGGAAATGCCTATATTGCCCATGTTAAAACCAAAATTTCAGGGTGAAGGGCTGCACCCCCCTGGATCTGCTGCTTACGCACCTGGTCCACGTAGTGCACTTGGTCGACTGCGTAGCGCTGCCTCCACTCTTCGAGCGAGCGCAGGGGGCCCATCCACACCTCGTAGCTAGCGGGCAGGCGCGGGCAGAAGAGCAGCGTCTGGCCCGAACCCACCACCACCGCGCCGTAGAAACTTGGCTCCAGCACCCCGAACAGCCAGTGGAAGTAGGACTCCTGAAACACCGCTCAACATTAGCATCTTCAAATGGGGTTATGGGGGGAACAAATAAGAGTTGTTTGCTGGTTCTTGTTTACGAGGAAAAATAGCATAGCAGGTATACGCAAGATTAAGTAACTTACTAAGTAAAGGGATCTTGGGTCCAACTACTATGGCATTAGATATTAAGAGAAATGACAAAAAAAAAAAAAAAAAAAAATGAAAAAAAAAATATATAATATATAGTTTTGGTTGTTCTTTAATGATGCGATATTTTTTATGCCATCTATCGTGTATTTGTGTATTTTTATAATTTTTTAAAACTGATTTATTTTGTTTAATAAAGTGAAAAAAAAAAAAAAACAATATAATTTGTTTATATACTAGTCTGTGCATTCTGGTCCTTCATAGGGCAGCCTAACTTACAGGGGCATGACGTTAGCGCAATCAATTCTAATTGTATACAGTTAGTGTGTAGACTGGGGTGGTTTTCAGGGTTAAACCCCCACCTCTCTTCTATTCCATTTGATGAACCCATGCAGCAGACGGTAGAATACATAGGGAACGAGCCCACCTTTTAAACACCTCTCATTTTTTTTTTTTTTTACATCAGCTAGGGATACACCTGAGCATACAGCTCGCGGCGGGGGGTAACGGTTATAAGGTAGGGAAAGGATGGTGCATGGCCACGCATCCCAGCATTTGCTGAAGTAAGACTGAGGGAACCGTGGAAAGCCATGCAATCACAGGACGGACACCTCTACATTTTATCAATGGACCAAAGTGATGTCCAAATTCTAGGGAACCACACACAAAAGTGCATCACTGCACTGGGTGGAAAGCGAGATTAATTTATAACCCCAGGGAGGAAGCATCGTAATTTTTACTTGAAACGGTTACCCATAACCACGCTCGACGTAGCTTGATTTCGGTGATCTAACGAGAACCGGTCAATGCACTGCGCCTTAATCTGAAAATAATATAACGAGTTGTTCCCTATATAGAGTTGACCTATCAAACTGCAGTTGTAGCATGACCAGTTACAGGCTCGAACTGGGAAACTATAAGGGGCCAGTCAGGGCCATATAGGCATTATAGGCAGCAGGGGCCACTTTTCAGGGGGTCTGAGGCCACTTTTCCTATGCTCCTATGTTAAAAATCTGAGGGGCCAGTCAGGGATCCCTGACCCAACCTTATGGCCAGTCCGAGCCTGACCAGTTAGATGAAAACAAAGCTGTATACAACCCGAGACAGCGTGCATATATACAATTATCATTAGGACGAGTAACCGCTCTATCAAGTTATAAATATCGGGTCAGTGGAAGTCTTAGGACGGAGGGCTAATTGGATTTGATGCATTTAAAGGGACTGCACGGCATGCAGCCAGACCAGTGCAGTTGACTGAGAGCTGATAGCATTTCTAGCTCAATATTATGTCACCAGCGTGTCTTGTAATACAAAAAACATTGTATTTATAAAAGATTTCTGTCAAGCTACAGTATAAAATATATATGCATTTATTGATTTTCTTAAATCAGCTTCGGTTTAATAATTTATTAATATCTCGGGACCGCATCACGAACTTTGGCTCTGTTGGTATATCATGCATGCCAGCCATTCCATGCGGTGCATGTGGATAATCAGAACGTTTGTTGGTGGAAGCTTCGTGTCTTTTACTTATTTTATTATACTATCCAAAAAGCCTAAAATACGAGCTTTTTCTAGGAGTCGCAAAACCAGTAACGCCCTCTCTGATTGGTCATGACGTCACTGCGCAAACCCCCTCCACTTTCTATGCTCTGCCAGGGTTAAAAGTTGCGACTTCTGTTTAGGCGCAAAACAAAAAGCTCGTATTTTCAGCAGTATTTTCAGCTTAAAAGTGCAAATACGAGCTTTTCAGTTTCGGCTTACGCCATGCATACGTACGGCTTTTCTTTTATTGGCTAAAACTCGGCTTGCGCCCAAGTAGCTCGGCGCGTTTTTGTTTTATGGTCTAGTTTTGACACAGGGTCAAGAAAACTTGCAGCAATCCGAAATAATACATTGCTCGCTTAATTGGATCGCAAAACCTAAAATTTTAACTCAGTCCTGCACTGAGTTACATGAATAATATACTAAGCCGAACAATTAAGCTCGTATTACAAGCGTCAGAGTTTGAGTACATATACCCTGAGCGACCGAATGACCAGTTGATGTCAATATGCATCAGTATTATAGTTGTGTGTTCAAGAGGCACGAGGGCGCGGATGTAAACAAATGCCCGCCTCCATTAAGGGCATTGGGTGTAGCACCGGTAGTTGGCAGCACTGACGTATCTTCACCATGTTAATTTTTTATCCTTGCTCCTCGGAGTAATTTTTATGTTAGAGCTAATCTGATTGCTGTAGTATCAAGATAATTAGTAGCCCAAGTGCACAATTTGGCTAAATAGAGCCTGATTTAAAAGAAAGTATTTTTTTTATATTTTAGAAAAATGCATGTAAATTTAAAAAATTACTAAAAAATACTTTTCTTTAAATCAGGCTTTTTTTAGCCAAATTGTGCACTTGGGCTACTAATTATCTTGATACTACAGCAATCAGCTTAGCTCTAGCATAAAAATTACTCCGAGGAGCAATGATAAAAAATTAACATGGTGAAGATACGTCAGTGTTGCCAACTACCGGTGCTACACCCAATGCCCTTAAAGTAAAGTGCGCGCTAGAAAAAAAAGTTGAGTTAGTATTTTCTAAAAATAGTTCAAGTAGTCCTCCATATCAAACCAAAATTCAAAAAATTCTATCTCAAATAGGTTTGCCAGAAAAAAATTGCAAAGTCAGAGTGAATGCGTCGCTTAACATGGGGCCTTACCTGACAAAAACCCTCGAATATCTCGAAAAAATACACCGTTAGGTGGTATGAAAAAAATATAGTGATGTTCTATGACCCAAGCTTTAACCAAAAACCGATTAAAAAAAATTTCTCTCGAATCCATTTTTCCGTAAAAAAATCAAGAAAATCTACCATGTTAATTCCCATAAGATTTTTTATTATTTTTTTACGGAAAAATGGATTCGAGAGAATTTTTTTTTAATCGGTTTTTGGTTAAAGCTTGGGTCATAGAACATCACTATATTTTTTTCATACCACCTAACGGTGTATTTTATCGAGATATTCGAGGGTTTTTGTCAGGTAAGGCCCCATGTTAAGCGACGCGTTCACTCTGACTTTGCAATTTTTTTTCTGACAAGCCTATTTGAGATAGAATTTTTTGAATTTTGGTTTGATATGGAGGACTACTTGAACTATTTTTAGAAAATACTAACTCAACTTTTTTTTCTAGCGCGCACTTTACTTTAACGGATAGTTTATTTTCTTTCAGTAAGTCCAGTTATATGGTAAGTCCATGCAGTTTTTTCAAGTCACTGCGGCCAAGAAATTTGAGGGAGCTCACTGTGTCATTCTTGGAGCATGTAACAATTAAGTGGGAGCTGGAGGTATACTCATACTTTGCTGTTGGTATACACATGCATGGCAAATTTCAAACATGTATAGAGGCTTCAAGTCAGCTGATTTTTCAGTGTTCCCATCCGCAATGAATTCGTTTTTTCACTATATAGGAATAAGATTTTGTAGGGAAAATTCCCTTACGGAACTTTGGTCCAAACTGAAAAATACAGTAAGATTTATATTAATTTTTTTTACTTGATTTATAATCGAGAAAAGTTAAAAAAACACATTGCTTTATTTTCAAGTGCAAGATGGATCTTAGCGACAACAGTTAATACGCAGCGAGAGCGCATCACGACAAAATGTCAAGCAGTACCCATGTCCTCTTTACAACACTTACAGGCCTACGATGAGCTGTACTGTTTATGTGAACAACGATCTGCATGTAATGATGACTTGGATATCAGACTGGCACCCTCGATAAATAGTGCACGGTCATCCGGAGACGTCTGCTTGTCATGCAGATATATCTTCTTACAGACATATGCTCGAGGTCTACGGTTAACCAGTGGAGGACCCATAAAGGGAGGGGGGCATCCCCTAAACAGTCCGGAAATAATTGAAGGTGTTACCATTTTCCAACCCATGGGCAACGAACCCCTTAGAGGTGCATTTCCATGCATGCATGGAGCGATATCGAGCGGAGCGAGAAAAGCGCACTTGCTTCAATCTCATATGGCGGCCATGTTGGCGGTAAAATCGCTCCCTGCAAGGCGAGGAAATATCGAGCCTCTGATTGGCTTTAGCACGCGATTTTCTCTGTTTCCCCTCTCCATGGAAACGCACCTTTAAAATCTGACAAATAATATAGCATAATTATATTACATGAAATATAGAGATCACCCCATCCCACCTTAAAAAAAAAAAGACTTCGCCGCATGGGATTTGCCCATTGTCTATTAATAATTGTGAATATATATGCAAGAGGCTGCAAATAATCTACAAAGTATTAGAAATCTCAATTGATTTTTTGAAACAATTGAGTTTTGCAATGCGCGCACGGAGTGAAACCACCTCACATCCTAATAAGCTTGGACTCTGATCACTGATGCCTGGAGCTCGCGGTGGGGTAATGGGGTAGGAATAAGATATATAAGGAAAGAATGATGGTCACGGCCTGTTACGCGTCCCAGCATTCGCTGCGGTAAGACTAAGGGAACCGTGGAAAACCTCAGTCAGGACGGACACCTCTACTTTTTATCAATGGACTAAAGTGATGTCCAAAGCCTGTGGGGAACCACACACAAGTGCATCACTGCACTGGGTGGAAAGCGATATGAATTTAATGAATTTAACTTAGTAATAACGTAATTTTTACTTGAAACGGTCACCCATCCAAGTACTATTCATGCTCGACGTAGCTTGACTTCGGTGATCTAACGAGAACCGATCAATGCACTGCGCTCTAGTTTTAGTTTTATATTTGTAATAAATTAAAAGCAAGCAGCAAGTGATAAATTAAGAGTGAACATATTGTTTACTATTATATATTACATGGCAGCACATATGTCATACAGTTAAACCTGTTAAACATAAACAGTAGATCGAGGGGGCAAATGTGCGGACAATGGCACAGCAGTTACAATTTTATAACAAAAATAGAACGGTACGTGTGGCGCGTACGTGTACCACTCATCTATAGTGAACAAGCTGCAAAGACACGGTGCAAAGTTACAGTCGATCGTAAACATGATAGCCACGATTGTTAGGAACTTCACTACAGTTCGAAGTTCAATGAATGCAGGCTCGAAACAATAAATCGGAAAAAATATAAAAGTGGTGACCAACATGCCTCGTTGTATTTGAAATTTCAGCTCCCCTTCCCCCTGAATTTGTGCCTGAAAGTCGTTGCAATAAAATTAAATATATAAACATTTAGAACTATCAATGCTAAAAGTAATATTTATTATATATATATTATTAATAAATTATTAAACTTGTCATCTTATTAATCATCATATGTATCTTCATTCATATTACATACATATATTTTTTATATACTCGAATAAAATCATAACACCAATTATAAACGCCGCACACAACAATGTGTGCATCCATGACAATATACAGGGTGTCCACAGAAATTCGCACGAATTGACAGGCAAATTAAAGTATGAAGCAGGATGGTACATGAACATGTTATACATCAAATTAAAGCTTATATAACAATCAACATTTTCAAAATTGTAAGCAAAAAAGCATTGTGTTAGTCAGGGGAATAAGAGGAAAAAATTGACGAAATCGCGCGTTTAGTGAAGAAAGCGCGAATTTTTTTTTTGGTGGTAGAGTTCACCCCAAAGATAAATTTTTTTGGCGGAGACAAACGAAAATGACCTTGGTTCGACCCCCGTGACCTTTGACCTCGCGCATCTTAATTATTTTTTCCTGGCTATTCTATTGAAGTTAGAGAAATAATTTTAATTGCAAATTATTGGTATTGATAAAGCAATGATGACAAAAAAAATGAGCATCCTAAACCAATTAATTTCAAAATGGCGGCTAATTAACTTAATTAAATCATGAAATCTTGGATATTTTTAGTGAATTTCTCGTAACTTCTGGCATTTATAATGAAAATAAACCTCAGTTAACACGAACAGACATTTATGAACGCAATATTAAATTAATAGAGTCATTAAATGCATATAATTAGGCAAATTATTGATTTAATTAAGTAAAACCAAGTAACACTTTTTAGTCAATATTGCAACATACTATCGTTATGGTTGGATTTTCCACTGCAGTTGTGATGATTTATGAGTCAACTTAAGTTAATGTCTGTTGCATAAAGATTGAGACTACATATTTTCAAGTTGATGACGTCAGCAAATACAAAATGGCGACCAAGATATTGTAAGATATTTGTTGTCTGAGGCAAAGTTATGATAATAAAGATTATCATTGTTATTAAATTAGCCTGTTTTACTATGTTTTTTTTCAGTTTTTTTTTTATGAATTAGCTCCTTTTGAACTCAATTCTTGATAAATATTAAATTTTCACTCAACGTGTGAAATAGAAATAAAAAATCGTAAAAATAATTGCAGAAGTAGATAAATATTTTTAATTGAAAAATAATAAAATATTGATATATTATTTCCAAATATTTATAAATTACAATTTTATGCAAATAATACTCATTTTTAATTTGAAACATATTTATCACAATTAAAAAAAATACATATCAATATATTTAAAACTACTTATATTTATTGACAAATTATTTACACCTCTAAATACAAATTGTATTTTGTGTTATTTATGTATTATCACTATTACCCAATAAAAAAATCATTACTAATTTTAAATATTTATATATAATAATATTATACAGTCATATTAATATTAATTTATAAAAATATAACAATAATGTGAATTAGGCTACATTTTTACATCCTTCACAAGCACAGAGTTTGCTGCATTTCAAGGACATTGAAAGGCAGAAACACATTTTCGTGTTGCATCCCTGTTTACAACCACATTTTATGAACTCAATGAGTGTGTCTTGAGCTAGTAAGAGGGTCTTCCATGTTGGTTCCCAATGAGAATAGAGAATTGTCCTCAATTTTTTTTATTGCAGAAATAGATAGAGGGTGCAAAGTTATGGTACCCTGATTTGTTTCAGATTTTTTAGAGCCCGGGAACTATTTTTAAAAAATTATTGAAAGTCCTTTTCGTGACGTTCCGAAACGCCGCTCCTTAAGAAAAAGATAGGACTTGCCGCCGCATGACGTCACAAAAAGGACTTTCAATAATTTTTTAAAAATAGTTCCAGGTCTCAAAAAAATCTGAAAAAAATTAGGGTAGCATAACTTAGCATCCTCTATCCATTTCTGCAATAAAAAAAATTGAGGACGATACTCCATTTAACCCTCACTACACCAACCCCAGCTGTTCAGGTCTGGTAGCACTGGTTGCGTTTCAAAACACTACCCCAGACGTGTCCTCCTTATACTGCATGCACGTCTAATATGTTGCATCAATGCATCCTGATTAGGTGGAAAGTTCTCCAGTAACTTAACATCTCGTCGTATGAAAAGTTCCTCTAGCAACATTTTCAGGACATTCTTCAATCTGTTCTTGTAATTTTTTGTACCTTATTTGTGCAACTAAGTATTTACTATCATTATACGGAGAGTGACAATTTTTATGCCACACTGCATTGTGAGATAACAGTGACTGTGCAATACCAAGTCCTTCGTCTATGCGAACATATAAGTTGATTTAAATTCTTTAGGTAATTGATTAATAGCTACAAATCTATTACATTGTCCTCAAAATTTGAATGTTTTCTCATCATCAGAACGATTAGATTTTGTTGGACAGCGAAGTTCAAGGCGTAAGTTATGGCGTCGACAAATAATGCATGAATTCCAATTTATCTGGCAGTCAGTATATAGTCAAATCGTGTTTTCGTTTCAACATTGTCACAAATTACCTACAATTAAAATGTTGTGTTAAAATTTTTGTTTAGTATAAACTACAGTATAAAGGCAAATCCTCTATTTATATTTTTATAGCTATAATACTAATTGACGTAATTAAAAAATAGAATTAATATAATACATATTACTATTTTTTAATACTTTCTACCATAAAAATAATAAAATATATTATATATAATAACTCCACTGACTGCAAGTTGTTTATTATACAAGATTTGAACATGATATAATATAATATATAAAATAAATTAAATATCACACTTACCGTGCAGTTCTCATAAGAACAGTGAATTTCTGCATGCAAATTAGCGATCGAATGATGGAGTCTTGTAAATCACTAGTTAATATACGCACGATAATTTTTACGTGCTCACAGTAATAACATGCTGATTGAAATAAAAATTGTAACAGTCTCATATTTTAACGACGCTTGAAGATCGAGTCGATACGCATTTTTAAATATACTTACTTAAGTCAAGTGACCAATTAAAGGATGACAATATACCCTTTTGCAGGCTATACTTAAGTAAAATCTTTGCAAATGTGTAAATGAGGTGGCAGGTGCATTGCTCGTCATTAGACAAAACATTGAGGTAGGCGGGTGTGCGCAAATCATAAACTCAGAAGGTATGAAGAAGCAAGTAAGTTCAAAAAAATAATAATAATAATAAAATAAAATGCACGTCACAAAAGCAACAGAACACATGACGTAGCGTCAACCATAAAATTATATTTTATATTACTATTTGCATAATCTGACGAGAGCAAACAAAAAATGTAACTAGAATATTCTATAAATATACACGGAGAAAACAGTTAACTGATTAAAAACTGTAGGTACAGATCCAAAAGTATTACTGTTGTATATTAAAGATTTTTCCTTTACTTTTAAAGTTTAAAAACTGTTAGTACAAATTCAAAAGTATTAACTTTAAATATAAATGATCTTTCCCTTGAATTTAACAGTTCTAACCTCGTTAATACGAAAACATTAAAAATCAAGAGTTTCTTACTTGTTAAACATCAGTGTACACATTTACATGGTAAGATTTAACCTTTTACGATGTAAAAAAGAAAAAATTAATCTTTTATTGAATTTTTTAAAGTTTAGGAGTGTAATGTTTTACAATTTCAAACTATTCAAATATAAGCGTTCGTGAAATGTAAAGTACAACAGAGGTGTGTAGCTGTGTACGTATAAATCAGTAAAAATTAAAGTCTTAAAATGTATTGGAAAACGGCCGTTATTTCTGCACACGTGCCTTACTTCCAGTTTCCTGTTTCAATCTGCAGGCGTCGGTTTACTTTCGTGTTGTGCTCTGTGTAAAGATCATTCTGGACTATTAATGGTAAGTTTTATAACTAATACTTGATTTTGCATCCTATAGTATTATTCATTGTTTTAATGATTGTGTACATTTAAAAGACAAATGCAGCCAGCAATGTCACATGCAGGAGCATGCAGGGCATCACTTGGACGGCGATTTGCAAGCCATTGAGGATGGATTTAGCGAGCTCTACAACGCTTCAAGTGAAATATTTCATGGTAAGTTGAAATTTAAATTGTAATAATGATGCAATTATACTAATGCAAGACCTGTTTGTATTTTTGTTTATACAGATTTGATTAGCTGCAAAGAATTGCAAATTGAACGCCACGCGAATGTAATCGTTTGAGCAGCAATCCCTATATCACCTCCACATCGCTGGATGGGCACCGTCATTTTGCTGGACGAACCAAAATCACCCAGAGGGAAAGAAAACACTCGTTGGAGACACACCTTTGCAGTTGTGAAAATGTTGAGTACTGTACCTTTGCGTCACTATATACTATATATATCATTCAAAGAATTCACTTCATAATATTTTTTTTATCTCTTTACAACTAAATGGAAATTCATACGACTCTATTGACTGTAATCATTATAAATTTTGTATTCATACTTCCACCTTTTTTTGCTCTTTCTTCAGTAAATTTAATACATAATATTTGTAATTAATTATTAACAATTAAAACTGTCATTCATAATTATTATTCATTATAAATATGTATCATCAAAACACTAAATTAAATATTACTGTATTATAAACTTTAATCACCTGTTCTTTCATTTTATCCCTTTATTTTGTATATTATTGGCTATAATTCGCGTCCTCATTACCAATAAATATATATTAAGGTAGTACAATTTAGTTAAATTTATATAGTGTTAATAACAGAATAAAAATAGAAAGTAAAACATTAAAAGATATTGCAATCATTATTATGACACGAAACGATTGTTCTATTTATTGCATGCATTTTCTTCTTACAAGCCAATTTCAACTCTACTTGTATAAGTACTTGTACAAGTAGAGTAGAAATTGGCTTGTAAGAAGAAAATGCATGCAAAAAATAGAACAATCGTATCGTGTAATAGTGACTATAATTTTAACAAAGTAAATCTGTAGAATTATAAGGAGGTAGCTATGTAAGCAGGAGAATTACTATGAAGAAACTTTAGATTTTAAAAGAGTAACAACATAAAAATTAAAAAATTTACAGCTTTGAATTGTACAGTTTTATCCCTTAAATCTAACGCTTTTAAACTGTTGTTTTTAACATCTTTTTATATCTAGTACGTTACACTTCTACTACTTTATATTTAAAGTTGTTAGGATTGTAGAAGTCTAACAATGCAACTCCTTTGATTTCAAAAGATTTTTTTCGTGGTACAGATACACAGGAGTAAAACTTTTAAATTCAATTGAAAAACAGTTGTCCTTTTTCTCCGTGTATCATATAATAATAATATGAAAAAATTAAATAAAATTATAATTAATATGTAAATATAATAAAGCAATGAGTATATTTGGTCGCCATTTTGTATTTGCTGACGTCATCAACTTGAAAATAGGTAGTCTCAATCTTTATGCAACAGACATTAACTTAAGTTGACTCATAAATCATCACAACTGCAGTGGAAAATCCAACCATAACGATAGTATGTTGCAATATTGACTAAAAAGTGTTACTTGGTTTTACTTAATTAAATCAATAATTTGCCTAATTATATGCATTTAATGACTCTATTAATTTAATATTGCGTTCATAAATGTCTGTTCGTGTTAACTGAGGTTTATTTTCATTATAAATGCCAGAAGTTACGAGAAATTCACTAAAAATATCCAAGATTTCATGATTTAATTAAGTTAATTAGCCGCCATTTTGAAATTAATTGGTTTAGGATGCTCATTTTTTTTGTCATCATTGCTTTATCAATACCAATAATTTGCAATTAAAATTATTTCTCTAACTTCAATAGAATAGCCAGGAAAAAATAATTAAGATGCGCGAGGTCAAAGGTCACGGGGGGTCGAACCAAGGTCATTTTCGTTTGTCTCCGCCAAAAAAATTTATCTTTGGGGTGAACTCTACCACCAAAAAAAAATTCGTGCTTTCTTCACTAAACGCGCGATTTTTCCTCTTATTCCCCTGACTATGTGGGCTTGTTTTCTTTTGAAACGAAAAAGGAACAAAAAAGGCCGTTTCTGCGCTCCAAACTCCGCAGCTCCGCAAAATCAGCTGTCATCTCAAAGAGATTGTCCTTATTTATTTGTTTGAATAAAAATTTACCCACACAATTTACCACAAGGCTTCTCTGCATGAGCACCGTATACCGTTTGTAAACCCGGCACACGTCCGGACGGGCCTCCAGTTCTCGCCACACGTTGCCAGAATAGCCGGCGTGATTAATCTGCCTATATGGTGTTGTGATGAGAACTGGAGGCCCGTCCGGACGTGTGCTGGGGGGTACCAACGATGCTCATGTGGAGAAGCCTTGTGGTAAATTGTGTGGGTAAATTTTTAATCAAGCGAATAATTAAATAGAGACAATCTCTTTGAGATGACAGCTGATTCTGCGGAGTTTGGAGCTCAGAAACGGCCATTTTTGTTCCTTTTTCGTTTCAAAAGAAAAGAAGTCCACACAATGCTTTTTTGCTTACAATTTTGAAAATTTTAATTGTTGAGCTTTAATTTGATGTATAACATGTTCATGTTACCATCCTGCTTCATACTTTAATTTGCCTGTCAATTCGTGCGCATTTCTGTGGACACCCTGTACATGTGCTGCAACCATGCAGCGCACGCTAAATAAATTAAGTGAAGTGATACAAATTGACGACCGATACGCTCCGAATATGATATATTCCCTATAATCTGCAAAATCTTATATATTATTTACTATTATAGTTCACGTAGTTGTATATATAATCTGAGCTGATGTTTTGGTGCCCCCACTTCCACGACTGATGCATGGACCGATCCTCCACGAGGCCCCAACAACAACAACACGTGTGTCGTTTTTTAGAACGCGCGTGGCAGGATGTCGAAATTAGCAGCCAATGACGACGCATCTGTTGGCGCACAAAGTATAAACGTCGTGGAAATATTGTGATAATGCGTGATATGCCGTGAGGGCCGCGAAATAGATTAGAAATGTTAGTGCATGTGTAAATAGTACCATGCGCGGAACCAGGGGGGGGGGGGGGGGAGGGAGCTGCAACCCCCTCTGAAATTTTGGATTTTTAAATTAACATGCTGGGCAATGGAGTATTGTCCTCAATTTTTTTTTTTTATTGCAGAAATGGATAGAGCGTGCAAAGTCATGCTACCCTGATTTTTTTCAGATTTTTTAGAGCCCGGAAACTATTTTTAAAGAATTATTGAAAGTTCTTTTTGTGACGTCACAAGAAAAAGATAGGACTTGACGCCGCGTGACGTCACAAATAGGACTTTCAATAATTTATTAAAAATACTTCCCGGGCTCTAAAAAATCGGAAAAAAATCAGGGTAGCATAACTCTTCACCCTCTATCCATTTCTGCAATAAATAAAATTGAGGACAATACTCCATTCTCCCACTCCAAACTTTTTAACATTGTCCTTATGGAGGCGGGTCCGAAATTTGGTTCTGGATCTGCGCCTCCATATATGTATTCAATAAAAATGTCTGATCTGGTCAATGCTAAAGTATATTGGACATATATATTCAACTATCCAAAGGTGGCGCACAAGAATGAGCCAAGTTGACTCACGATCGAACTTTGTCGATATATTTTTAGATCGTGTTATTATTGAAGAGTGAGCTCCACTGACTCGAGCGTTGATCACGCGGGGTCACACAAATAACACACATTGCACGGGAAGAAGTGTCCTCCCGATTCAGTTGATAAAGCTGGTTTATTTTGTGCCCCCGCCGAGTAACGAGCGAACGAAGGGAACTGAAGGTTTGCCTCGCCGAAAAAAGTAGCAGCGAATACAGTCAAATTAATTTAATATTCCCGCCGGAATTGAGTAGTTTCTTATCTTCCTGTTCATGTCCGATTTTTGTACTTTTGCAAGCAAGTCCTCTGTTATTGCAAAGCTCCATGTAAAATTGCAAACTCCAAATTCAAACAGGAAGGACAGAAACCTCTCACTTCCGACAGCAATATTAAATTAGTTCGACTGTATTACGACATTATTTGAGCAACGACACACCCAGTAGCACGGGACACTGGACACCGCTGATTACTTACACCACCATATACCGCCTGCATGTGATGTTTTCTGCACTGTGTGCTCTCATTATACACTACGTTTACATGACACTGTATAATATACGTATATATCCGTTGACGACGTCTCGTAAGAATAATCCGTCGTCAACGAATATACGTATTAAACACCGTCATGTGTACGTAGTCGTAGTACATCAAATTATCGATAATTTAATTTTTTCGCTTGGCATATGGCATGCAATGAATAATTAAGTGCAGTACAAAACGGTTCAAAAAGTTATATTATCCAGCCTGGTAGAGGATCGCAAATTTGAACTATAAAGATAATAATATATAATATATTTTTTTACAAGGATACACCCCTAAAAGCTTACAGCTTGCGGCGGGGTAATGGGTAGGGATTAGGTTGGGAAAGGATGGTGACCACGGCCTGTTACGCGTCCCAGCATTCGCTGAGGTGAGACTGAGGGAACCGTGGAAAACCTCCGTCAGTACGGACACCTTTACTTTTTATCAATGTACCAAAGTGATGTCCAAAGCCTGGGGAATTATTTCACATGCATGCCAAGTTATCTTCGTAATGAGAGTGAAAAAATGTCGATCAAAATTTCGCAGCATTATCTCACATGATTATTGACACTATCAGCCTGCAGGGGTGGTAAATTCCCAGCAATGAGAAGGTTATAGCCGCGGGTTAATTTCTTGATGGTTGAGCTCGTGGTACACAAACAAACGCCAGCTGCTCACGTTCGTTGACGTGTTATTATGGCGCAGCAGGCACGTATGGACGGAATAACAGGTGACTGATCGCTTGGCTCCTCCTGACACAACATAAGGCTCATTTTACAATGCTACAGTACATAGAATACGACCATCACGTACTCGTGGAGTCTCTATATTTGCATAAGGTCTATTTTTGTATCCCCCAAGTTAGGAAAGTGGTCCATGTTGGCTGACTGATAAACGTTACTACATTCTCGCACGTCAACAGCAGCGTGGGAACCCGCGGCGTGACAGGCTGCAGTTTGACGCGCCAAAACAAGTGCTTCATAAATATGTCGCAATGGAGACGACATATATAAAATAAATATAGATTGTGTGTGGATCAAAGTACGTTACTTATTATTACGACAGGATGTTTGTTACCGGAAACCACATGCCGGAGATAGCGATAATAATTTCTCCATATATTATTGAGCAATTAGCAGAGGCGAGCATCCATTACACAACACAAACAACTTTCTTGTGGTTTTTAACTGCCATAATGTCGATGGCCTCTCGTTGGTTCGAGCCAACTTTGTGCAGCTTTATGTATATACAGATTACACGTTCATTCCACTTGAATGAAATGTCCGATCCGGCCATCTGAAAGTAGCCGGATATTTTATTTTGAAAGGGAGTGTACCGCTCGTGGGAGGGGGGGCGAGGTGTTTCCACAAAAGACTTTAGTTTCCCCCGTGTGCCCCAAAACTAACTTTGCAAGATTCAGTCTGCAACGAAGCTATAAGTCGGGTCCGAATCATCAAAAAAAGTACATAACATGCAGGGGCAGATCCAACCTTTTTTATTCTATTGTATTTGGTTTCGAAAAAGGAGGGGGGGGGAGAGAGAAAGGGGCCTTGCCGAATACCCGTATCCCGCATTGCTATTTCTCGGCATGAATGGGGGGTGGGATGGGGGAAAACATTCAATGAAGTTCAAAGTAATTGGGACGTTTTCTTTTGATGGAAGCGACGCTCTCTATCCACCCCCGTGAACTACCTACATGCAATGAAATTAGCTGGACACTTTTTATGACGATGATGAGAAATTCTTTATTAGCCACCCATTGAGTAGTTTTACTATTAACGATTAATCTCAGTTACTTCGGAATCAAAGAATATTTTCCTGCAAACGAATCGAATGAAATAAATTTTAAAAAATCGAGAATGTTCTAAAACTTAATCGCTTATGGTTTGAGCAAATTCAGTCTTGCAGTTTTCTTACAACAGCTCCATTTCCGGTTTCCGTCCATAAGGCCAATGTTAAACTTCTACCTCAGTTTTCACAAAACTGATAAGACAGATTCGCTTGATCGCTTCAAAATTTGTATACCACCTATTGATGGTGAGTTCTAAGTTCCCTGCATATCTTGTTACATTCAGGCGGTACGATTGCGAGATATCAACATATCAACCTGAGATTCATCCATTATATTTTGCATGCTGTGTTTTGCTCAATAATAAAATGATAATTTATTATGTTAGATAAATTGTACTGTAATTTTACTCGCGACAACTCTTTGCATGATAAAAGTTTCGGTTGGTAGAAAATTGGTATCGATCGTTAAAACATTATATAAATAGAGACAATTCTGCAGAATAACAAATAAACAAAGATTTTTTAATTTCTTTTTTTTTTTTAATCATGTAACAAGCAGCGATGCCAAATGTACTTGTCGGCATAACAATAACAACAAACAAACAGTGTTGCCACATCGTCGTAACGATAAAAACAAGCCTGCTGCTCAGAGTTCTTACAACTTTCATCGTGAAGGCTAACAGCAATTTATTTACGATTATAAATGCGCTGAGCGAACAAATTTCCTTGCTTTGTTTTTGTTTCAAAGGAGCTAGCACTTCGGTGGTTAATTTGCTTATTAAAATAATTTCGTAACAACCGTCAACAGTAAAATAATAAAGCCCACAATATTTGAGAAGGAGGGAGGATATTTTCAAACGATTCGAAATCAACTTTATTTGAAATGAAACATCACAGCCTGTTCATAGCAAATGTAATTATATTATATGCTTGTATTATATCGAAGTATTTATATATAATAATATAGGATAAAAATATTAAGCAAATAACTAATATAAAAATAAGTGAAAAACAAACATTTTTATTCGCAGAAAAATTTCACTATCATAATTTGTAAAATAATAATTTAAAAGCTAGATTGTAAATTATCTGCTTGACTTCTGTCGAGGGACATCAATATTATTACTACACACGTGGGGGTCATGTGACTGCCGACTTTCTCGTGATGAGTCACTACGTACGTCATTGCTCGGAGGGGCGTCAACCGGAAACAATTTCTAGTTTGGCTATCTCCGAACCAGACATGGACCTCCAAGGAAACGCTGAGGAAGTGATGGAATGTCATTGATTAAAAACCACCGTATTGAGAGGCGGCATATCTTCATAATAATATGCACACGGTGACCCTCGATCGTCAATATATGATTGTTAAACTGTATGGGTGTTTTCTGCACTCCATTTAAATAGTATAGGGTACTGGCCACATTTAAGAGACTGAATTTAACCTCCCGGCTCTTCGTAGACCCTACTTTTGTGGGTCCCTTCCAAACCGGGGCGGCCATGGCCTATATAAAAGCAATCCATCCCAGCATTCGCCTAGTTGTGACTGAGGAAACCATGGAAACCTCAGTCAGGATGGTCGGCAATTGATGGAGGATGTCATCAATCACCTCCCGGATGCACGAGTGGGTGTTCTTTAGTAACCGCCACTTGTGAAAAGTTTGGTGGTGCATGGCTGGGATCGAAGTCACGACCATCCGATTACGAATCAGAGGCGCATACCACTGCGTCAAGTGACCGGTTTAATTATACGCAATAAAACGTAAAGTGGATAGGATATACAGGCCGGAACAGGCCTAATGTATTGCGCAAGGTTCAACATGCAGTCGAAGGGGAGAGGGGACAACCCCCCCCCCCCTTTGTGTACTCAATCAAGTCCCAAGCACCCCCTTGTGTATATCATCCATGCATGCAGGCTTCTGTGAAAAATGCATGCAATTATGCTTTAGGCAATTAAGTTTTCGATGAAAAGTTAAGAACTCCGCACAAACAATTTTTTACAAACCAAATATCAATTAATTTGGTCAAATTTAAGTCGTATCAATATCATTCTACGTCCCACAGCAGCCGGATTTTACGTGTCGAGTCCTCCACGCGCGCGATCAATGAATGTAAACAGCGTGACGTCATAAACTGAAAGTCATCGTGCCGCAGTTCGATGTTGGCGGCGAGCCTTACGTCAACGAGCGCAACTTTTACCATCGCGCTACTGACTTTAAAAATTATTCATTTTACATTGAAGCTGTAGATTATTATAAACGAATATTTTATTTATAAATTTCATCATACTTTTTTTACAGGCACCTAACAGCTTACAGCTTGCGGCAGGGTGATGGGTATAGGGAAAGAATGGTGACCATGCACGGTCTGTTATGCGTCCCAGCATTTGCTGAGGTGAGACTGAGGGAACCGTGGAAAACCTCAGTCAGGACGGACACCTCTACTTTTTATCAATGGACCAAAGCGATGTCCAAAGCCTGGGGAACCACACACAAGTGCATCACTGCACTGGGTGGAAAGCGAGACGAATTTACCCCAGGAAGGGAGCAGAGTAATTTTTACTTGAAACGGTTACCCATTTAAGTACAAACCACCCTCGACGTAGTTTTTTACTAGGACTTTTTGCATGGACATACGGTGTATAACACATAGCATGTTATTATAGCTCTGAATACATTTTATGTAGTGAAAAAAGGGCTCGTCGTTATTAATTGAAATGTAACCCACACTCTTCATTATAATTTTATGTACAGTATAATAATAACTATTCTGGACACAGCTATGACTGCAGCATCGGTTAATGGAATGCAAATTATGACAAAAGAGGTACGTTTTTAGAAGTGTCATGATGTCAGGTCGATGCAAAAAGTGCAGTACAAAGCACGAAATAAGCGTTTACGACCTAATGTTTTTCTCGTATACTGCGTCATCATATACAACCAGCTGGCCGCCTCTGCACGTGTCACCCCTCGCTGGAAGCTGCAAATTATGGAGGAAATAGTTATCCATGCTGCAAATTATCTCGTCTGCCTAGAAGAGTGACGTCACCTAAACAAAATGCATAAACATAATCCTGCAAGCGGCGGAAGAGAGAAATCCTCAGTTCTACTATATGCTCACAAGAGTCTACATGCATTTTACTGAAACTGCTGGGATGATTCAGTCAGCGATTATGTACCCCTCTGGACAGCAAGAACTTTATCCTTGCATGCCTAGGCGCGGATCCAAGGGGAGGGGGGGGGCAATGGGGGCGACCCTTCCCCTCCCCAAAGATCCCAAAATACAATGAAGTTGTCACCATCCCCTACCCGTCACCCCACCCGTCGCCCCAAATTTAGCATTACGGGATAGGGCCCCCCCTCCCCCAGAGCCGCGCGCTGGATCCGCCCCTGCTCCTGCCCTCGCCTCACTTGCTAGAGCTGCAAATCTATAGCTAAATATTTGTAATTTTAGGGGATGTAAGAAGAGAACCACGTCTACCCATATAAAATAGTTTTGGTTCACCACGTCTCCATAGACTGCGAGGTATAACGCCTACAAACAAAGCACGAGTAAAGTTCGCAGATGTGTATATACATGGCACCAAGTACCATGCAAGAACCCCCGATTGGAGCTAGACAACGCCATGCAAGCAGCTAGCCCAAGAGGCGCGGTCAACTGGAACGTTTTAGGTATAAACTGTGGTGCTCTTTTCACCTCCAGTTGTATAATATTAATATATGTGTGTCTTGTGTTGGAGCTTCATGACATATACATTATATCAACGATAGCAAATGAATAAGCGTTAGTATTTCGTGACTCTTTTTGTTCACGACTGCACCAGGCGCGGATCTAGAAAAAAAATTCGGAGGGGGCTGCCGCCATAATGCCAATGTTAAAAAAAAATTGAAGTGGGGGAAATGTCTATATTGACCATGTTAAATCCAAAATGTTGGGGGGAGGGCTGCTGCCCCCCCCCACTTGATCCGCGCCTGGACTGCACCAAGCAGGTATGAATCCAGACACAATCAATATAATAGTCATGCAATTTAATTATATATGTAATGCACTATCACGGTTAATACAAATATTAAAGTGAATTAAGTGAAATAAAGTGAATAGCCTGTAGGCTAATTTTAATTAGAATTAAGTATGTTAAATATTTAATGTAATAATTGACGTGATCCATGCTGTACAGCCTATGATCGAAATAAAAATTTGAATTTGAATGTGTATATAGTACAAATAAATAACACCTTTATCTTTGTGTATGTTTTTATATTGCATATATATATATTGTTTCAATGTATAATATCATTCCGAATATTATACTGCATAACTATTGTTTCCTGATGTACTTGCTTATTTACAAAAAATTGGAATTTACTCTTGGAAGATGGAAAATATGAAAATGAACTACAGTATTGTTTTGTGTATTATTTGTTTTATTTATTTATTCAATATACATTCAGCCTCTAGGGCTGAGGCTATTTAGGGAATTCAATCCCTATTTAGGGAATTTAATCCCTCTTTAGCCATAGAATTTTACATAGATCATGAAAATGTTTGTTTTTGAATACATGATGAATTATATAATATTTTTACCATTATTGTTAGTTTATTTTTTATATATATAAATAATGTGATGTGCCTATATTGTTTTGTACACTCGAAGAGCATTGAAATTATGAATATACGTCATGGGATATGTTCGTGCACTATATACAGTATAACGATCAAGTCTAAGTATACGCCCGACTCTATGGCGCCAAGCTCCAGACAGTCTAGACTGACTGACGCCATCTATAAGAGCGTTAATATAAATTTCAAGATGGCCGCCGCGCGCAGTCGAATCCACTAAGATTTGTAATATTGTATGTATACAATTATATTTAAGCTCATGCATGCTATCACTAAAATAACATGCACGAGTAAGTGCTGATAGTGAGAGAGTGCCAAGGTCTTGCAGCGTTCGCGAGCATACCTTTGTTTATTTTATATATCACAGTTATTATTATATGTTTTGTATTTGTAAACTTAATGTGCACAAAATGAAGAAAATACATGCGCGGGATTATAATTATGATATGTAACGATTATTTTATTAAATGTCATGCACCCGCCATCATAAAATCACTTAATTGAATTAATATAACGTTAATAATATTAACTCGATCCCATCATCTTTCATCGATGAATATACTGCACGTTTTGCAAATTTTAAAATCCAACCTACCAAATACTTGGTACTCTTCAAATTTTGACTATACCTTCGTGAATTATCTTTGTGATATAATATTATACTTACAGTATATAAATTTATCATGACCTTTTAACTTATAAAAAGAAGCAATTTCATGCATGGAGACTATATACAGTATATTATATGTAGTATACATATTATATTTCTATGGGATTTCCAAAAATAACCAAAATTTCGTTTCAGATTTCAACTAATGTCTGACATCTTCCCGCTAACATGCAGCTTTTATTAATGAATAATCTATGTGGAGCTGGAAATAGCACCATTCTAATATTCACCGCACGTTTGTGAATGTAGTAGATCGATTGTGATGTGCCGGCTATATTATAATAGAAAGGAGAAACTGAGAGGCATGTGACGTCAAATTCACCGCCGAGAATGTCGCAGAATGTGTCGCACTTTCAGTATGGACTTATCTTAAGGTGGAGATAACACGGATCAACTGGTCCAATGCTAAAAAAATTAAATTGTTCTCCTCTATACATCCCCTATCAGTAGGTAAAATATCATCAGGTATACAAAAACGAGCTAGTTTTCGAGTTATTAATTTTTAAAGTTGACTAATTTAACACGGAAGTTCCATTTCTCCATGTTAAATTAGAGAACTTTAAAAATTTATTACTCGAAAACTTTTTTGTATATTATACCTGACCTACTGATAGGCGATGTAGAGGAGAATATTTAATTTTTTTTTTATAATTTTTATGAATGGGATTTTTTTAGCATTGGGCCAGCTGATCCGTATTATCTCTACCTTAATCATTGACTGGACTTTGGAATTATCTTACCCTATAATCAAAGAATATCTGCATGTTACAATTAGTACCTCTGGTATATGACAAAATAATGCTGTAATATTGACAACTATATTGAGATTTCTCGTTGAACAATACATCAAGGTTTACAATAGTTGATATAAAAAGAGAAACACGCGGCGGACCTTGACGACACTTGAATATCAAGCGGTTTGCGTCAACAGCCTTATAATTCACCGTCGTCGTGGAATACAAATGACCTCGCCGTGTGCAGACGCACGTCCGCCGTCCGAGGGAGGTCACGACTCGGGGTGCAGAATCAACCCCTCTACTAAGTAGGGTCCCGAAATGCATACGATGTATACATCTCGGCCCCGAAAAACCATGTAAGTCATTGGTTGGCATTCCAGTAAAAATTATTCTGTTTCAACTGAACCCTGTTGTATATTATATTAAATTATATTATATTATATTATACTATACTATACTATACTATACTATACTATACTATACTATACTATACTATACTATACTATACTATACTATACTATACTATACTATACTATACTATACTATACTATACTATACTATACTATACTATACTATACTATACTATACTATATTATATTATATTACATTACATTATATTATATTATATTATATTATATTATATTATACAGTATATTATACTGGTTACAAGTGACTGAATTACCTCCCGGCTCTTCGTGGACCCGACCTATAAAGTTGATTGCGCTGACGTCATGCCCCTGTAAGTTAGGCTGCCCTTTGAAGGACCAAAATACACAAATTATGTATTGATTTCTTTTTTTTCACTTTATTAAACAAAACAAATCAGGTTTAAAAAATTTTAAAAATACGCCACACGGAAATAAATTCTCACAAAGAAGTGGTAGAATTTTACCGACTTAGCTCGAGCTAAAACCCATGAACCAAGTAAGTCGGTAAAAACTCCTGATCCAACATTGTAATTCAAATCATACAAACGGGTCGGTAAAAACTACAATCTTAATGTGTTAACACAAAACTACACATTAAGTCGGTAAAATAATAAAGATTTCGAATAGTAAAACTATTCTACTCGGACGTGTAAAATTTTACCGACTTGATTTTGCTATTTGTATTTTTTACCGACCTAATGTCCCAAGTTTTACTGTCTTGTATCCTCTAAAGTTAACTCTTTAATTGGGTGGAATTTTTCCTACTTTATTTGTAGCTATTACTATTTTCATACTTGTAAATTTTACGTTTAATAATTTGCTTACATTGAAATATAATGAATATGAAATGGCATTATACACTGTAACATTGATAGAAAATATTAGTATTATTACAAAAAAAAATCAATGCATATAAAATTATAAATAAATATATAAAAATTACTTTGTGAAATTATTTCACACATCACTCTCGATCTATACCAGATTAAAGTATATTTTATAACACTATTTAACTCAAATAAACTTAAGTACGTCATCGTGGAATATATTGTTGATAAATAAAAAAGAATCATCAAATTTGTTTCATATTATGTAACACATTTTATTTATTTACGACAGCATACAAATTAGGTAATAATTAATAATATATATATATTTTTTTTCAAGAGAGAAAAAAGCAAGTATCAAGAGATTTAAATGACAATAAAAAATAGCAGTTAATAGTTGTATAAAAGTCACTTCAGTTTTATCACTTAAAATTTTCAAGTCGATCACCGAGGACGAATGTCACCTTGCTACAGTACACAGACCGTTGATAGTCCAATCCTTTGGAGTTAAGAGGCTTGCCTTTCGTTGAAGTAGGGGTTTGAGGAATAACTTTTCCAATCGTGGTGTGATATTAATGCAGAGATGCATCGCGGATGCATCACGATGATGAGTCGATCGTCCACTGCAGCACCCAGACACCTTCGGTAGGCGCGTCATTGCTGTAAATATTTGTTATTAGAGCTAGCAAGTTACACGCAACATTCTATGAGAAAATACTCAAAATACAATTTTACTTTAAATTAAAACCCACTGAAGCAAAAATAATAAATCAATGTTTAAACCTCTTTTAACACGTATACCATGTATTTATTTATAATTAATATACGGCAAAATTAATATGAATTGATTTGGTATATATTAACGTTAAATGGTGCAGGGCATTCATGAATGATATTTTAAAAAAAGGTTAATAATTTGCATAGCGCCATATTTATAGTAATCGAAAACACTTCGCACTAGGATTTATTTTCTTGAATGCATAATATTATCCTCTAGTCACTAGAGGATAGATGTATTTAAGAAAATAAATATTATACTGACAGAGAGACACAGAAAGAGAAATCGAGGAGATAATTATAGTCAAATAATCATATGATATGAGTAACTGACACTATGAATTTATGCTTACCTTAATATGATATTCTCGGCGATGAAGTAATGACGAAAAATCTTGACGGTACTTAATTGTATTAAAGATCTATTTAAATTAAACGTATTAAACACGGTAGCCCAACTTTCAGCACAACCTCACTCATCAAGGACGCGTCAAAAATGTGAGGAAGTTTGCTTAAATTTAACGGTTATTTTTGAATAAAACAACCAAGTTGGTAAATTTTAAGAACGTAATGGGCTGGCTATATTTGCAAAGTTTGAAGTTGCAAAAAGGAAGCGTGCTAAAATCGCAGATTTAGGTTGGTAAAAATGGCATTGCAAAGCAAAAATGTTAAACTTTTACCAACACTCTTTAAAAACTATTTTACAATCCTTTGTCTTCAGTTTTTACAGAGTACATTGTAATAATGTCGGTAAAATATTACAAACTTGCTGGTAAATGGCGCTTTTACCGACCTTTTCTATTAAAAAATTTTGTCCGTGCATAAACGAATGATATATATAGAGTATAAAAAAAAATCCCATCATTAAAGAACAATCAAAAGTATTTTTTTCTATTTATTTTTGTCATTTCTCCTATCTAATGCCATATTAGCTGGACCTCCACTTTCTCTTTTCTACCCTCCTGACCGTCCGTATACCTGCTATGCTATTTTCCCTCGTAAACAAAAACAGCAAACAACTTTTATGTGGCATATTGCTTATAATATTAGAATTTTGTGGGTACCTCCCAAACTATAGCAAACTAGGGCGGCCATGATAGCAATAAACATCTCAGCATTTTCCTGGATGTGAAATTCAAATTCAAATTATTTATTTTATCTCAATCCAAATACAAGGTACACACACATAAAATGACTGAGGAAACCATGGAAACCTCAGTCAGGATGGTCGCGCGGCGAATGCCATCAATCACCTCCCGCGCGGATGCACGAGTGAATATTATACCACGATTATGACAATAAATAAAACGTTATTGTACGCTCGCCCCCATCCAACCACATGAATGATCGTCACGGCATGGTGCATCAGTCTCGCACCTGTTTGAGTTTTTGTCCCGCCAGGTTCGAGTTGCACCTGCCTGCCTGCTGCTGTCTTGGAACGACCGAACTACCGAGTGGCTCAAAAATGCTGCTGGTACAACATACGGGCAACGGGGAAGAAAAGTTGCAGGCATTTGAAGAGTAACAAAATTATGTAGTTCGGAGGCAATAAATAGGATTTTGTTTATAAATATTTCATATGACATGATATTATTTTCGTATAATTATATATGCAAAAAAAATATATCATCCTTTTTCTATAGGCTGGTTTAAAACGTATATAATTAGCTTCAACCTATGACGTCACACGAGATGAGGTGGATCGCACTGTACGTCACTCAATAACAAAGATTGTGACGTCACACGAGATGTGGTGGATCGCACTGTACGTCACTCAATAACAAAGATTGTGACGTCACACGAGATGAGGTGGATCGCACTGTACGTCACTCAATAACAAAGATTGTGACGTCACACGAGATGAGGTGGATCGCACTGTACGTCACTCAATAACAAAGATTGTGACGTCACACGAGATGAGGTGGATCGCACTGTACGTCACTCAATAACAAAGATTGTGACGTCACACGAGATGAGGTGGCTCGCACTGTACGTCACTCAATAACAAAGATTGTGACGTCACACGAGATGTGGTGGATCGCACTGTACGTCACTCAATAACAAAGATTGTGACGTCACACGAGATGAGGTGGATCGCACTGTACGTCACTCAATAACAAAGATTGTGACGTCACACGAGATGAGGTGGATCGCACTGTACGTCACTCAATAACAAAGATTGTGACGTCACACGAGATGTGGTGGCTCGCACTGTACGTCGCTCAATAACAAAGCTGCACACGCGGCCAGGTAGAGCGCGGACGATAACCCACGTTGACCCGCTTTCCCCCCTCCCCGCGGCACAACGTAAACATATTAAAAGTTAGAAACAACAACACTGCAGAATCCAGAGCGGCGCACCCACTCTGCAAATATGGCAGTGTGCGAAACCACTCTGACGTTATATTAAAGACGTTGCGTCAACGGAAAATACCTTGCTTGTGTTTTAGAATAACCTGGCAACGATTGGTTGAGATCTCGAAACAACCTGATTTAATAAGACTTGCAGGGACTTGCCATCAATAGGGGCCTTTAAATTTTAAATTGGATCCGTTTGATTAGTTTTGTGAAACTTTAGGTAGAAGTTTAACATGAAGCCTTATATGAAAGGAAACCGGAAATGGAGCTTTAGTGAGGAAACGTCAACTTGAATTTGCCAAAACCATAAGCGATTAAGTTTTAGAAGAACCAAGAATTTCTTAAAATTTATTCCATTCCGTGTGACAGAAACTTTCAATTTAAAACTCGCATGGATGTTATCGATTTTGGCATTTATGAATTTTCTCATGAAGGCAATATTTGAGCAATGAATCGAGTCACTGCGTCTTTATTGAAATTTGTGTGAATATAACGTATAAAATAATTATTTTATAATGAATGGGGACTCCCTTTATAATATCAAATACGGGTCTTTCACCATACGTCACAAAACAATATGATGTCATAATTGTGTAGGCAAAACATTGTCAGCGGCATAGCAAATATGTGTTAAAGTTTGTCTCGAAATTAATTTCTCCTGACGATTTGTATAATTTCTCGTAGAATTTTCCTTCATAAATGGTGACAAGAAGAACCAATGCTAGTGAAAAAAAATATTTGGCGACCAAAACTGTTATGAGAAAAGAGGTGTTGTGAGTAATGTTAGCACGCACAGCATAGGATTTTAGAGTTTTCTGCCTACATCCCGAAGCTCTTCGGGCGGCTTCGGGCATCCCCGTGCTACCCAAAATGTAAACATAAAATTCCCGTATAAAACTATCATAAATTTAATATACTACATAATATTATGGTTATATAACTATTGAAAGTGGGTATGTCCTGCCGCCTGATGCCCCCCACTCTACTCCCTACTACGTGGCACTGATATCAGCGAGGCCTTGATAAAATTATGACACGGGCCGCCGCTTGTTTACCAAACAGTGACTGAATTTTCCAAACCGCCGGCTATCGCGGAAAACTTTGTGTCCAGTATAATAGAACTGGCGTGATGTGGATCATCCGCAAGCAAGAGCAATATAAAATATACTGCATAGTTCGACAATATAAATAGAATAATTTTAAGGTAGAGATAACACGCCCAATGTTAATAAAAATCCCATTCATGAAAATTATGAAAAAAAATTAGAATGTTCTCCTCTATACACCCCCTATCAGTAGGTAAAATATCAGGTATACAAAAACAAGCTAGTTTTTTAGTTATTCATTTTTTAAGTTGACTATCTTAAAAATTAATAATAGTCGAAAACTATAAGCTCGTTTTTGTATACCTGATATTTTACCTACTGATAAGGTATGTAAAGGAGAACATTCAATTTTTTTTATAATTTTCATGAATGGGATTTTTATTAACGCATTAGGGGTGTTATCTCTACCTTAATAATTATTATGAATTCAGTGCGCTAATTAACAAAACAATTCATGTGTATAATATTAATTAATAAATGTGTGCTTACTTAAATCATATTATATATATATAATATGTGAAAATTGTTTCATGTTATAGGCTGGAGATAACATCATGTATCCAAACTTACGGAAATACTGTTGTACTGATATACTATACATCATTTATCTAAACTTAAGCCGGTATTACAAGATACAATTTTTTTAACTATTGCATTTTTCCTTTCAAGAAAACTTGAACTCCATTTGTTTGTATGGAGATGAAATTTTCCTACAAGGAAAAATTGTATGCAAAATAGTATGGTGTCCTACAGGCTTTATGGTGTATTGGATGCAATAAATAAACAAGCTAGGAGCGGCGGTTGTTTACAAAGCAGCGATGACTAAATTTTCCACACGTCCGACTGCCGTGGTCGGGAAAATTTCGTCGTCCAGCTATAGACACCGGCGTCTGTTTATAAAACAAAAAACAGCCGACTAAATTTCCTATACCGCCGCGCGGCTGCTTTGGTCGAAAAATTTAGTCGTCCTGCAGCAAGAAACCACAAACGAAAATACACGGAGGCTGCGTTTGTTTACAAAAAAGCGACGACGAATTTTCCCAAACCGCCGACTGCCGTGGAAATAAACCCGTCCAGAAGATGGAAATAGAGCGACTCTTATATTAATAATATTAATAAATGATAACATCGCTTTGTTTATATTTTGTTGGTAAACAAGCCGGGACAAATGAAAACTAATACTGCCGAGCATTCCACTCACGTTTTTTTTTTATTTATTATACAAAAATAACAAACACAAAAAAAAGCAGAGAGAGTATATATATATAGACTATTAAAATCCTTTTTTACTCGCGGAGAGAACGAATTTTATTATCTTATAAATCGATCGGCCAGCTCAGAAAAAAACAAATAAAGTGTTTTTACATGTAACAACTACATGAAGAAACCAGGAAACTAAATCAAACATACAATTGTCCCAGCTTATCATTCTTTTAGCTAAAAAAAAAAATCCTTCATATATGATATTACATAATTGGACAGTGTGTCCCCATTTTTATGACTTAAATAATTATTGTGGGTGTTTATCTTATCTGACGACAAGAATTTGCTTGTTTGTTTTTTAGTCGCATATTGAGAGCAGCGTTCTATTACTGGCTATTTTAATACTATCACCTGCCACCGCTCAGCTAGGCAGGTATTTGACCGAGTGGATTTCGCACGCGCTGCAAATTTGACCTTGTTCTGCTGACGTCACGAGACCGCCACGTGGAGCAAAAAATACCCGCAGCAGTGACGTCACAGTGGCAACGTTTGGGCTACACTTAAATTTACAAGATATTCCCTCCGAAAGTAGACGGAAGTGTTAAGTTTCTGGTCTTTTTACTCTCGTTATAGTATTACAATTTTATAAACAGATCAATACTTCTACTCTGTAAAGTTTCAAAATTAAATTACAAACAGAAGAGCTGCAAACTTGACACTTCCGGCTACTTCCGGAAGGAATATTAAATTAAATTGACTGTAGTTCATTGTAGGAGGCCACACTAAAATCGTTGTCTCCCCCGGCACTTTGACTTTCAACAATAACAACAAACGATTTACTGACGCAATATTCGTGCTATTCTGTCGGGAAGTTAATTAACACCAACGATCAAGCAAAAACTTAAGGATGAATCTCAGTAGATTGGTATCTCGTAATCGTAGCGTCTGAATGCAACAAGACTTGCAGGGGACTTAGAACTCACCATCAATAGGTGACATACAAATTTTGAAGCGAATCTGTCTTATCAGTTTTATGAAAACTGAGGTAGAAGTTTAACATTGGCTTTATGGACGGAAACCGGAAATGGAGCTGTTGTAAGAAAACTGCAAGACTGAATTGCATCAAACCATAAGCGATTAAGTTTTATAGAACATTCTCGATTTTTTAAAATTTATTTCGATTCGTTTGCAGGATTCTTTGACTCCATACCAGCAGTAACTGAGATCAATAATTTTTATCAAGTGCCCAACTATGTTGATTACATGAGCTACATCACAAAACATATTGTTACTTGGCCGCGTCAACGTTGCCTCGTACAAAAGTTTAGATTGTTTGTTTTTTGATCACACGACTTTCTAACTGGGAGCCTGGGTTCGAGTCCGATCTAGAAAGTGTTACCTCAGCTTACGTGAAAACAAACACGACACGGACCTGTTTTTTGTGACGAAATGCAGTCACACATACACATACTATAACTGTAACAGTACTTAATAGATATTTCATTTGATTTGTCATTGGCAAAATATTCAAACGCATTGCAATATATTAATATAATTCTAATATACTGTATATAATATATATATATACAGTATATTAGAATGTAGAATATTTTATTTCGTCACTCTGACTGCACGTTATCCAATATCCCGGCTGTTTATTCACGTCGTCGTCCCAGATAAGATTATGCTGTGTAAATATAAACCGAGGCGCCTCTGGGATCGCTGCAGTCTTCTTCAACAACAACAAAAATACATAACAAACCAAAAGTACGTGGTTTAATTTGATGTAATTTGACGATGCAGTTTTGTGAGCGAAGCAGTCGATGTAAACCAAATAAACAACAACGATTACGTTTTAAAGAGGAAATTTTGCATTGATTTAATCATAAAACATGCTCTTTTAAATGGCCTTAGCTCGATATGAAACGCAGCTCAACCGGATGAAAATCACTGAATCAGAGAATATGTAACAATTAATATTCTCTTACTGAAAATACTTCAGTTTCAGTTCAGTATAATTAATTGTTGTAACAATTTTAACATACTTATCAATTCTTCTAAAAATCTCAACAAAAATTTATGTATTATATCTACGGCTAAAGAGGGATTGAATTCCCTGAATAGCCTCAGCCCTTGTGGCTGAATGTACAATGAATAAATAAATAAAATTATAATTTTAAACAACAGCAATTCCCCCAGCAGTGCACTGGAAAAATATCATGGGAGGGCGGCCCTCAATTAACTTAACAAAAAAGTGGAGCCGAAGTTAATTAACTGCGAGCATGCTGTTAAATCATGAGGGATCGGTCAACGATTGACCTCAGTTACTACGCGAGTCAAAAGATATTTCTGTCGGACCGAATTGAATAAAATAAATATAAAATTCAAGGGGGCGGTTTTCTCATAATAGCTCCACTTCCTGTTTACGTAAATAAGGGCAATGTTAAACTTCTACCTCAACAGTTTTCACAAAACTGATCAGACCAAAATCAAAATTTGCATGTGACTTATTGATGGTAAGTTCTCTGCAAGTCTTGTTCAAGGGGGCTTATTCCGAGAAGTTATATTCTCTGACGTGATCAATGTTGTCTTGTACAGTCTGTATGTTCAAATAAACAAATAAAAAAAATAAATTAAATAAAACTTTCTCTGTGAGGTCACAGCCGGCTGACGCAACAACCAGACTTGTTAACATGCTCGCTACAGCCACGTATTAATGATATGTGTTTCTTATGACGGGGGCGTGTTGCACCCTGCTTGAAACGTTTAGTTACTGAAATGATGCATATTTACGTATCTGAGTCACTTCGCCGACCTGACCGGCTCTTATCTCTCTCAGACTGCACGACATGTCGCGCTGCTGCCGATGTGATATTCTTACAAACATACAAAATTAAAAATTGTTAGAAGTTTCTTACGCCCCCGTTCAAACCAGACGTGTTTACATGCTAGATATGTTTACGAATTTTATTTATCTATCATGTAATATATCTCAACGATAAATCTCAGTTACTGCGCGCTGCAGTCAAAGTATATTCCCTGAAAAATAATCGAAATAAATTTAAAAAAATCAAGAATGCTCTAAAACTTAATCGCTTATAGTTTGAGCAAATTCAGTCTTACAACAGCTTCATTTCCGGTTTTCATCCATAAGGCCAATGTTAAACTTCTACCTCAGTTTTCACAAAACTGATAGGACAGATTCGCTTCAAAATTTGTATGCCACCTATTGATGGTGAGTTCTAAGTCCCCTGCAAGTCTTGTTTTATTCAGGCACTACGATTGCGTGATATCAACCTACTGAGATTCATCCTTTAATTTAAAAAAAAAAATGGTAGAATACAGTACTACTGGCTTTGTTTAGACATTGAGCTTTCAAATGAAGAATACATCTGATCGTGAACGTTTACTGCACAACAATCAATTTTATCAGAGAAGTCTTACATAATATTTGTTGGTAAATAATTTAAATATTTGAGAACATCATCACTCGGTGATGAAACGGCTCAAAAGACGAACGTCCAGAATTACCTCGCGTGACCCTGCCAGAACCCCCCAAGACGAGGTGACGGCTTATTTTAGATCGAGGGTTTCAATGAATCGAACATTCTGGTCAAAATAGATGACTTTTAATTTACACAGGCTGCTGTATTACATCAGGTGTGGACAGTGGCGTAGCCAGAATTTGTTCAAGGGGGGGGCGGATTGAGAATAAAAGATTGAGAACAGCCCACTGGGGGGCGTAGCCCCCCAATAGCCCGCCGCGGGCGCGATTTTTTTAAGGACACGCCCCTTTTTTAGGGTAAAATTATGAAAAAATACTATTATAGAGAATGCAATAATTTTAAAATTTTATATTTTTTGCACCCCATTTATTTAATTTCTTTTCAATATTATACGTGCACTAACGTAATAAATAAAGCTTTGAGTAAATAATTTTAGTTACATCAAGTAATTCATCAAATAGCCTCTTTTATATTATTTTTATTAGTTTCGGATTAGTTTCATGGTGCGCGATTTTTTTGAAAAAGGGACGTGGACTATAATTTTCAAATTTTTTATATATATTTGTAAATCGTAAATTATGTTATAGTTAGAATATTTTTGTCATACTTTTTCCTATAAAAAATAGACCACATTTTAAGACGATGTATTGATATACGAGCAAGAAAAATTATAATTTATATTTAAATTTTCAAAACAGGAAAATCAATTCATTACATTAAGTATATATTGATATACTGTAAAATTAATACATTTAAAAAATAGGATTTTTTTAACTTCAATTAATAATAAATTCAAAGATATACGTACAGTATATGAGACAATGAAACTAGCAATGAAATTATACCTATATAATTAATTAAAAAATAATAAAATACTATGTATAATTTTTATTTTTATGCTGAGCATCATGCAGGGAATGTTTTCAACATTTTTCATACTTTAAATTGTTGTAAACAAAAACATAAATAACTTAATAATACATAATAGAATTATACCATACTTAAATAATCATAATACTGTATTATAGACCGATTTTAAATAAATTAAAGGTGTATTAACAATGTGTTTTGGGGCTATAAATTTTTAAAGTTTTTTTTTAAATTTTTCATAAAATTTTAGCTAAATCGTATCCGTCGAGTACCATTTTTTGTTATTTTTCCCTTAAAATTTACTAAGGTTCAGCTCTCAAGGGGGAGGGGTTATAACACCCCCCCCCCTTGTCTACGCCCCTGGGTGTGGATGGATTAAGTGCAAGTATATTTATAATTTCATGTAATTTCTGGTAAAAAAAAAAAAATCGAATTAACGTTAAAAAATTTGAGAATGTTATAAAATAACTTAAAATATATAGTTGACCAAATTCAGGGGACGGTTTCCTCACTACAGCTCCACTACCATAAGACTCCATGTTAAACTTGTACTTCACATTTTTACTTCAAACTTTTTAAAAATTTGTATGCCACATGGCGAGTTCAAAGTCTTGTTTAATTCGGCCGATTCAGAGATCTTGCTCTGACTATAAGCCATATTAACAAGAGTTGGTGAGCGATCGCTCTCTCCGCTGGGAGACCTTTACAACGTTAAAAGTAGACTCCCACAAGGTCAAATAGGCCCTTGATATGGGCAAGGTGGGTAAAGATCTACCTTTACCCACCTTGGATATGGGCCCGTACTTCTGTTTGCTCAGTAGGCTCTTTGAGCCCAGTCCGACCCTGTCTGAGATTCATCCTACATACTAGTAAAGCGCTCATTTCAATGAATGCCACATACAAAGCTCTTCGTATTAGGTACCTGAAATATTCCAACAGCAATAATACTGGCTCAGTCCAGTTTTGACTTCTCGTTTCTGCATATATGTAAAATAAAGCCATTGGCAAGGAGATTGCATTCTCGATTGTGATTATTAATTAGACTTACTAAAATGACTAAAATCTCATTTCAACAAGAACACGCATTTGACTAAAACGTATATGCAAAGCTGCATATTAATATGAACAACCCACACCGAGCCAGCACGTTAGCTGCCAATGTTATTGTTTACTCTAAACCCGCTGACATTTGCACGAGTTCCTTTACCTCTGCGGTCTATAACGGGCTTGCCTCGCGCGGCTTTCTCCCGACAATTATTGCTGAATGTGTTGACGTCATACGTTTAATATTTGATCGTGTCGTCAATCGATCTTTCCCTCTCAAGTATCCACAAAGGCTGGACATTTTTGTAACCATTTAAGCAGACGCACTGAACTATATAACGAGCAGACGACACATCTCTCGGAGACAATAAGTTATTCGAAATTACGAACGCCAAGTTGGCTGAATATAATTTTATATACAGCACCCTCCAGCGCGGATCCAGGAGCCGCGCCCTCCCCCCAAAATTTTGGATTTTACACGGGCAATATAAGCATTTCCTTCCATCCAATTTTTTTTATAACATTGGGTGTATGAGGCCAAGCCCTCTTCTGAAATTTTGTTTGTATCCGCGCCTCCTTCACGTAGCAAGTCAAATTCGAACAAAACGACAAGTTATCAAAACATTTGCAATGCTTGGGAGGAGTTAAATTGTGCTAATCGTCTTTCCGTCCCAAGCCTTCAAATGTGCGGACTTAGGTTCGCGGCAGCACGGGTATTGAACTGACAAAAGTCCCCCAATACATCAATTATATACGTTTTATAATAGTGATGTAATACAGAATTAGTTTTCATATTGTTTTTTCTCAATTAATAAAAATATTTTTTTAATATAAAATTGTTATTTTCTCAGGTATTGTAAACTGACTAGATAATACTCATAATATGTCTGATTGTAATTATAATAATATAAAACTAATGATAATATGTTTTAATTTTTATGTTTCTTTTACAGGTATTGCAATACTAAAATATTGTAAACATGCACACAATGTACCTTACGGTTCTTTATGTGTATATTAAATAAATACAAAAGAATACAAAAAATGTCCACCCTCTGTCAGAGAGCGCATCTACAGCAGTCTCTTGGCAGTCATGGCATTATTGTAAAATATACCTAGCAGCGAGCTATGTGAGCTGGAGGGGATGACAAAAGACTCCAAATATATTATATATACAGATGAGTTATGTTATGCTATATACTAGAAGATACTAAAAAAAGCATTTTTTTTATTATTTATATTAATATTTTTCCCCAACCCAGTACGGCAGTGCGCATGCCTCGCATGCTTGCGGGAGTGGGTTCGAGCCCTCGACAAATCTTTTATTTTTAATTTAAAATTTAAAGGGATCGTGGAGGCGGGTGGGAGGCGGAGGCAGAGTATACACCCATAGCCTTCTGGCAGAGGGCTATGATACACCATAAACCACGTGAAAAGTCCCGCTGAACCCGATTCAAAAGATCTGAACGAACTTTGGACATTTTTAAATCTTAAGTTCTCAAAGAGGTCAGATTAGACTGAAAATGGAACACTGACCTGCCTGAAGATGTCCTCAACGTCGGTGCAGTACAGGTTGTGAGGGTCCCCGCCCTGCAGAAGGACCACGGAGGCGGACGTGACCCCGGCACACGCGCGCAGCCTCGCCAGAAGTCGCGAGCGGTTGCCCGAGAAAATCTCCATGGGCACCGACAGCGTGTGCACGCCCTTCTCGTACACCGGTCTGTGAACACACAAGATCACGTGCTGTAGGAACCATCAGGGGTCTATCTTATATACATGTACCATGTACCACATGTGTTTTGTGGTTTTGTGCCATGGTGGAGTTGCAGAGCCATTAATGTCCCAATGTCACATCTGTACAGTAAATTGTTGTCTTTTTTTCAATACTTTGTGAAATGTTGGGAGTTAAGGATTATTGTCACTTAGTGTAATTATTTTTTTATGGTAAAAAAATATATAATATAAATCAGAACATAGAAAACAAAATGACTGTTCACTTTCTGAAGTAAAAAAAGTAATTAATCAGTCTAGTTTTTTATAGATATTAATTTTTTTTAGTTGAAAAAAATTTTGATTTGACTTGATTTGACTAATGGCCGCCAGATTTCCAATGATATTCTCACTATTTATATCTTGAATAACTAAAAAACTAGACCAACTTTTGATTCTTTTTTTTTTTTTTGCTGGAAATTTATGTAATAACGTAAGGAAGGTTTACTATAATTTTCAGAGTAATTAACCATCTTCTAAGATCAGTAGGTAACAACAATCCTTTTAAATTGGAGACGCATGCATGTTATAATATTTTCCTACTTTTACATTATTATAGCAGGCAAGAAGCGAATGCAGGATGTCTGCTTGGCGTGCGCCTGTATATGCGATGGGGACATAGAGCAATCATGCAGCCGTTCCTACCAACTAACAGCTGCATGCAAATAACGAAGCTGCGCATTGCACGGCTTGCGTGTCATGAAACATCATGCTGTTCATGCAACGAGGTAAAACCAGGGATCTTATATATAAGAGTGTACAATATTCGCTCTTTGCGCATGATAAATCAGCCCTCCTCAACATTTCGCGTGTCTCCCTCACTGCTACATTGTATACTTTGGTGTTATGGGGTTGCCCCCACATCACGATTTTCTCGGAACCGGGGGTAGAAAGAGAATACGATAACAACAGTAGGGTTGTGATGTTCGTTGTTAAAAACAAATAACATCACAACCCGCACATCCTCATGCTTTGCTAAAATTGTGGAAAAAATTGTGTAAATTTTTCATAATTGACTTTGGGTTGTCGAGGAAATTAACATCGACACTGGCCCAGTAAGTTAATTTGATTGATTGATTGATTTGATATTTTGGGGCAATTGACACATTTTGGCCATGTATAAGTTAATATCATCATCAATGAGAGAGGATTAGCTGCTACTTAATAAATGGTCGATCATCATCGATCATGCAGAGCAAAGGTTTCACGGGATACATCGATCCGTCATCACAAACTAGAGCGACAATTACTCCACTCCAACGTATGATGCTGCCAAATTCACATTATTAATTATTATATTATTACGATGAAGTAACCTCGCTATGACGTCACGGGGGGAGATTAGAGCGGAGCATTCTTCACCAGGGTCGTTCAGATTAGTAAAGATTAAAGGTGGGCATAGTCCGGCCATGTGACTGCCGGGTGCTATCAGAGTCCATGCACTGCGACGTGCTATTGATTGATAAATTTGAAGTGGACACAATTGTAACACACTGTTATAATTATTGATAATGCATTATATAAAAAATCACTGTTTTTTTATATAATTATAAAATATGTATATTTTTATATTTTTATTAATTATATCTATATAAAAATGAAGAAAAAATGAAGTAGATAAAAATAAATATTGCCATGCAGGGTTTGCTGCAAATTTCATCAATGCTCATAATTTTGGGAGAATCCAGTTCACCATGCACGCCTCTGTTATAAAATATATTTTAGACGAGAGCTGCACTCCACCCCTGCTGAGCTACCCAGGGAGGTCAATGAACTCAACTTTTTGGGGGGATGGCAAAACTTTTGGATGCTTTTCTACCGAAATTTCATTTGTCTCTCGGATAGCCAGCAAATCAGCCATGCAGGGTAAAGTTATAGAGTGATATATTTCAATATACACGGAAAAAACAGTTGACAGTTTTTGAACTGTTGGTACAAATTCTACAGTATTCCTGTTAAATATAAACTAGTTCTGTGTTAAATTCAACAGTTCCAAACACTGTTATGCGAGGACTGTCAAAATCAACAGTCTCTACCCTGTTAAATATCAATGTACGCAGTTGCATGGTAAGATTTAACATTTCAATACATAAAAGTTACAATTTACTCTGTTAAAAATGAAATAACGTTTTACGGTGTAACTTTCAACCGTGTGAAATTGTTGGAAATTAAATGTTAGAATATGTAAAAGGCAGAGTAACAGTTCGGCAATGTGTAAGCATACATTCAACGTTAGAAACTTTGTAACATTTTGAAGTTTCAACGGTTACACTAATTTTAACACATCTACTCTGCAAAAATTAAACTTTTTACCACGTTATAAAATGACCGTTATTTCTGCGCGGCAGACACGTTTTGTCATTTCCTGTTTCAATCTGCAGGCGTCAGTTCAGTTCTTGTTGTGCTCTGTGAAATGTATTCTGGATCATCAATGGTAAGTTTAATTAATATTTTACTTCCTATAATGTTATGCCATTCATTGTTTTAATAATTGTGTTAATATTTTAAGACACGGGCGGCCAGCAATACTGCGTGCCGGGGTATTTTCGAGGCATTTTCACATGGCCGACGATATTTGAACCGTTGAGGAGCGATGAGGGCCATAACGCTACACGTGCAAATTTTTTGGTAAGTTGAAGGTTTACTTGCAATAAATTTGCAATAATACTAATGCAAGACCTGTGCATTTCTAGTTGACGTCCATGTGGGGATTATGCATCAGACAGAACGTCTCGCGAATGCAGTCCAGATTACAACCGCCCTTGTGCCACCACCACTTCCCCGAACGACCATTCAAACTACCAAGATGGAAAGGAAACCCAGAATTGACCCTCAAGATGATGCTCCTTTACGTCAGTTGTTGAGTATAATAGTGTAAAAATAGAGTTCAAATGTGACAAATTTCCATCTTCACCTCATTCACAAAATTTATAACGTTTATAATGTATAATACAAATAAAGCCATCTAATATTGTACAATATAATGTTTGGATTTTTTAATTAAATATTTACTCTATAAATAAATCACTATTTTTTTTTAATTGAACCCTTATAACCACTTTAAATCTTTATTTAGGATTTGTTTGCTCCCTAATCATTATTTAATTATAATGTTGTCATTGCTTATGAAACTTGTAATATTTTACTATGGAATGTTTTGATAATATAGAAGATGGTGTATTACATGTTGATGCAATTGATCTATTTAATGCATACAGTTTTTCTTTACAAGAAAACTTTAAGTTCACTTGTACGAAATGGAACTTACGTTTTCTTGTATAAAGAAAAACTGTATGCAATAAATAGATAAATTGCATCATCTATTACCAGCTTCTAGAACATTGTATATTTAACAGAGTAAAGTTGTAGAATATAAGGAAGTAGATACGTTAGTAGAATCAAGGAATAAACTGTAGAAATTAAAAGAGTAGAAATGTTAAAATTAAAAAGATAGAACCTATAAATCTTACATCGCAAACTCTGTCGTTTTTAACATTCATACACTGCTACACCGAATTCTACACATCTAACGCCTAAAATTCAACAGTTCTGAGGTTGTAGAAATCTAAAACAGCAACTCTGTTGAATTTAACAAATTTTTTTATGGGTACAAATACAAACGCGTAAAACAGCTAAATTTAGCAGGAAAACTGTCAAGTGTTTTTTCAGTGTATCACTCTATGGTAAAGTTCTGGTGTCTGGAGGTGCACGTCACTGCTCTTGTCCATAAGTCTATATAATTATCATAGTTTAGCCAGGGGCAGATCCAGCCCGCGGCTCTGGGGGGGGGGGGGGGGCGGTGCCCTATCCCGCAATGTTAATTTTTGGGGGGAGGGGGGGGCGACGGGGTGTGGGTGGTAATACTTTCAATGTATTTTGGGACCTTTTGGGGAGGGCGATCGCCCCCCCTTGGATCCGCGCCTGAGTATAGCCTGTGTGCATGGCGAGTCCCTTATTCACTTCTTCATCCACAGAGGTGTGCTTTCCAGATGAGGTGAGCACGACTTGTCGCAAGTTTAAATACAAAGCAAGAGATTTATCGGACCACAAACCCAAGAAAATTAAATTAAATGCGACCTCAGTTGATTTAGATTTTGGAATTGGCCCCTTTAAATGCTAAGAGGACTTGCAAAGAACTTAGAACTCGCTATCAGTAGGTGGCATGAAAATTTTTAAGTGGATCGGTCTCATCAGTTTTGAGAAAACTGAGGTAGAAGTTTAACATTGGTCTTATGGACGAAAACCGGAAATGGAGCTGTTGTAAGGAAACTTCCCCCTTGAATTTGCACAAACCGTAAGCGATTAAGTTTTAGAGCATTTTCAAATTTCTAAAAAAAAAAAATCATTCGATTTCGTTTGACAGAAATTTCCTTTGGTTCGCTTAGCAACTGAGGTCAATCGTTAACTTTTGTCGCTACCACCACTCAATCAAAACAGCCCTCCTGTCTTCGCATTAAATTAACTCGTGCGGGAGACACTGCGAGAAGATATAACTAAGTGAGGATGCAGGTCAAATATTACGACATCTCGGAACAGCAACGACACTGCCAAGCACGGCATGCAGCGGGGGGTGTGACGTCACGTCTTATCAGCGAAGTACCGCGCCCCCTCTGCTGAGGACGGTAACTGATAACGAGTGGCACCGTGCATGCATGTCGACTGTCGAGAGGTTTGCTTAGCTCACAGGTGCGGATCCAGAATTAAGGCCTAACCTGAGATATTTGGACGAAAAAAGTCGTAACGACAATATAATGTTCTTCAAATTAATTTGGTAGACAATCGTCAAATTAGCCATGATTTTTTTTTTTAGAATATTTTAACCGTTGGTTTAATTTTAATTAATTTATTATTCAAATGTGAATTTGTATCCTTCTTATGTTAAATTTGTTAATTGACTGTGCAAAAAAATAAATCAATAATCGATTTTTTTCCTTTTTTTTACTAAAACATAATTTTTTAGACTATTTTTCTGCATTTTTTCATATTTTTCGAACCCTGGCGTTGATTGTAATTAATGAGCAATAAGAAGTTTGGCAACGCTCTACAGGGACTGTAGTCCCCTCCCACTCCTCCCAGATTAGCATATATATATATTACAAGTGGGCCAGTGTTGCCACGTCGCTTTTGGGTGTGACATTGACAGACAAATTCTGAGGTTATATCTTAAACAAATTTCGGGAAGGGTTGTCTTCGATCAAATGACCATGCAAGATGTTAAAAAAATTGGAGTGGGGGAAATTCCTATATTGCCCATGTTAAATCCAAATTTTCAGAGAAGGGGGTTGGGGCTGCCGCCCCTCCATCCCCTCCCCCTGCAAGTTCAATATTCTCGTCGTGGGCCAAATGTAAAATAAAATGAGTCACCGCTTATGCGCTGCATTGAACTCGAAGCTAATTTAAGTAGTAAATTTCTACATTATGCATGCATGTGAGCTAGAGCTATATAGGTTATTGCATGCTGTTGAAGCCCTATATGAGAATCGATCATAAATATATTATAAGCTTGTGAAGTCGTCAGCACACACCGTCTGTATACATCCGTATTATATATAATAATGTTCGGAACTTTAGATTATTACGCAAAAGAATTCTTCGATTTCTATAATATAATAATAATTATATTTATATAATAGTGCAAAATTATATTCGGTACTATATATTATTTATAAATATAAAGTTATTTATTAAATATTATTATTGTATAATATATTTTTATATAAAAATGCGAGTCGTTGTCAAATATATATTAGGCAAATATTATATACAGTATATTATTATTTTTATTCTTTTATAAAAATTATAAAATTAAATACTTAATCGATATACATGCAAATGGATAAGAGAAACGCTGTGTGTATTTTTCGTATAATATATTTGATGGCGTTTAGTAAAATTGCAAGCTTTTGCCATGCAATGCGTAGAAATCTATATTATTCCCATATTATATAGGTGTTGAAGACAACCCATTTTCTTCCTACCCCCCAAATCAGTCACGGTAAAAAGAAAAACGAAAAAAAAAATAGAAAAACACATAAACCCCACCCACTTATATAACACCGGTCATGCATGTTATTGGTCGAAACTTTTGCTGCCGCGAGTACATGGTGACCATTGAGGGTCGTTTTTTTGGTGCCGCGAGCAGTGGGTAATCGTTAACCGTTGGGGATCGAAACTTTTGGTGCCGCGAGTATATAATGCATGGGGACCGTTTTAGGTCGCAACTTTTGGTGCCGTAAGTATTACTAACTTGTAAGTATAATGCATGGTGACCGTTGGTGGTCGCAACTTTTGGTGTCGCGAGTACAGCAGCAGGCCCGTTAACGCAGTGTATATTAAGACGAGCATGGTTGTTGTCGCTTTGTTTGCTCGCGGCGAACATTCTGCTAAATCGGGAGCTCCTCAAATACTCGGCATGACGCAACACCGCGAGGCATTTTTCACCGTGTATATTTAAAAAGGCTCCTCAATAACCATTAGCAACACGTGCTAGCTTGGAACAAATTTAACAGTCAAAGTAACATTGGGAGCCATTTAACTTTTTATTGCATTATTTATTGTACGAAAACAATAACAAAAATATTTAACGCTAAATTTTACTATTATTCAATGCAAAGATGTTTCTGCTGGTTAATTGGTATTAAAATTTGTGCATTAAATGAAAGTTAAATTGCAAAATGTTGCAATTAATGTCCACTATATACACTGCAGCTGCTACAGAGAATACAGCTGTGTGGGGAAGCTAGTACCTCCTTTTCCTTTTTTTTTTTCTTTGTTTCAACTGAACCCTGTTGTAGGGTACTGGCCACAATTAAATAGCAATCCATCCCAGCATTCGCCTGGTTGTGACTGAGGAAACCATGGAAATCTCAGTCAGGATGGTCGGTAATTGATGGAGGATGTCATCAATCATCTCCCGGATGCGCAAGTGGGTGTTCATTAGCAACCGTCACTTGTGAAAAGTTTGGCGGTGCATGGGATCGATCTCACGACCATCCAATTACGAATCAGATGTGCATACCACTGCGTCAAGTGGCCGGAAATACCCCTCTTGACAGCACGAACGTTACTCCTGCCTCACTTGTTAGAGCTGCAGCTCCAATAGACAGAGAGATGCAGGTTTGCAGTTTTGGGGGATATAAGAAGAACACCCATGCAGTCTATCAATATCAAAATAGTTTCGGTTCACCACACCTCCATAGACTGCGTGGTAACGTCCACAAACAAATCAACCAAAGGAGTAAAGTTCATGGTGTCAAGAATGGAGTACCGACCTCAAATTTTTTTATAGCTGAAATGGATAGAGGATGAAAAGTAATGTTACTCTGATTTTTTTCAGATTTTTTAGGGACCGGTAATTATTGCAGAAAAGTTTTGGCGAGGTCGGGTTCGAATCCACGTCCCTTTTGGGTCCTATCTTTTATTAAGAGAGGCGGCACTTTATCTGCACTTTCAATAATTTTTAAAAAATAGTTGCCGGGCTCTAAAAAATCTGAAAAAAATCAGAGTAGCATAACTTTTCACCCTCTATCCATTTCTGCAATAAAAAAATTTGAGGTCGGTACTCCATTATAGTAAATGGCTGCCCTGCCAACCAATGGTTCAAATCTGCATGGCTAATCATGACATGTTTAACCGCACGATACGCTGAAAGATATCTTTGCGGCATGCAATATATTATTATGTTTCTGTATTTTGTGCAGGCAAATAAATACCGCAAATTACATCACAATTATTTTACTACAAGGATACACAGGCTTACAGCTCGCGGCGGGGTAATGAATTTTATCTCGATTAGAGAAACAAGCTTTATGATTTTATGTATCATGTACAGTACATTGCGTAGCCGCACGGGTGTCGATCCAAAGCCGAAAAATGGATGGATGGATGCTTTAATTGTAATAATAAAATTGAATTATTATTATAATTATACTAAAAAAATAAAAAAAAATAAACCTAAATAGTAATAAATAAACATCTGAAATTTGTATAAAAGTTTGCTTATCATATTTTTTATGACTGCAGCTGTCAATGCAACAATCTCATATTGTTAATAATGAGGATCGAGTGTGTTTTGTTCAAGGATCAATCACGCTTTCTGAAACACTGCAACATTCTTATCGCAATTCTGATAACAGCCGCTATGCCAAGAGACCGTTCGATTTTCCATGATGACGTTCACTAAAAACGATGATATTTAGAGTTACATCGTTCATTGACGCCATGCAGCTGCAGCACGCAAAAATGTGCCTTATTGCAGTAAATACCGTCGTTAGATAAATATTAAATATCTTAAAATAACATTACAAATTAGCCCAGAGCTTCAAAAGGCGAAAGCCGATCGAGCTATTTTGATTAAAATAATCTTAGCATGTTGGTAAAATATAAACGCAAGCGTGCTAATCAAATATAAATGAATCAAAAAAATTAATTATGAAACAAAACTAGATGCCAGGCTGTGCATGCTCGACCATGCAGAGAAATACGCACATAAACATATAATAAAGTAAAGCTGTATATAATCAACCGCGTCGAGCCGGCGAATAATCAGCTACAAATTTTTCGTATGCGTAATAAAAAGTAAAATAATTTTCTGTGCTGCATAAGAAATATGTAAATTTGCTTGCAATTTATTGACAAGACGATTTAAATGGGTTAAATGCTGTGGGAATTAAAAAAAAAAAAATCATGAAAGTTTGTGTTGACAAACAGCTGTTTCACGATGACGACAACAACATAAAAAAAAACAAGCAATTTGTGTCAATCATGCGCCGTATTTAACAATTTGTAGGTCTACAATACTTGATGGATGTTATGATGATTCATTGAAAACAATGACATCACTACCTTCGCTAAAAAAAGTGAGAAAATGCTGCAAAATGTTTATTACCTTATTGCGTTGTCAGCCATTTTCGATTATCAAACTTAGCGCGAAGTTCAAACGGGAGACAGATCGGCTCGTGGCGGGCTGCTTCTGCGAATGTTGGCTGGCGGCCGTGTGGCAAGTTCTTGATCACAAGCAAGGTGCTGATAAGATAATAATAATGGAGCACGAAATTTTACCTTATATACTGTCCAGGTCCGAAGTCGGAAACGGAAAAGCTTTAATAATAACAAAAAATCCAAATCACTGGGAAAATCCTAGGAAACGGTCGAAACGGATGTTTTTTTATTTTTTGGTACAATTTCAGTTTCCGATCCAGATCTGAATATCACTTAATTAACTATCATTCCACTTTTCTGAAGGGCAAAAGTCAAAAGTAATGAACGTGGATTGATGTGTGACGTGATAGACCATGACTCGGGGACTAAATCTTTTGTTTTTTGTCTGCTGGTTCCCTTTTAGGATTAAGATTCATGAATGAAAAGAAAAAATTGAATCAATATTCCTGAAGACATTCTGTTGTTTTCAAGACACCTATTTATCATTGCTTTTCAGTGCTCCTCAATAATCGAAGATCAAATAATGCTCGTTATCCGAATTACTATATTATTATACCTTATTTCACTGAATAGAAACTTCTATTGCCTAATTTTTTTCATTTAAAATTTATAATTATATAATTTTTTTTAATTAATTATGTTTCTTCCGTAATCATGCAAAACTTTTTTTTTTTTTTAATTTTCTAATCATGATTTCCTTTCATCATCATTTTTGTTCGTATATTGTCAGAAAGAATCGATTTTTATTGATGAACCTCAAGTTCCATGTACAGAAGGTTCATCAATGAAAATCGATTCTTTATGATTGTGTACGTATTTACGAACAGACCCAATATTTATATAATATATTTACTCTGTAAATTTAGAACTTTTGATTTTTGGCTTTTTATTCAGCAATTTTTACTGTCAGCAACATTTTATGGATTAAGTTTCAAATTTTTAAATGATAAATGAAGCACATATAAATGTTAGAACAACATTATAACAAAAGGTCGTAAATTTAAAAATTAAAATTCATAAAATAATTTTAAATAATTTTTTATTTCACGGTCTCCTTTTATAAATTAGGAAATATTACGAAATGCATTAAAACATGCACATTTATAATAGTATCTAAGTACCGTTTTTAACACGTATTATTTTATACATACATAACACATCCATTAAACAAATGAACATGAATTTTAACTACATATTTTTTTATACATCTTCACCATGAAGAGGAAAACAATGAAAAAAAAAAAAAAAAAAGAGCTCGTTCACATATTGACAGCACAGATATAAATTACTTTTATAAAAATGATAATGGTTGAGCTGGATGGAACAAAGAGTATTATTTTGATGACTATTTACATTTAGTTTTCCTCATCAAAATTCATAGACATTCAAGAATCTTGCTTACTAGCAAACTAAAACCCGTCCTCTGTATGACGTCACACCACCAACGAACGGTCGACTTTTTTTTTTGCAAAAACAAACAAGTCGAAGAGTAGAATCTCACTAATATACAAATACTGATATATTTACAGTTAAATTAATTAACACAATTTAGCTATCACAACACTTTTGCGTTAAATTTTCTTCGTCAGAGTCATAAAAATAACGTTGTTTCGGAGAAAGTCCAATTTTTAGCCTCCTCACTGCTTCCTTGATTAAACTCCCGTCTCTCAAGAGTTCTTGCAGTCTCTCGTACGGATCTTCGGACTGTGTTGACGACGAGGCTTGGAAGAGCCGTTTCTTGCGACACACGCACTTATCGCCAGGTCGGCTGCACGTACACGAACATCCGTATGGCGAGGCCCTGCTCAGGCGTCGAGACGATGAAGATCTGTGCTTGAAGCCAGATAATCGCAAATTTTCCTTGATTTCACAAACTAAACTCTCCATGTCCTTTGCTAAAAACGAGTCAGTTGAGACCACATCATCACTAGAACTACCATCAGAGTTACATAACAGCGAACAATGTTGCTCCTTGCTAGGCATTGTGAAAACTTTTCGTTCACAACAGTTCAGTGTTTCGCTTCGCACTCTCTCTCGTTCAATGGAATTAATGGAAAACACAGCAGAAACACGTACCTCTGTGATGGTTGTGATGCGGTACTGCAGACATAATATTGCGCGCTGAGAATTAGTACCATAAAGAATAATTCATAAGAGCACAAATTGAGAATTGTAACGTAAGATAAAATATATATCTTTGTCTTCAAATTTATTAAATCAATTACGAAACTTGTTTTAGGCTCGAGATGATCTTAAATTTTGATGTAAACACAAGAATGTGGTGGTTTAAAAACACGGCGGAGGGATTTAACCTCAAGGTTACTACGGCATGACGTGGAGCGATGGCGGATGTTTGTTTGGGTTCATTCTCTCGGCAGGGGGGAGGGAGGGGAAGAAACTCGGCGGGGAGCAAAATATAACGATGTACACACTAGAGTGGGATATATTTCTCTAGCACGTGTATGACCGCAGCGTGTTTTTTTACACGCCTGCCATGTTAAAATTAAATAAAAATTTCGTCGCAGCAGCCACTCCCGAAATTTAGTATGATATAACAGATCAATAGTTTCGTAGAAGCTTCCAGAATCCCTCAAAGTTTTTAACTCCCGCATCTTTCATCAATAAAAAACCTTAACAATGGAAAAATTATTAAATATTATACGTAACCTCTCCCCGACTTCCCCAAATTTGTTGTAAATATATTATGTGCTCTACAGATATTATAGAAAAATTAGACTCTAACTAATACTCGAAACAATAAAATCATTATGCATATATATTTATATAAATATATTCATGAAGAAAATATAAGTGAAAATACCATATAATTTATTTATAATTTTTATCCAATGTTTAATATTATTTAATATTAAATAAAAAAATAATTGTGTCCAATAAAGTAAATTTTAATTGTAATAATATTTATAAAATTTAATTGAAGACAGCGCAAAATATTGCAAATATAATAAGTCACATGCAATTTTTTTTATTTTCAATAATATTATATATTTAATATAAATATATGTATCTATGTATCTCATATTTATATTCCAAAAAGACTTTATTTGCTAGCTAGCTCTCATTTTTAAAGTTGACACAAGCACCATATCATATTTACACAATACAAAACTGTCATTATTATATATATAAATAATAATATGTAACGGAAAAGGCAAATTAAGGCCCGTTTTTAAATGTATTGGAAGCAAAATTGTATCAATCTTTTCCTGCAGCACTTTTATTATGTATGTATGTATGTAACATGTGGGAAATATAATAAAATAAATAAAATTATCGAATTATAAATATATAATGCAAAAAGTTGTGGTGTAGAAATAACTCATTTAGAACGTTATTGACAAAAACTGCACACATCGATATAATATAGAGACGAAGATCTGTAATTTTGGGAGAGATGGTTGCCTACTTTTATCCAAGCTTCAATGAAGTATGCTGTCCCGAGGTTATTTATTGTCAATAATAATATTAAATAATAAGATAGCGGATGGTATCGAAATGAAATACGTAGTTTGAGTTAAGAAAACATAGAAGAAGTAGTTTATTTTGTGTTACATATAATATGATACATGGAATGTGACGGAGAGTTAGCGCGCGTTGTTGGCCGAGATGTAGTGGAAGAGTACCACCAGCAGGAAGATGGTCACCCCCAGGACGTTGGCGAACACGGCGAGCTGCACGTCCGTGATCACTGAAACAACAATACAGCCTCGTCAGATTGAAAATAAACAAAGTCGTGACAGAAAGCACGTCACTGCAACAAAAGTCTGAATGTTGGAAAACCTGACACGCGCGGGTCAGACAATAAAATGGTCACCAATCCAACTACTGTACAAGCTACCCTCAGCATTGCTTGACTTGAGTGATTGACGGGACCGGTCAAACGCACACCTCCCACTAAGCCGTGACTTGGGGAAAGTTTGGAACAAAGGACAATCTGAATTAATTTATTGCAAAATGAATAGAGGGTGCCAAATTATGATACTTTCAATAATTTTTCTTACAATTTTTTTTATATAGGAACTCATTTAAATAAATTATTGAAAAAGCGACCACGCCTCCTAGCGGATTAGGTCCTATCCTAACCTATCTTATGGGGGGAAGGGGGGAGGGGGGCAACAATCGCAGAACTTTCAATAATTTTACAAATTTGTTAAAAATAGTTCCTGGACTCGAAAAAATCGGAGTATCATAATTTGGTACCCTCTATTCCTTCATGCAGTAAAAATTTTCATTCCCATTCCTTGCCTGCTGCGCCCAGAGCCTGACAAACTGTTTGTTTACGTTTATGTCAATCAAGTACAATGGCTGCCTCGGAAAATTTCCCTTTGCGGCCTTGCTAATCACCATGCTTCATAAGAATAACATGGGGCTTGGTGATTAACAATGCTGCAAGTGGGAAATTGTCCAAGGCAACGACTGTAATAATGGCTTTTTTCTGGTTCACGGTTTGTATTCACTGCATTCAACAAAAAGGTTTTCATGCCAGATGTGTTTGGATGCATTAGGAATAAATAAAATACTGTACTGTATTATTTTACCTACCAAAATGCAAAATTTGACTGTTTTTAATGAAAGAATAAAAAAACCCAAGTAACAATCAGTTACTGTATTTTGCTACATGTTTATTTCAAGCAGCAAGGGTAAAAAGCTACATGGCAGTGATAAGAAATAGCCGATTTAGCGACCAATCAGATAGAGCCGAATTAACAACCAATCATGAGGACTGAGGAAACCATGGAAACCTCAGTCAGGATGGTCGACAATTGATGGACTATCACCTCCCAGATGCAAAAGTAGGTGTTCTTTAGCAACCGTCACATGCAAGTATTGGAATAATAATGTATTAAGCGGCACACGCCGTGTCACATGGGATTTTTGTCCGAGTTTATGTCTAGCAGGACTGCCGTGAGAGGTTTATCGGTAGAGGGGATATGTTTAGAGGTAGGAAACACCAGTGCTGCCATCTATAGTGACGTACTGCCAGCATGTAACGCAAAGGCACAAAAGTCACATCTGGTGGGGCGCCTGTGACTACGTTGACACAATCTCTGAAATAAACACACTTATCATAAACTCCCCCTCTAACTCCGCAAGTTATACTCTCAGACTGTGAGATTCTCAAAAAAAAAAAAAATATATATCACTCCAGCCACCACACAATCAAATTCCACCACTTGCCAAATCACTGACTGACTTGTCGTTATCAACCCAGGTTTCATTTTGGATCTGCCGAGAGCAGAGGACACGACTGACTTGTCTCCAAAGATACAAATTTGCAACTAAGGGAGAGGGGAAAGAGCCCCCCCCTCCCCCTTTTCTGTATGAACCTTCAACCAGCCTCTTAGAGATATTGCCAACAAACAGACGCAGGAAGGGTACAAACACGAGTTTCCCTGATCACTGCTTCTCCATTTGTCCTCACTGTGAGATCGGCAACAACAGTTCTCACTTCCCTCATGCTCAATTCTGAATATGCAGCGTGGCCTTGCAAGACTCAAGGCATATGAGATTGCACACAACCGGCTGGCTAGGATCAGATGAGGCCAAGTTTACAATTGTTCCAATGGTTTCGTGAAGAAACGTTGGTCTACCGTCCCTTGCTCAGGATAATGAGCTTTGACACTACTAGGATCACAAAATACGTTTTTTTTTTTTTTTTTACAAAGCAAGGTTTGGAACTTGAGGCTGGTTACCACTGGTACGGTTTATGGATAATGGAGGGAAAGGCTGGTGTTCATATAAATTATGTACCTCTCAACCAAAGATGGCACAGACAACTTGTTCTTGCACATGATTGTCAACGCAGGCAGCTCAATAATCCAGGGACAGAATGTGAGCCACATTGCCCTATGTATATGTTATTATGTATGCATGCAATCTAGCCCTGTTGCTGTTTTTGGCATTGTAATGAGGCTTCAGTGGTCTCCTCTCAGTCTCTATATGGCCGATGGAGCCCTCTGTTTGAGAATGATGACAACACAGACGTACCACCAAACAGAATTATATATATTATAGGCCCGCTTAGATATAAGCCGTGATTACGTCTTGTATGACGTTATGTGAGAGGGGTATCAGTGGAAGGGATATGTTAAGAGATAGGGACAACCAGTTCTGCCATCTATAGCTACGGTCCGTCATCATTAAAAACAAAGGAATATGCATATGCATATATTATACTTCATAAACTCTGAGGAGAAATGATCGTAAACAACGGGCCCAAACGTCCCACACGGTGGTACGTCTGTTTTGTCTGTGATGACAATATGCTTTTCTTACTTCCTTTGCCTACAAATTTGCATTTTTTGTCCAAGCTGAGATTTGCAGCATGCAGTTCATGCATGATCCAGTACAGTATGCATATTATAATATGCATACCCTGTTTCAAAACACTCTTTATAAATCTCATACAGTACATAAAATGACATGGTTAGTATATACAGATGTAAGAACACGTCTTATATCAGAACGTATTGACTTCTTCTAGCGAGGTCTTGGCTAAAAAGAATAAAAGAGTTTGCTTATTTTTACCGGCATTTGACTTTTGGAGGCGTGACTCCCCTCAAAAAAACATCCACGTCTATTGAGAAAATGTCCCACTAAATGACTGAAATCAGCAAGGAATAAGTCAATTTCATCTACAACATAAATTTACTTACTTGTATTTGGTAGATTGAAGCCTTATAACGTGGTAAACAGTCCAAAATCAGTAAAAACCGAGTGTCTACGGCGTACGGCGTTTACGTGGCTGCACAGCTGTAGTGAAACGTCAACTGTAAACTTCAATTTTGGTAATGGTACGCCATCTATTAACAAAATTTTGAACTATTTAGTAATTTTAGCTGACCTTTACGCTGGCAGTCCACCATTTCCGAAACCTCGCCATCAACTCATTTTTTTTTTTTTTTTTTATGATATCTTTGACCAAAAATCAATCAAGAAATTGCTGGCTACCTATCCTTCAAGTCACTTCAAGTGACTAAATTAAATTCAATTTTCCAGGCAGTAAAACCCTATTTACCTTTTTCAGATTCCAGGAATGGGTTAAAAAATCGTAATCAATAAAATTAAGCTTCATTCTCAATGATAAAAATTACCTGAATCCTTATCATGTCTTCCGTTTAATAGACCTGCTACCTTTATTTAATCCTACCAAAACTTCCGTAGGCTTTAATTGCTGGTTCTAAATTACTTAAGTTTCAATTATGAAAAGAACAGTCAAATAAAAGAGGATAGAGCACATAAGAATAAAAAGTGATAAAAATTCAGGTCGCTCCATATATTTTCAACAATTACATTAATTTTCATTAGTACAAATAAGAAGCTTCAGCGTTCTGGGTATTATTTACAGCGTAGCATTACAAGATTGACAAAACATTACAATTACAAAAAGTCCAGGTGTTTCGTGTGCCTGCGACAGCCACACAAAACAGCAGACCTCGTCAGCGAGATTTGAACAATACCTCAGATGTCAAAGCTCCCAACAATATGTGATTATGTTAATAATAGAAAAGGCAAATATGATTTTTACGAATTGCTGTCATAAAATGCATCGTATCAAAAATAAAATGCACTTCACATCATCAAGTCTCCAATAAAAAAACAGAAAAAACAAATTATTAAATATAATGCCTCCCTCCCTAAAAAAACAATACAAAAATGGTGTACAAGTTTTAACTTTTCTTGTAGAATTTTGAAACAAGATATTTATTTCTTGCATAGAAATTATTGAGGAACATTTAATTAATTATTGTATGCTTTTTTAAATGCGTTGAACTTTGGAATAGCAAAGAAGAATTTGATGCCACGCAATCACAAGAGATCTCGTGAGGCACGTTAACCGCTGCTGCCTGCCGGTGCCATCTGATGGCCAACCGTGCGAGGTAGATTTCACAAGCGGCAAGTCCGCTTCCCCAGCCAATTTGATTGGCTGTCACTCCCTCCCTCTCTAAAATGAAAAATGGCCCTCCAAAAATGATCCCTCGAGAGAAAAACAACCAAAGTTCAGCTCGAGTAGCGCCACGGAACGCATTGTATGAATGATCCAATTCCAGCCACGAAAAACAACAGATGAGGAGCTCCGTGGCAACAACTCGAAGAGCAAGAAAATATATATAAAGCCCAATTCTTACAGTCGTAAATGAAAGAAACAATTTTTATGTAATAATATAAAAAAAATACATTTGTTTGATTGAAGAATTCAGGGCCCACCACGACGAAATATTAAACCTAGTTATACAATAGGAAAACAACAAAGGGGGGAAAATTATCGACTTCTTTTGAATGTCCAGCTGCCCTTGTTGGCATTTTTACATTATAATTATTATTATACTTAACCAATACGGGTCTGAAACGCTACCAATTTAGAACTCTCCGACTCTCTCTTCAAAATAAAAGCCTCCTGGTTGGTCTTCGAAGGCGGGGAATCTCGATGCTCTGCCTTGTCGCGCCGGCGGTTGTATGTGTTGAAAACTATGCGCGAGCTTGAAAATGGTTTGTGGTAGTAAGCAGTGAGGGCCTTGCGCGCAAAGAGGCAAGGTCAGGAAATGGGCAGGCTTCTCCGAGGATCCACGCTTCACTTCTGTTACTGCAACACGACAGAAAAACAACGGTCAAACATCATCAAACAACACACCCCGCAATGTCATTTCCATAATTTTTTTTAACGTGGAGTGTGTAGTCCGCCGCCACGAAAGTGGCACTTTGCATTGTTAAGAAAGCCACTTTCGCCGCGGCGTACTGTATGCATACATTGATAATTTCAAACAAAGATCCGTAGTCTGAATGACTCCCTTTTGATCAAAAGTTCAAATTATTAATTAAAAAGATGTCTACAAAAAATAGACATGCACTTATCCAGAAATATTTAGGCTTCAGAAAACTCTTGACACAACTCAAACCCCGAAAGAAAAATTTTCAAATTAATATTTTGAAATTTAACCCCTCCCCCCCCCTTAATTTCCAAACAAAAATGGCAAACAAAATTAGTCCTAGCCAAATTATGTAATATAGTATTGGTGTAATTCCGCGAAATTCGGAAACGTGGGCATAAAATTGTCTACAAAAAAAAAAAAAAAAGTATGCATACAGCCACGAGGGAGCATGATAAAAGGGTCGATCGATGAAAGTTTTTTTTTTTTTTTTTTTCGTCTTTGTGCAATGACCTTGAAATGAAAATAATAAAATTTATTTCTTGTAAAATACTTGCAAGAAATAAAAGAAAAAACAGCAATAAAGATTTAACTGGAACAAAGTCTACTGACGCAAACATTGCAAAATGGTCGATCAAGACGCGTGAACCGAGAAAAATCATCGAAATCTGCTTTTTCATTCAAAAGTTCACCGACCAATATTGACAAAATGCAAAAATGGCGGTAAAAAATAATGAATTTTTACAAAATTTCACGTAAAATTCCCTAAATTTGAAGAAGGTAGATGCCACATGGCACGGAATGGCCGAGCTTGCGATAGCGTGTGCAAAATTGATGAATAATGCGCCTCCATTGTTCGTCACCATGATGCATCCTTGACTGACCACGAGGTCACATTTTTAAACGTCCAATACCAATAAATTCACGCTCAAAATCATGAAAAAGAACATTCCAGATTAAAATAACGTACCTTCTCCTTGCAGTCACGGCTAATGTGGCCACTTTTGCCACATTGATAGCAGGTCCTTCCTCCCTGTTCGCGGCAGTCGCGGGCCAGATGCCCAGTCTTGTTGCAGTTGAAGCATGCTTGGCTGTCGCGTCCGCCGCCGCCACCGCCTCCACCACCGCCGCCTCCACGGCCTCCACCAAAGTCCCCTCCGCTCTGAGTGCAATCACGGGCGATGTGTCCGGCTCCGTTGCAACGGTAGCAACGATCTTGGTCCTCGGTGCACTCGCGTGCGAAGTGGCCGAAACGGTTGCACTTGTAGCATTTTCCACGGTCCCCGCCGCCGCTGCGATCCCCTCGATCTCCGCCACCGCCGCCTCCGTCACGGCCTCCACCGCCCCCGCGGCCTCCGCCACCATCTCCTCCAGCCTTGGTGCACTCGCGAGCAAAGTGGCCAGTGCCATTGCACCTAAAGCAAACCGATGCACTCATTTTGGATGCAGCAAACGTATATTACTTCTTCTACCGTTCACGTGGCTTGCGATGAAGGAAAAGAAACTGACTACACAACGCCACCAAAGCGAGCGGATATCAATGCTTCTGAAGGACACGCAGAGCCATCTATCGATTTTTGTCATATCCGGTTCAAAAATTTAGGTCAGCCTGCGCCATCTATGATTTAAAATAAGAACTATATTTTAAAACTTTTTATTTGTAGTTTTCCTGCGTTTTCCCCTGCGGTTACTAAAAAATAACCAAAATTACTTTAATATCTCGAAACTATCACGTTGATTATGACTGTTGAATGTATCCTGGTCAGATGTACATCTATACACCTATTTATTGTAGGCTAAATATGTACAAGAAGGGACCCTTTATGAGTTGCCTGACTCTATATAATAAGTTGCCATGTGATATTAAGTGTATAATTGATAATTTAAAATTATTTAAAGTCAGTGTTAAAAAGTGGCTAGTTGATATGTGTTTCTATAGTGTAAAAAACTACATGGACTATGAATGAATGCCTTCAAGTAATGTCAACATAATTATTATTGTTTATTTAGTTTTTTAGTATTGACTTGTCCTATAAACCTAAACATATATATCATGTACATGACAATATGATTGTAGGAAGAATGGAATGAATAAAAGATTTTGAATTTGAATTTTTTTTTAACTAATTTGTCTGGAATTTATTTATTAACTGGCTATTCCTTTTCCTCATATTAATATTATGAGCGTACAATTAATTAATTTGCAAACATATATATTATAATTACAGAAATTGAGTGGTCGCATATATGGGTTCGATTATAATGTGCATTTTATTGTCTTACCTGATGCACTGCTCTCTGTCGCACTTAAATTTAACAATTATGAATGAGTTTATATCATATAGTAAATTTTAATAGCCACCAGAAATACGTACACTATATAATATATATTATAATACTTATAGCTATTATATTATATAATATTATAAAATGAACATCAGTGTTCTGCATTCTCTCAATAAAAAAATTAAAAAAACTAATTATACTGCATGTTGTGAGGTACATGCAGTATAACAAATAAAGATATGTTCTAGCTTTTTCATTATTTTTGTAACTTTTATCCCTCCTTATAATTTGTTCTTATAGGCCAACTAAAGCTCATTCTTCTCAACATATTTTGAGGTCCATCCGGGAAGAAATCAGAGAAGTAATTGTACTTTCCGTGCAGCAAAATAATTTGAAATATTAAATCCTTAAAATTCTATGTATACCTGCATAGGGTTTAATCACTTTGATCCTAACCTATTAAAAATTATGAATTTGGGTTGGACATAGAAAACAAAGACATTTTTAGACACAGATAAATATAATTAAGATATTGTAAAAATTAAAATGCAAGCGACATTAAAGTCATGCACAGAAACATTAATATTACACAAGGACAAGTTGATATTTTTTCCCTCCCCACCAGCAGGCGTCAACAATATCAACCATTTTTTAGGTTAACACTAAGATTGTGAAAATGATTCTCCAAGCTGATGGATTTGTGTCGAATTTCAACTCTTCATTTTACATCATTTGGGTCAACGTATAACTGATGACCCATGCAGAGTTCGAAATGTTGACAGACAGTCCGTCATCAAAACTCTCTAAAAGATTGGCATGTTGACGACCCTTTTTTTAAAGACCTGGGATGGTTGGGAAACAACAATGATGGAAATAGTCCCTCGTTTGCAATAATAAGCTATCTGCCTACCATGAACTTCTTGCAATAATGAACTATCTGCTATTTCAGGTGAGCGCAACAATGAGCTTTATTTTATACTGATTTAAAGCTCATAATTGCACTCACCTGAAATAGTAGATAGCTCATTATTGCAAGAAGTTCATGGTAGGCAGACAGCTCATTATTGCGGACGACGGACGAAATGCTCATACAACACAAAGCTCTTGGACTCTAGGACTCTGAGAGTATCTCCTCGATGGTTCTGTCCTCGTCTTGCAAGGGTGAGCTGCTCAGGGTGGGCTCCGTGTTCTCCAGGAAGTCCCTCAGCTCTGACTCGAGGTCAGGCACCTCCTCCTCCTTCTTCTTGGGCGCGGGGGGCGGGGCTGCGATCATGTCCACGCCCATCGCCTTGCGCACCACACACGCCGGCGCGATCGCATCAGGAGTCACCTGCTTGGCCAGGTCTGTCAGGTTGTCAGTGATCTTCTCAGCTGAAACAAAACGTTCAGTCAGTCGAGCAAATAGACAGTATTTTTGTTTAATTCATAATAGACCACTTGCAAAACCCTGTTTTAGCACAAAGTAAACAAACTCTCCCATCCAGGTCATTGTTGTTGTTGATTGTGTGTGTAAATTTTGTTTATACATTGAACCTTATGGGAAATTCACGATTTTCACACGCAGATTTGAATATGTTACAAACCTACGATTCTAAATATGAAACTATCACCAGAATTTGCAGTTTTTGGCCATTTATAATACTGAAATACATATCAGAAGAAGTTTTCTTTATTTCAATATGGTAAATTTCATAAGATAACAAATCAGCCAATTGCATGGGGGAAGATACGTAACTAGGCAAACTCCAGTTTGTTGATTTTAACTGTTGCAATAATCAACATATTGGAGCTTCCTTAGTTACACATCTTCCCCCATGCAATTGGCTGATTTGGTATCATATGAAATTAACCATATTGAAATAAAGAAAACTTCTTCTGATACACATTTCAGGATTATGAATGGCCAAAAACTGCAGATTATGGGGATATTTTCATATTTAGAATTGTAGGTTTGCAACATATATAAATTGATGTGTGAAAATTGTAAATTTCCCATAAGGTCCAATGTATAAACAAAATTTACACACACAACCAAAACAACAATTAACTGTGGATGGGAGAGTTTGTTTACTTTTTGCTAAAACAGGGGTTTGCAAGTGGTCTATTAGAAAATACACATAAAATTATGCTTTTTCAATTTTTTTTTAAGATATTTTGGAGTGCGGGAACTAATTTTAAAAAAATATTTAAAATATCTGAATTAGGGTGGTACACCTAATGGGACAACCGTAACATTATTTTTTCGTACTGTGATTGGCTATTGATGACATCACGGTTGTCCCATCAGGTGTATCATCCTAATTCAGATATTTTAAATATATATATATTTTTTTTTAAATTAGTTCCAGCACTCCAAAAAATCTGAAAAAATTCAGAAAAGCATAATTTTATATATATTTTCTAATTATGAAATAAAAAAAAAGTGCAACCATTATTGTCTATTTACAGTATGGTCCGTGAATAGTCAGAGTGTTAGTCTTAACTTCCTACCCGTCAAAGCAATAACAGTACTTTCTCTCACCCCATGATTCCTGTTCCTCCCCCTCTGTGTACCTCAGGGGGTGATTTCAAATCCTCCCCTCTCTTTTGCTGCCTCCTGATTGGCTCGTCGTGATTCAAAAAGATAAAAGCTGGTCATCTTTATGTCTGTGTCTGAGAACTTTTATTTATTTATTTTTTTTTATTTATATTGTATTAGTTTCCAGCCAGGATAAAATCCTATTTACTGGTTCACAATACATTAACATTATAATCTATAATACATAATTGTATTATGTATTGTATTGTATTATAATTGTTATACAGTAATACATCACTTTGATTTTTAATCAATTTTAGATTAGTTTACAGTTTTAAAATTTATCTAAAGAAAGTTTCTTGAATTTAACGTAAAAGCATGAAAAATATTGAGACTAAATTGTTTTTTTATTATAAAGTAATGAGAACAAAATATTTAGTTACATAATACAGAATGTTCTATGATTCTATTTAAAAATCATCATTCAACCACAGGAAATAAATAAAAATATGCCCTAACGAAACGTTGCTTCAGAAAGCAATTCACGTAACTACAAAAAAAAAAAAAAAAAAAACTGAAGCAACTCTAAAACTTATCTCAATAGAACATTACGTTATTTGCATTCTGAGATGACAAAAGAGTCACTAAATCAAATGTGGACTACCAGCTGATAATTCCAACTTTATGACTGCAGTAACAATTGTGACTATTCATGGTTGCTGCTTTGGACACCAGGGAAGTCAAGGTTGGCTTTATATCAGGTTATGCCACCGATTTGACCAATGTTAAAAGGCTAGCCAATCATATTTAAGTATTTCAAAGTCACTAATTTCGCGGTTTAATGGGTCCACCAATCAGAAGATAGATACGTAATTCACAATGTTGATCCATTGTACCGGGAAATTTTCAAATGCACCAATCACAATACTACTTTTTAAATTTCGCGTTGCAATGGGTCCTGAACAAAAGACAAAAGAGGCACGAAACTCACGCGTGTCTTAACCTGATATAAAGCCAACCTTGAGGGAAGGTAGCTCCACTCTAAGGTGCGACGGTTGACTCACCCAGCTGCACTTCGCTCTCGGAAGGTCCGGGGGTCAAGGCCAGGTGGGGGGGCGGCGGCTGCGACAGACGGTCGCGCTGCACCTTCTGCAGTTGACCAATCAGCTGCGAGGTCTGGTCCAGCGAGGCCTGCACCGCCTCTGTTGTGAGAAGAGCTGGCGTGGCGGGTAGAGCTGCAAATTTATCAATTCAAGTTCTACTGTTTTAATTTTTACTTGAAAATTCACATACATGTAGTCAAATTTTTATGCACAGTATACAAATTCCAGATGTTTTTATTATTTTATTATTATTTTCTAATATATTTTTTTTCTTGGAACAGTACTTTTTAGTTTGTTGTGTTCTGTAAAGTCTCCTACATGACCAGTATTCAATCAATTTTCCTTGAAAACTAAAAACAAAAAAAAAAAAAAAAGTACTAGTAGGTCCTGAGAGTTCGCAAAGAAAGCCACTAGATAGGGCTCAAAAATTATAGTCAATAGTTAGGCTGTGCAGGGAGCAGTAAATATTACAGCGAAAATAAACTCGACTGACTGCCTGTCTTGATAGTACCAGGGAGCTTGCCGCCCGATACCCCATTACTTTTGGAAAGTATATAAAGGCTTAACCTGAGATATTTGGACGAAAAAAGTCGTATCGACAGATGTCCTTGAAATTAATTTGGTAGACTTACAACAATTGTCCAAATAATAATGATTTTTTTATAAATTTTTTTAACCGCTGTTTTTAATTTATTCAAATGTGCATTTCGTATCCTTTCAATGTTAAATTTTTCAGTCAACATTACACAAAAACGGCTCGAGTTATTTTTTAAAATTTCATATAGATTAAAAGAAAATTTTTAGGACTATTTTTATGGGTGTTTTCATATTTTTTGAACCGCTGCGTTAACATTAACATAATCCTGCCGATTAACATTACTAGGGCGCTACAGTGTTGCCAAGTTTTTTTACGGCGTGACCTTGACAGACAAATTCTCAGGTTATACCTTAAGGAAGACTTGATTTTGCCTTCTCACAATGTTGAACATAAATTGAACCAAATTAAACTAAACCTCAATTGATTGTGAGTACTGGACAAGTGCACTCGACTGCAGTGCCTCTGGTGTCTAATTTGTCAACTATCTTGTCCACAGAAGCAGCCTTATATCAACAAATATAACATTTTTTGGTACACATTTTTGATCTCGCACTTTTAAATCCTACGAGAGGACAACATCATAAATGTGTTTCTTTAGTAGAAGCTCTCTGGGACAAGAGAAAGAAATTTTGGCAACTTCTAAACATTTTCTGTACCTTTCAAAATCAACATTTGTGAGCTGATTTGTGAGCTTGATAAATCTCGCAAAGTACTTTGACAATCGGAATAAAAATTATTGAGTCTGAACTTCTCCTGTGCATTCTCTGGCATGCCAACTAAGTAAATAGTAAATACAACTACGATAGGTACTATCGGTGGTCTTTGCTGATACTTTCATGGTTAACCTAAAATATTTTTACACCAAAAGAAAAAGGACAATTTGAATACTAACATGACCTAATAAAAGAAAAATAAGTAAATTTTTGAATTATTAATTTTTTAGTGTTTTTTAGATGCAGATTTGACTAAATTTTGACTAAAGTCACCACAGTTCCAATCTTCCAACTTAATATGTCCTATATATCTCAAAAGCTTGATCCTACTTTGCTTCTTTTTTATTTGCTCAAAAATATTATACTTTTTATGAAGGTGACAAGATGGGAGTTGTGTACCAGCTACTAAGGATGGTGGCGTTATTAATCCTTAAAGGAGGGGAACGGCTTCAACCATTGTATTTATTTATTTATTTATTTATTTATTTATTTATTTATTTATTTATTTATTTATTTATTTATTTATTTATTTATTTATTTATTTATTTATTTATTTATTCATTTATTTTTTTAATTTTGTTGATGCAGTGAAGCATATGTCTGAAACAAAAAAAAAAAAAAAAACAAAAAAAAAAACACCATCTCCCCCCTCCTTCCCTGACTTCCGGCTGTTGAATTGGGTGAATTGGGTATTGGGTGAAATAAATAAATGAAAGTGAAATGAAAGTTAAGAAGTTTAAAAAAGTTGTGTCAATGACATATTTTCGCTCTAAAGGAAAGCAGCCAATCGCAGCGTGTCTCTCTAGAAACAACCTTGCGCAATTGGCTGCTTCCCTTTGGCGCAAAATTACGTCATTATGACTCTACATTTTTGAACGTCTTAACTTTCAACAGTTGGAAGTCAGGGAAGATGGTGCTTCTTTTGGTGCAGACATATGATTCACTGCATCAACAAAATTAAAAAAATATAAAGGTTGAAGCCGTTCCCCTCCTTTAACAGCGCTTTGTTCTTCATGTGATCCTTCAAATTACTAACAAGTTAATGCCATCACGGTCATTCTAATGAAACACAAATATCACTTTGAACCAAGTCAATTTTAGGACTAAATAACTTCCCGTTTTCGTTACAAAAGACTCACCGAGGTGCTCCAAAAAGTCTGTGTTGATGCCGAGGTCTGCGAGAGACTTGAGGGCCTCCACATCCACCGTGGCCTCCAACTTGGCATCCTCCGGCCTGTAACAAGTTGAGTCCTTGTTCACAAACGGACGAACATACAACATTGATTTAATAATTAGCATTGTATTACAGTGCTCTCTGGGGCTCCTTCTGCTCCCAATGTCTTACTGGGACACGTATATGTTGAATAGTTGAATACATCTGAGGACATTGGTCCCGATGGCTCGGCTGAGGATACGACAATACCTACAAATGCTTGGGTGCAAGGCTTATTTTGGCCTATTCTCAAATAAATAGTAAGAGGAAGACAATAACTATATTATATAGCATGGGGAGAATCACAAAAACAAGAAAAAATATATAAAAGGCAACACTTAGGGAGTTGAAATATTTTTTATTGCTTGTCTTAAAGGGACATGGGACAGTAAAATCATGAATGCATGAAAAGTTTATGCAAGATATATTAATGCGAGAAATGAGTAAATTTCTTTTTTCGGACCATCCCCCGAATTTATAAAAATTAATTAAATACAGAGAGCCGCAGGTCAATTGCACAGGCAACATCACACTGAGTACGGCCGGGCGGGAGGAGGGAGGAGTGAGGATTGAGTTCCATGGAAAAAAGGCAGCATTGTTGCCTTTCGTGATTGCTGACGTCAGCAATCCACACTTTAGTTGCTCGCTGGGCGCTTACCCTGAGGCACTCGCCACTGTGCAGCATATATATATATATAAAATATATATATATATATATATATATATATATATATATATATATATATAAAATATATATATATATATATATATATATATATATATATATATATATATATATATATATATATATATATATATATATATATATATATATATATATATATATATATATATATCAGGGGCGGCTCGTGACCCTTTTCTCTGGGGGTGCTGTCCGACATGGGACCAGCAGAATATCATTGGGGGGTTTGGGGGGCGGAGCCCCCCAATGGCCCGCCGCAGGCGCGATTTTTTTTAAGGACACGCCCCTTTTATGGGTAAAATTATATGACAAAATCATATAATAATGCTCCCAACAAAGAAGGAGAAATTATATAAAAACAAAAAATTAATCATTTTATTTATAATTTGTTATGACGCACTTAATTATGCGAGCGTATGACCCTTTTGAAATCGTGATTTAATGTTTCAAACTTAATGGATATAATTTCCAATTTTTAATTATTTTTTTAATTCATAAGTCTTCAAGTGTGTGGTAAGAAAAATATATAAAATATTAATTGTTTTTATTTTTTTTTAAATAAAATAGTGTCAACCAAACTGCATTGTTAATATGTTATTCTGTTTTTTTAATAAATATAATAAATAAATGATGAAACCTGAATGTCTGGTATAATTTTTACGCAATGTAATATATTATGAATAAAAAATGTGATGCATACTTTTTTTAAGGTAGAGATAACACGCCCATTTTAATAAAAATCCCATTCATGAAAATTATAACAATAAAATGTTCTCCCCTACATCCCCTATCAGTAGCTAAAATATCAGGTATACAAATTCGAGCTAGTTTTCGAGTTATTAATTTTTAAGGTTAGCCAATTTTGCATGGAAGTTCCATTTCTCCATCTCCATGTCAAATTAGTCAACTTCAAAAATTAATAACTCGAAAACAGCTCATTTTCGCAAACCTGATATTTTAGCTACTGCATGATAGGGGATGTAGAGGAGAAAATTTAATTGTTATTTTTTTTTTTCATAATTTTCATAAATGGGATTTTTTTAACATTGGGTCACCTGATCCGTGTTATCTCTACGTTAACAGGATTATGATTATTTTTTCTTAAATAAATAAATACTAATAATAATGAAATAATGTTTGATAATGCAATTTTTTCTTATAAAAATTTCATTTGTTATTTTTTTATTAAATTTTGTCTTTAAAAATTTATATTAGATTCTGGTTGTCGCCTAATTTTGTACAAATTATATATTCTTTGATCGATTTATATGATGTTCAGTTCTGATGGGTGATTACGACACGTCAGTATTATAATTGGCTTGACCGCACATATGAGAGATTTCTCGAGCGGTATGACAGATCAAAGATCCCAATTTTTTATTATTGTTTTATTTTTTATTTTTTTTTAGCCATGCAATATTTCTTTGATTGCTCACGCATATTTGCTGCTAAATAATGTACTGCCGGTACACGCAAAACCGGGAAAATAAGCTATTTTTCTCATCCTGGAGTAGTTAACGTTTTCTTATATTTTGTACTCACTCGTACACTTTTACAACTTGTTTTTGTTTTATTTTTATGTTTGAATTTTCACATTAATGGTATAAAATGCTTTAGTGAATAATTAATAAATCTAGCTCCCATGTATATCGACTTGTTCCTGGTAAACTTATAATAATGTATGGTCGCGATTCACGAACGAATTATGTTATCCAGATTTCTCAATTAATTCGATCGACGTTTAGTGTCATCGAGTTAGACTGGCGCTAACTGCGTGGTTATAAGTTAAGAATCCTGTTTTTGCCGTTGTTCGAACGTGAGATCTCACGATTGTTTACATGCATATCAATGTGCCATGCATGCACCACTTAATTTTCAAAAGACATCAAGAATTGGTTCTTTTTTTGGTTATATATACAGACATATTTTTTATTAAAGTAAAATAAAAGTGCTGGTCTCCATTTCTTAGATACTTCAATATATTTAGTCAATCTATGTTAGTGTATTCACTGATGAATGTAATTAAAATTTTGATAATCTGCTCAATGAAACCATATTACAGGAAATGTCTTAGAAGTGTTGTTCACATTATTCCCGCATGTCAAATACCGCAAGCTCATTGGTTCTGTTGAACCAATGAGCTTGCAGGTACTGCCGACAACACAGTCCCCGAGCGCTTCAAAATCACACGGCTTGGGTGGGAGTTGAAGAGGAGGAGAATGAGGGAAGGAGCACTGCCTTCGGTACTGGTAGTAGTGGCAGTACCCTCCGCTAGACAGCGCTGAGGAAGTAAATTTACGCGGCAGCGGCAAAATTTTGATGATTTGAAATGTTAGAACTGATAAAAATTTGCTAGAAAGTTCAAAAAAATTATAGAATTATTTGATATTTCTAATTGTGTGTTTGTTCCCAAAATTTCTGGGGGGGCTGCAGTACCGCAGTACTATAGTACGAGCCGCCCCTGATATATATATATATATATATATATATATATATATCTGGCCTCTTGGCGCCAACTTCACGGCTGGCGCAGTATAAGTAAGGAGAATTTGTCAGAGATTTGAAAGTCGACCGAGTGATCTAAGGGGATAAGGCGCTCGCCGCCGCGATTGCACAGAGAGATGTGGGTTCGAGTCCCACCTCGGAAGACTTTTAAATTTTTTGACAAGTTTTCTTTTCTTGTCTTGGCGGGTGAACACGGTAGAAGTTTAAAATTATATAAAATACTGCCAATGTCTGTAAGTTGAAAAACTTACTATATGTCATCTTCATATATATACATATATATATATATATATATATATATATATATATATATATATATATATATATATATATATATCAGGGGCGGCTCGTACTATAGTACTGCGGTACTGCAGCCCCCCCAGAAATTTTGGAAACAATCACACAATTAGAAACATCAACTATTCCTATAATTTTTCTGAACTTTCCAGCAAATTTTTATCAGTTCTAACATTTAAAATCATGAAATTTTTGCCGCTGCCGCGTAAATTTATTCCCTCAGCCCTGCCCAGCGGAAGGTACTGCCACTACTAGCAGTAGCCCAAAGCAGTGTTCCCACCCTCATTCTCCTCCTCTTCAACTCCCACTCAAGCCGTGTGATTTTGGAGCGATCGGGGACTGTGCGATCGGCAGTACCCGCAAGCTCATTGGTTCAACAGAACCAATGAGCTTGTGGTATTTGACATGCGGGAATAATTTGAACAACACTTCGAAGACCTTTCCTGTAATATGGTTTCATTGAGCAGATTAACCAAATTTTAATTACATTCATCAGTGAATATACTAACAAAGATTGACTAAATATATTGAAGCATCTGAAGAATGAAGACCAGCACTTTTATTTTACTTTAATAAAAATATGACTGTCCCAAAAGAACCAACACTTGTCTTTTGAAAATTAAGTGGTGCATGCATGTAAACAATCGTGAGATATCTCACGTTCGAACAACGACAACAACAGGTTTCTTACTAACCACACAGTTAGCGCCAGTCTAACTCGATGGCACTAAACGTCGATCGAATTAATTAAGTGAGAAATCTGGATAACTTAATTCGTTCGTGAATCGCGACCATGTATTTTATTATAAATTATAAGTTTACCAGGAACAAGTCGATATACATGGGAGCTATTTATTTATTAATTATTCACTACAGCATTTTATACCATTAATGTGAAAATTCAAACATAAAAATAAAACAATAAAACAAGTTGTAAAAGTGTACGAGTATACAAAATATATAAGAAAACGTTAACTAATCCAGGATGAAAAAAATATATAGCTTATTTTCCCGGGTTTGCGTGTACCGGCAGTACATTATTTAGCAGCAAATATGCGATAGTAATCAAAGAAATATTGCATGGCTAAAAAAAAAATAAAACAATAATAAAAAATTTGGGATCTTTGATCTGTTATACACCGCTCGAGAGGTTTCTCAAATGCGCGCTCAAGCCAATTATACCGATGTGTCGTAATTATAGGGTGATCAGAACTGCATGAACATCAAATAAATCGATCATGGTATATACAATAATATATGTACAAAATTAGGGGGCAACCAGACTCTAATATAAATTTTTAAAGACAAAATTTAATAAAAAAATAAGAAATGAAATTTTTAAAAGAAAAAATTACATTATTAAACATTATTTCATTATTATTAGTATTTATTTAATTGAGAAAAAATAATCGTAATCCTGTTAAGGTAGAGATAACACGAATCAGCTGACCCAATGCTAAAAAAAATCTCATTCATGAAAATTATGAAAAAAAAAATAATAATAAAATATTCTCCTCTACATTATCCCCTATCAGTAGCTAAAATATCAGGTACACAAATTCGAGCTAGTTTTCGAGTTATTAATTTTTAATGTTGACTAATTTAGCATGGAAGTTTCATTTCTCCATCTCCATGTTAAATTAGTCAACATTCAACAACTTTAAAAATTAATAACTCGAAAACTAGCTCAGTTTTGTATACTTGATAATTTAGCTATACTGATAGGCGATGTAGAGGAGAACATTTTATTATTATTTTTTTTTCGTAATTTTCATGACTGAGATTTTTTTAGCATTGGGTCAGCTGATTCGTGTTATCTCTACCTTAACAGGATTATGATTATTTTTTTCATTATAATACTAATAATAATGAAATAATGTTTAATAATGCAATTTTTTCTTATAAAAATTTCATTTTTTATTTTTTTTTAAAAAATTTTTTTTTTAAAAATTTATATTAGATTCTGGTTGTCGCCTAATTTTGTACATATTGTATATACCATGATCGATTTATTTGATGTTCATTATTTACATTGCGTAAAAATTATACCAGACATTCAGGTTTCATATTAACAATGCAGTTTGATTGACACTATTATTTAAAAAAAAAGGCTTAAAACAATATTTATGTTTATATATGTTTCTTACCACGTGAAAAGACTTATGAATTAAAAAAAATAATTAAAAATTGGATATTATATTAAGTTTGAAACATTCAATCACGATTTCAAAAGGGCTCGCATAAGTGCATGTCATAACAAATTATAAATAAAATGCATGCATTTTTTGTTTTTAGATAATTTCTGCTTCTTTGTTGAGAGCATTATTATATGATTTTGTCATAATTTTACCCTAAAAAAGGGGCGTGTCCTTAAAAAAAATCGCACCTGCGGCGGGCCATTGGGGGGCTCCGCCCCCCAAACCCCCCATGGTGTTCTCTGCTGGTTCCATGTCAGAGGCAGCACCCCCACGGATCAGGGGCACATATATATATATATATATATATATATATATATATATATATATATATATATATATATATATCAGGGGCGGCTCGTACTATAGTACTGCGGTACTGCAGCCCCCCCAGAAATTTTGGGAACAAACACACAATTAGAAATATCAAATAATTCTATAATTTTTCTGAACTTTCCAGCAAATTTTTATCAGTTCTAACATTTAAAATCATGAAATTTTTGCCGCTGCCGCGTAAATTTATTCCCTCAGCGCTGCCCAGCGGAAGGTACTGCCACTACTAGCAGTAGCCCTAAGCAGTGTTCCCACCCTCATTCTCCTCCTCTTCAACTCCCACTCAAGCCGTGTGATTTTGGAGCGATCGGGGACTGTGCGATCGGCAGTACCCGCAAGCTCATTGGTTCAACAGAACCAATGAGCTTGTGGTATTTGACATGCGGGAATAATTTAAACAACACTTCGAAGACCTCTCCTGTAATATGGTTTCATTGAGCAGATTAACAAAATTTTAATTACATTCATCAGTGAATATACTAACAAAGATTGACTAAATATATTGAAGCATCTGAGGAATGAAGACCAGCACTTTTATTTTACTTTAATAAAAATATGACTGTCCCAAAAGAACCAACACTTGTCTTTTGAAAATTAAGTGGTGCATGCATGTAAACAATCGTGAGATCTCACGTTCGAACAACGACAACAACAGGTTTCTTACTAACCACGCAGTTAGCGCCAGTCTAACTCGATGGCACTAAACGTCAATCGAATTAATTAAGTGAGAAATCTGGATAACTTAATTCGTTCGTGAATCGCGACCATGTATTTTATTACAAATTATAAGAGTTTACCAGGAACAAGTCGATATACATGGGAGCTATTTATATTTATTAATTATTCACTTCAGCATTTTATACCATTAATGTGAAAATTCAAACATAAAAATAAAACAATAAAACAAAAACAAGTTGTAAAAGTGTACGAGTATACAAAATATAAGAAAACGTTAACTACTCCAGGATGAGAAAAATATATAGCTTATTTTCCCGGGTTTGCGTGTACCGGCAGTACATTATTTAGCAGCAAATATGCGATAGTAATCAAAGAAATATTGCATGGCTAAAAAAAAATTAAAACAATAATAAAAAAATTGGGATCTTTGATCTGTTATACCGCTCGAGAGGTTTCTCATATTCGCGCTCAAGCCAATTATACCGATGTGTCGTAATTATAATATAGGGTGATCAAAACTGCATGAACATCAAATAAATCGATCATGGTATATATAATAATATATGTACAAAATTAGGTGACAACCAGAACCTAATATAAATTTTTAAAGACAAAATTTAATAAAAAAATAAGAAATGAAATTTTTATAAGAAAAAATTACATTATTAAACATTATTTCATTATTATTAGTATTTATTTAATTGAGAAAAAAATTATCGTAATCCTGTTAAGGTAGAGATAACACGAATCAGCTGACCCAATACTAAAAAAATCTCATTCATGAAAATTATGAAAAAAAAAATAATAATAAAATATTCTCCTCTACATTATCCCCTATCAGTATAGCTAAAATATATCAGGCACACAAATTCGAGCTAGTTTTCGAGTTATTAATTTTTAATGTTGACTAATTTAGCATGGAAGTTTCATTTCTCCATCTCCATGTTAAATTAGTCAATATTAAAACAACTTTAAAAATTAATAACTCGAACACTAGCTCAGTTTTGTATACATGATAATTTAGCTATACTGATAGGCGATGTAGAGGAGAACATTTTATTTTTTTTTTCGTAATTTTCATGACTGAGATTTTTTTAGCATTAGGTCAGCTGATCCGTGTTATCCCTACCTTAACAGGATTACGATTATTTTTTCTCAATTAAATAAATACCAATAATATTGAAATAATGTTTAATAATGCAATTTTTTCTTATAAAAATTTCATTTTTTATTTTTTTATAAAATTTTGTCTTTAAAAATTTATAATAGATTCTGGTTGTCGCCTAATTTTGTACATATTGTATATACCATGATCGATTTATTTGATGTTCATTATATACATGGCGTAAAAATTATACCAGACATTCAGATTTCATATTAACAATGCAGTTTGATTGACACTATTATTTTAAAAAAAAGGCTTAAAACAATATTTATTTTTATATATTTTATGTTTCTTACCACGTGAAAGGACTTATGAATTAAAAAAAAAATAATTAAAATTTGGATATTATATTAAGTTTGAAACATTCAATCACGATTTCAAAATGGCTCGCATAAGTGCATGTCATAACAAATTATAAATAAAATGCATGCATTTTTTGTTTTGAGATAATTTCTGCTTCTTTGTTGAGAGCATTATTATATGATTTTGTCATAATTTTACCCTAAAAAAGGGGTGTGTCCTTAAAAAAATTCGCGCCTGCGGCGGGCCATTGGGGGGCTCCGCCCCCCAACCCCCCATGGTGTTCTGCTGGTCCCATGTCAGGCAGCACCCCCACGGAAAAGGGGCACGAGCCGCCCCTGATATATATATATATATATATATATATATATATATATATATATATATATATATCAGGGGCGGCTCGTACTATAGTACTGCGGTACTGCAGCCCCCCCAGAAATTTTGGGAACAAACACACAATTAGAAATATCAAATAATTCTATAATTTTTCTGAACTTTCCAGCAAATTTTTATCAGTTCTAACATTTAAATCCATGAAATTTTTGCCGCTGCCGCGTAAATTTATTCCCTCAGCGCTGCCCAGCGGAAGGTACTGCCACTACTAGCAGTAGCCCAAAGCAGTGTTCCCACCCTCATTCTCCTCCTCTTCAACTCCCACTCAAGCCGTGTGATTTTGGAGCGATCGGGGACTGTGCGATCGGCAGTACCCGCAAGCTCATTGGCTCAACAGAACCAATGAGAATGAGCTAGTGGTATTTGACATGCGGGAATAATTTAAACAACACTTCGAAGACATTGCCTGTAATATGGTTTCATTGAGCAGATCGAATTAACAAAATTTTAATTACATTCATCAGTGAATATACTAACAAAGATTGACTAAATATATTGAAGCACCTGAGGAATGAAGACCAGCACTTTTATTTAACTTTAATAAAAATATGACTGTCCCAAAAGAACCAACACTTAATTGTCTTTTGAAAATTAAGTGGTGCATGCATGTAAACAATCGTGAGATATCTCACGTTCGAACAACGACATTGCAACAACAGGTTTCTTACTAACCACGCAGTTATTAGCGCCAGTCTAACTCGATGGCACTAAACGTCGATCGAATTAATTAAGTGAGAAATCTGGATAACTTAATTCGTTCGTGAATCGCGCCCATGTATTTTATTATAAATTATAAGTTTACCAGGAACAAGTCGATATACATGGGAGCTATTTATTTATTAAATATTCACTACAGAATTTTATACCATTAATGTGAAAATTCAAACATAAAAATAAAACAATAAAACAAAAACAAGTTGTAAAAGTGTACGAGTATACAAAATATAAGAAAACGTTAACTATAATATAACTCCAGGATGAGAAAAATATATAGCTTATTTTTTCCCGGGTTTGCGTGTACCGGCAGTACATTATTTAGCAGCAAATATGCGATAGTAATCAAAGAAATATTGCACGGCTAAAAAAAAAAAAATAAAACAATAATAAAAAAATTGGGATCTTTGATCTGTTATACCGCTCGAGAGGTTTCTCATATGCGCGCTCAAGCCAATTATACCGATGTGTCGTAATTATAATAAAGGGTGATCAGAACTGCATGAACATCAAATAAATCGATCATGGTATATACAATAATATATGTACAAAATTAGGCGACAACCAGAATCTAATATAAATTTTTAAAGACAAAATTTAATAAAAAAATAAAAAATGAATTTTTTATAAGAAAAAATTACATTATTAAACATTATTTCATTATTATTAGTATTTATTTGATTGAGAAAAAAATAATCGTAATCCTGTTAAGGTAGAGATAACACGAATCAGCTGACCCAATGCTAAAAAATCTCATTCATGAAAATTATGAAAAAAAAAAAAAATAATAATAAAATATTCTCCTCTACATTATCACCAATCAGTATAGCTAAAATATCAGGTACACAAATTCGAGCTAGCTTTCGAGTTATTAATTTTTAATGTTGACTAATTTAGCATGGAAGTTTCATTTCTCCATCTCCATGTTAAATTAGTCAACATTAAAACAACTTTAAAAATTAATAACTCGAAAACTAGCTCAGTTTTGTATACCTGATAATTTAGCTATACTGATAGGCGATGTAGAGGAGAACATTTTATTATTTTTTTTTTTCGTAATTTTCATGACTGAGATTTTTTTAGCATTAGGTCAGCTGATCCGTGTGATCTCTACCTTAACAGGATTACGATTATTTTTTTCTCAATTAAATAAATACTAATAATATTGAAATAATGTTTAATAATGCAATTTTTTCTTATAAAAATTTCATTTTTTATTTTTTTATTATAAATTTTGTCTTTAAATTTTTTTATTAGATTCTGGTTGTCGCCTAATTTTGTACATATTGTATATACCATGATCGATTTATTTGATGTTCATTATATACATTGCGTAAAAATTATACCAGACATTCAGGTTTCATATTAACAATGCAGTTTGATTGACACTATTATTTAAAAAAAAGGCTTAAAACAATATTTATTTTTATATATGTTTCTTACCACGTGAAAGGACTTATGAATTAAAAAAAATAATTAAAAATTGGATATTATATTAAGTTTGAAACATTCAATCACGATTTCAAAAGGGCTCGCATAAGTGCATGTCATAACAAATTATAAATAAAATGCATGCATTTTTTGTTTTTAGATAATTTCTGCTTCTTTGTTGAGAGCATTATTATATGATTTTGTCATAATTTTACCCTAAAAAAGGGGCGTGTCCTTAAAAAAAATCGCGCCTGCGGCGGGCCATTGGGGGGCTCCGCCCCCCAAACCCCCCCATGATGTTCTGCTGCTTCCATGTCAGGCAGCACCCCCACGGAAAAGGGGCACGAGCCGCCCCTGATATATATATATATATATATATATATATATATATATATATATATATATATGTGTGTGTGTTTGTGTATTCATACTTAGTTAGTGGGTAACTTTTAAATAAAATACTTATTTTTATGGTCCCCTGTCCCTTTAAGGTATGTGACAACTAATTATGGTGTTGTTATTTCTAAAATTAAGCTGTGGCTGCTGTCAGAGTGTTTACATGATTTCACATGAATTTTCCCGATTTGGCAGACTAATTCAAACATGATGCTAGATAGAGACATACTGTTTTCATTTAATAATATGTCAAATGAAAGCTTAAATATGAATATTTTCAAAAATCAAAACTAAAATGCATTGTGTGGACTTTGTCTTCTTTTGAGACAACAACATTCAAATTAAGGAAAATAAACCATTTAGGTTGTGATAATCTTATTAAAAGAAAAGGATAGGAATAACCAGCAAGGCCTTACCGATCGAAAGAGTCACAGCAGGTGGAAATTCTTGCGGTCACAGAGGTTCACTCGAAAGTTTTTACATTTTTGAAACGTTTCGCATCGTGGAGATGCTTCTTCAGTCACAAGAAGAAGTAGAAGTAGAATCTACTTCTTCTTGTGACTGAAGAAGCATCTCCACGATGCGAAACGTTTCAAAAATGTTCCACCTGCTGTGACTCTTTCGATCGGTAAGGCCTTGCTGGTTATTCCTATCCTTTTCTTTTAATAAGATTTGAGACAACAACAACAGAAAATAGTCATTTCTGAGCTCCAGAATCAACAGTTATCTGAAAGCAATTGTTCTCATTGAATTCTACTCTATTGTTTAAAAAAATTGGCTAAACAATTTACTCTAGTGGAAGCTCCACTCCTCTTTTACTTGCAGCTAAGATATGGCATACACTATGTCCAGTTAGTGTTCTTATGGGACCATTAAAGAAGGATGGTCCAAAGATGGGGTCTTGAGAACCACATACTAAACAGTCACCTTTGCGATCTCTAACGAATGTGCGTGAGAAATCTGGCTGCACCAGAAACCAAAGTTCTGCTGGTTCACTTCACTGCACAAATGGACCAATGGTGCTCATGTGGAGAAGCTTTGAGGTAAATTGTTTAGCCAAGCTTGCAATCAATCCAAAGTTTCAACAAGAATCACTTTCTCAGGTAAATGGTAATTTTGTGGATTCTGGAGCTCAGAAATGGATCAAACTCAAACTATCATGTTCCACATTTAAAATGCTGCTTAGTTAGTTTGTGATTTTTTTATAAATTAATTGACAATACATTCACAGTCAGAAATAATAATTTTCTGAATGATTAAGCAGAAAACTGGAAACATTGAAGAACGGTGACAAAATTGACTTTCTTTTTCTCCAAAATTAACTTACAAAATTAGAACGAATACAGTACATTAAAAACTTGTTATTACGTAAAGTCAAGGAACCCAGGAAATTAGGTTTACCTTGTAGTATTGAGTTCTTCCTATACCTGCAATGCTAATTATTTTTGACAGAACTGTGATCTCCTTTACTCAAAACTGAATTTTACACAACAACAACTTGCATAACAAGTTTTTACTATACAAATTTAAACATTTCACAGTAAACAATAATGTAACTACCTATCATGCTCTTTTTATACAGTTGAAACAACTTGAAACACTGTGATTGTCAATTTTAAACTCAATTTGGTGTGTACTCAACATGGGAGAGCAGTACGTGGTTCAAATTTGCCAACTAAAATACTACAACCAAATGTTAAAAATTTCAGTTTAGAATTTAAATATTAATATAAAACTTCTCAAAAAGTACATCTTGGCAGATGGTTGTGATGTCAAACTGTCCGAACTCCAACGAGGCACTTGCGGTGCTCCGGCATCCAAAATGATGTTGCTCAGGGTCCAATTTCCAGCCCTAAGATACCTCCCTCATAGCACAACATTTTTTAACAAATTCTCTTTTTCCTGATACTAACCAGTTGATAAATAGATTATAATTTGACTGTGCGACGTGAAATCTTGACTGATGACGTCATCCCAATCTCTTTATCGATATAAAATGGGTAAACACACACAAAAATTAATAGCAACAAGATAAAAAGAATTTCCATAAACTTTTTCATTAAAAGTTTTATACTCTAAGTTACAAGCTGCTTCAAACACATGTCCATTTATTTTACATTGAAAGCTCTGAAGAACATTACAAAACTTGCTCTGCAGGAGACTTCTTTCCACTCTCCCTCACAGCATCTACTATAATTCAAGTGGTCGTTTCATTTTGTCTATTTGCTCATCTGCATGATGCAATGAAAAGGACCACTCAACATGTTAGTTCAAACCACAAATGAACTGAACTTTACCATTGTGGCAGCAATTCATTTTTGTGCAAGGACTATGTATATAAAGTATATAAGTGTATTATCTTGTTTATATCAACTTTTTATGTAGTTGTTTCTATCTTTTTTCAAGATGCAAATCTCGTTTGGGCATTGCCTTTTTTTGCACCCTCTTGGGCAGTATTTCCTATTTGACTGTGACAATGTTTGTATCTTGTCTGTTCTGCTCAATAAAATCTATATTATTATTATAAATGCAATACGAGTATCAAGATAATTATGTACTAAATCTTTTTCTAAAGGGTACTCCCAGTTTCTATCTATAATGCCCCTGCTATTTTTAGCACACAAACTAATACAGTGACATATTTTAATATATTCATTTAATTAAAGATGTGCTGAGAAGTTTGGAGAAAGATTCTGAGATTTTCTAATCTTTTTGGAGGGGCGTGGCTTTGGCGGCCAGCTGACATGACGTGTCACTGTAATCGTCTGGTATTTTATTCTTTTTTACAATTTTAAATATGTTTTTATTAGTGTTCTGCATATATATCATCGTGAATGTACTCTTCATCTTGTGTTTGTTACATGTGAGTGATTTGTTTGCTGTGGGTAGTTATATCACCAACTTTTAACATTTTGGAGAGGCAGGGTCATCACTGTGGCAGCCCCTCTACAGCCGTCACAGCTTTCTATTGTGTGAGTTGTCGTATTCTGTGAATCTTGTCTGCTGTTAAATTACAATTTTAATTATCTGCGGTATATTTCATAAATCTGCACTTCATATAATATTGGTTTCTAAATAAAAAAAAAAAAAATTATTGTTGATAGAAATCCACGTCCTTACATAGATTTTTCTGTACAAGACCGCCATCTATTGACATTTTTTTGAAACCATATTTTTAACTACTTGCTATACAACCCGCATCACATCTATTTATGAAGGGTTGCATACTACTCAGGCGCCATTTCTACATCTGCATGGAGACTTTAATTCTGCAAAAATAACGACTAAAAAGGATCTTCCCATCACGTCTCTTCAATGGCATGAGACGATCCGCTGTGTCTCTCATGCCCACCGCAGCTTGTGATGACGGGCTTGCAAGTGTCCCTCCAAGAGTCTGTGCGCTGTCGCTTGACCTGAGTCGCACTGAAGATTCCTCAAGCTGATGTCCATTATCCAAGATTTAAAATTTTGCAAGATTCATTGTTTGTTGTTTTTTTACTTGTTATCATCTAAGATAACCAATTTTTTCTGTATTCTTTATTACCTGTGCTGAATTTTTTGTGTTTTTATATTCTTTTTTATAATATTTTACAGTTAACTTTTGACATCATGCATCTTAAAGGGTATGTTAATGTGATACTTGTTTTTTTGTGTGTTGTTGTAAAATGTAAATCTTATAGTAAATTAATTATTGATTCAAATTTGACATCTGGAGGGTCTAGTTTCCCTGAAAAAGTGATAATAGAAAATTTCATGGTTTCTAACAGTTGTAATATTTCAGTATCATGTCACTCTCTAATGTTCCAGCGCTTGTTGATTGACTGTATTAGAAAAAGTATTAAAGCTTCTAATGTCAGAACTCATTCAATTAATTTTGGCTCTACTAAAACACTTGCAATCCTTTTGATTCTTTGTGGAGATGTTGAGCTTAACCCGGGGGATGTAAAGCAATGTTTGATATGTAACACCTCGGGGAGAAAAAATCAGCAATTTTTGATATGTTCATCTTGCCACTCATACAATCATAGAACATGTGCTAAAATTAATCAATCTAATTATATAAAATATTCAAAATTTGGAAAGAAATTCTGTTGCTGGCAGTGTAGTTTGCCTGCATTTTCAAACTCATTTTTTAACTCAACTTCGGCTTCTGGCTCCTCCTCTGCTAGCGATACTGAAACAAATACTGATAATATCACTGTTCTTTCATTCAATGCCCGCAGTTGGAGGAGTGCTAGAAGACGTAATGTTATTGAACCAAGAGTTTTTTCAATAGATCCATGTATTATTACTGCCTGTGAGTCTTTTCTTGATGAGAAAATTTTTGATAATGAGCTCCTTTCTAATCACTATCAAATTTTTCGTAAGGATAGGAACTGTGAGGGTGGTGGAGTTCTTATTGCGGTTAGAAAGGGACTCAAGGCTGTCAGAAAAATGGAACTTGAAACAAATTCTGAGCTCATTTGGGTAGAAATATCTCTTGGTAATGAAATATTTCTTATTGGTTCTGCTTATAGGCCTCCAAATAGTGATGAATTGTATAATACTGAGCTTTTGAAATCTATTGATAATATAAATCAAGTTTTCTCTCGCTACAAGGCAGTGCTGCTTTGCGGCGATTTTAACTTAAATATTATTTGGAGTGCTTGTGGAGTAGGAGTCCCTAAAAATTTGCTTGCTGACACTTACTTGTCTCAATTTCAAGATTGCTGCCTGTCTCAGTTTGTGACAGAGGCTACGAGGGTTACTCCTATGTGCAGATCTCTCATTGATCTTGTCCTATGTAACAACTCAGATTTTATTGATAGTGTGTCGGTTATCCCTGGAGTTAGTGATCATAAGGCAATATTAACTTCTCTTAATGTCTTGCTGAGTAGAGGTCGCAATGTCAATAGAACTGCATACAACTACTCCAGGGCTGACTGGGACATGCTAAGTACATTGTTAGCGGTGCATCTCCCGGAATGTGCTCTTGGTACTAGAAATGTGGATGAGGTTTGGCTAGCTTGGAAAAGAAAATTTTTAGAATGTTGTGATGCTGCTATTCCTAAATCAAATGTTAAGGGTAAAAAGCGGCCACCCTGGATAACTGCAAAGTTAGTCAGTATGTGCAGAAAAAGAGATGCCGCTTATAGGAGGAAATGTAAACGCCCAACTGAAATGAATATAAAAAAGTATGAGAAGTTAAACAAGGAATGTAAAAAGTATGCTCGTTCATGTTACCGTAATTACATTTGGAGCCTCTCAAATTGTAACGAGGCAAAGAGCATTTGGTCATTTATAAAGAGCAAAAAAGGTTCTTCTCCTCCTAGTACATTCAAACATAACAACATTAACTTTACTGATTCAGATGCGATTGCTAATGAATTTAGTAATTATTTTCAAGAGCAGCTGCACCAATACAATGAACACTGTGATAATAAGCATGATATTGATCCTGTGATTAATTATCCTATGGAGGATATTATTGTGTCAGTGTCTCAAGTTATGACATTACTTTCTGATCTTAGTGGTAAATCTGCTACTGGACCTGATGGTATACCTGCTATAGTATTAAAAAAATGTGCTGGTGTGATTGCTCCCTCTCTTACCTTCATGTATAACTTGTGTTTATCTACTAGCTCACTTCCGGCTGAATGGAAGCATGCAATTGTGATACCTATACTTAAAGATGGTTTAAGAGATTTAATTGTGAATTACAGGCCTATATCTCTCACTTCTATTGTTTCTAAAATATTTGAAAAGATAGTGAGGGATCATATGCTAATACATTTTCAACAAAATGATTTAATTCCTAATTGTCAACATGGTTTTTTACCAAATAGATCATGTACCACCCTGCTTGTCAATGTTTTGGATGAGTGGTTTAAGTCCCTTGATGATAAGGGTGTTGTGCAGATTGACGTAATTATGTTGGACTGGAAAAAGGCTTTTGACTCCGTACCTCATTGTTGTCTATTAAAAAAATTGAAAATGTATGGGGTCAATGACCAGGTTCTTGGCTGGACCAGATCGTTCTTAATTGGCAGAACTCAGTGCGTTGCGTTCGCTGGGTCAACGTCACATACTGTCAATGTCACGTCAGGTATCGGTCAGGGTACTGTAAGTGGCCCCTTACTGTTCATAATATATTTGTTTGACCTTGTTAAGCGCTTGCGCACGCAGCTCAGAGAGTTTGCTGATGATAGCACGTTATTTCATGCTATTCGTTGTGAGGAGGACTCTCAAATATTGCAAGAAGATTTAGATACCGTACTTACATGGTCCAATAACAATCACATGCAGCTTAATGCAAAAAAAAGTCATCATCTGAGAGTGACGAGATCTCACAATCCAATTGCCTCTAGTTATTCTATTAATAATGAGGGCATTGAAATTGTAGATTCGGTTAAGTTACTTGGTGTGTTTATCTCCTCAGATCTCAGGTGGAATCTTCATGTCTATAACGTTAGGGCAAAAGCTGTAAGGTTGCTAGGTTTTTTATTTCATAATCTCAAAGATGCCAAGCCTGGTGTTCTGAGGGCTGTGTATATTGCTATTATAAGGTCAATTATTACATATGGAACCCCGGCTTGGCATCCCACCTCACTTAACAATATTAGTATTCTTGAAAGGATTCAAAATACGGCAACTAGGTTAATCCTTAATGATAAATCGTTAAGTGCTGTAGAAAGATTAAGAAGGTGTCGCCTCCCTTCTATAAAAAACCTTTTGCACCAAAATGATGTAGTATTTTTGAAAAAATGTATTGACGGTGCTCTTTTTTTGAGTCCATATTCTGTTTTGTCTCTTGATTGTAGGGCTCAATCTCATGGCAGAGGTAACAGAACTGGTATTTTGTTCAAGCCTCCATTTTCACGTTCCTCTGCCCGTCAATCATCGTATTATTTTAGAGTGTGTGGCACTTGGAACTCTCTCCCTGCTGGTATAAGGTCGTTGCAGGGTCGGAGTTTCTATAAAAGTGTTCGTGAGCACTTCCTGTAAATTTTACTATGATTGTAAATATGTAAATATGTTATTATATTTTATTGTAATTGTTTTCTGTTATTTATTTTTTTTTTTTTTTTTTTTGACAAGTATGTTATTATGATTGTTGTTGGGTGCCCATGTTAAACCCCGGTTTTTCATAATCCTTATTGGATTCTCTTGGGTTTCCTACCTTTGTTCAACTTTTCTGTATCTTGTTCGAAGGAAAATATAATAAATAAATAAATAAATCTTTAATAAAGTGGCAGTCAGATTGTCGAGTCACCAAGTCTATAACAAAATCTTGTGGTCACAAATTAGCTAAAAATTAGGTACATTTCAAGTTTTAATACGGTTTACATCATTTAGATGCTTCATTAGTTGCAAGTAATAGTTTGCTACTTCCACCAAGATCTGCACTGACGGCTCCAGGCAGACTCAACTTGTGCAACTGATGAAGCATCTAAATGATGCAAAATGTCTTAAGAAATATACAAGAAATATTTTCACAGAAATGTCTTAAAACGTTACTAACTTTTGAGTGAACCTGTGACCACAAGATTTTCTCCTGCTGTGACTTCTCAATCAGTAAGGCCTTGCTGGTTATTTCTACCCTTTTATTTTAATATTTATCACAGCCTAGATGATTTATTTTCTTTAAAATTTAATACTATAACAAAAATAATAAATTTATTTGAAAAAAAAAAGAGATACTATAGTTAGTCCCATCAAAGTTGATCTAATACTTGAACTGCGGTACAGTACAGTATGTGTATCTAAACCTTCATTGCTCTTGTTCTTGTAATAACTCATAGTTAGGAGGGGCTTGTAATGGTATGATTTTATTATGATGATGTGGTGGAGAGGTGATAACGGGAATGCCAACATGCAACAGATGGAATGAGTTAGGAGCAAAGCAGCACAACACAACACCTGAAATGTTGACCTGGTATCGTTGACTTTATCCAGTTTTGAAGCTGGCAGTATCATAATTAAAAAGCAGTCACTTTTGAACAACATGCAATAGAGTAACGACCTCAAATTTTTTTATTGCAGAAATGGATAGAAGTTGCAAAGTTATGCTACCCTGATTTTTTCAGATTTTTTAGAGCCAGGGAACTATTTTTAAAAAATTATTGAAAGTCCTTTTTGTGACGTTACGAGGCGGCAAGTCCTATTTTTTTCTTAAGGAGCGGCGGCGTCTCGTGACGTCACAAAAAGAACTTTCAATAATTTTTTAAAAACACTTCCCGGGCTGTAAAAAATCTGAAAAAAATCAGGGTAGCATAACTTTGCACGTTCTATCTATTTCTGCAATAATAATAAAAAAAAAAAAAATGAGGTTGATACTCCATTCTTCACTATACCTGTCCTTTTTAGTACAGAAAGTTTGATACAGTATTCTTAAACGTGTTAGTTCCTGCAGCCAACCAACAACTTGTAGCATTGTGAGGGTGCGGTAAAGATGCAAATGAAAAGGGAGAAGATCAGGAGGATAAGGCAATTACAAGAGTACAGAATACTCAAACTAGAGTGGAAGAAAGAAGAAGAATTTTTAATGATTACAGTTCACCAAATGTAAGAATATCGGAAGAAGCCGGAAGTGTGAGATTTCTGGACTTTCCAGTTTGGTTTTGAACTTTACAGATTCTGTCAGATAGATTAACATTAGGGATTGTAACCGATCTTGGTGTTTATCATAGTTCAGCCTAAATTCTTCAACTTCAGTGGTAATCTTTCATTTGTTGAACAGCAAGATTACAATAACTGGAGGGGGATTTGATGCCAAACACAAAAATTTGTGCCAATGTTGATGCACCTGATATTCTTGAATCAATAAATTTGCATGTATCGCAATTTTAGGCAGCAACCTGCATTATTTTCGATTACAACATGTACTGTACCACAAATGTTCCTAAGTTTGCGTACTAAGCACGAGTCCAGATATCTTGTAATAGAATGAATTTGTCTCCTTTATTTGATGTATTTCATTTAAATTATAAGCAATTAAAAACTGCAATATCTTTTTTGTTGTATTGAAGCACTATATAATATGTTGAATGGACAACATACATGAAAAAAATTTATTGCAGAAATGAATAGAGGGTACCAAACTATGCTACTCTGAATTTTTTCAGATTTTTTGAGACCCGGAACTATTTTTAAATAATTATTGAAAGTCCTGTGATTTCAGTTGGCACCCCTGAATCCTTAATAAAAAGGATAGAGACTGGACGCCTATTGACACCTCCTCAATAATTATTTAAAAATAGTTCTGGGTCTCAAAAAAATCTGAAAAAATTCAGAGTAGCATAATTTGGTACCCTCTATTCATTTCTGCAGTAAATTTTTTTCATTTATGTTGTCCATTATTCGACAATTAACAGAGTAATTTAATATGTTAATGCTTTAATGAACAATACAACTTAGTGTGTATGTATATTTAATTATGCTTTAGGCCTATTTTAAGTGTATTTTTGTGAAATTGATTTAATATATGTTGTTTCTTTGTTGGAGATGTACTATATCATGTATCCATAAAATGACATTTCTGTGTTGGCTCCAATAAATAAATCAAATCAATGACCCACCTTGGCTCTGTCTTCTTTGTGTCTGGCCGCTTGCGCCGTGCAGTGCCGAGTTGCGTGACCGTGCGCGAGTGCTCTCCCCCAGTCAGAAGGTCCAGCAAGTCGTCTACCATGCGCAGAGTGTAGTCACTGTCGCGCGCAAAGTCCAGGATGCTGCAACATCAACCATCTGTACCTCTTCCTCAAATTGTGGCTAAAACTCACATTTATTTATGTACTGCAGAAATGGATAGAGGGTGCGAAGTTATGCTACTCTGATTTTTTTCAGATTTTTTAGAGCCCGGGAAGTATTTTTTTCTGCAGTAACTACCGCCTCTTCCTAATAAAAAGATAGCTGGAAAAAAGCCTGACATCGTCAAAACTTTTTAAGCATACTTCCTGGACTCGGTAAAATCTTAACAAAATCAGAGTAACATAATTTTCACCTTCTACATAATCATTAATCTCATAAATTTTCATCCAACCTCTCTTTAATTATCTACAAGCCCTGCATGTTCCTTTGTAAAATTGTCCTAATGGACAACATACATGAAAAAATTTTATTGCAGAAATGAATAGATAGTACGAAATTATGCTACTCTGAATTTTTTCAGATTTTTTTGAAACCCGGAACTATTTTTAAATAATTATTGAAAGTCCTGTGATTTCAGTTGGCACCCCTGCAGCCTTAATAAAAAGGATAGAGACTGGACGCCTACTGACGCCTCCAGGGGGCGTGGCCGCACTTTCAATAATTATTTAAAAATAGTTCTGGGTTTCAAAAAAATGTAAAAGAATTCAGAGTGGCATAATTTGGTACCCTCTATTCATTTCTGCAATAAAAAAATTTCATGTATGTTGTCCATTGTGTCCAATCTGTAGAAAAAACACGTTGGACTGGCAGAAGATCTAGATAACATAACCCTGTGATGTTTTTCCTACCTACACAGGCATTCACTATACACCAAATCAAACTACTTTATTACCACATCAAAATACAGTAACAATGAGGTACTGACCGGTATTTGAGTTAGCAATACTAGTAAAAACTACTGTGAATTCTATGAAGAACGAGCCCTATTAGAACATTCTACGACAATTTGCTGACTTTATATGAACTTTTAAAGCTTTTTTTGATGATGTCACAACTTTGCTTCTTAAATGGAAAAATGCATAAATTAACATTGCTAAAATGAAGATAGGAATTTGAAACCTTCAGTATTATGATTCAAGCACCTAAAAACCTTGCAAATGAAGGTTTGGTTAAATTTCAATATTAAGTATGGGATTTGGCAATGTTAACCGATCTATTTTCCCATTTAAGATTCAATGTTGTGACATCATTTTTTAGAAGTTTTCACATAAAATCAGGAAACTGTCGTAGAATGCTGTAATAGGGCTCGTTCTCCATGAAATTCTCGTGCCTTTTGAAATGTTAACAAAAACTTGAAACATTTTTTTTTGTCAGTACCCCATCTAAAAATAGCTACATAGCCCTGGCTTTAATGCTAACTGTTTGGCCATTAAAATTGAACATAAACCATTCCTCAGAAGGCTGTGGGTCTCACCTCTCTGCGTACTGGAAGCCTGTCTCGTCCCCGTATGTTGAGTACACGAGGTCCGACTCCTCCTTCGACAAGTTGGCGAACGTAGAGTCGTAGGAGGGGGCGTAGGAGCCGAACGCTCCGTAGTACAGCGGCTTGACTGGAGACACAGGTTAGCATACTCAGGTGAAAATTGGAGTGATCCGATTCATGTTTGCTAAATTATTTTAGGACTTTATTAAGCATTAATAAAAGAAGAAGAAAGTGAGAAACTTTCCCAGTTAGGAGCAAACATCGTCAACAAAAAGTCCAAGATGTCACAAACAACATGTCAATATTGTCAATGGACAACCTGCATGAATTATCTTTGTAGCAGAAATGAATGGAGGATACAAAGTTATGCTACTCTGATTTCTTTTTAGATAAGCCTAAGAATTGTTTTTCAAAAATTATTGAAAGTACGGCTACGCCTTCTGGAGACGTCAATAGGCATCTAGTCTCTATCCTTTTTATAAAAGATTCAGGGGTGGCCAACATAACTTGCAGAACTATCAATAATTTTTAAAAATTTAAAAACATTTTTAAAAATAGATCCGGGAGGGGGGGGGGGGTCTTCAAATAACACAAATTACAACAATCCTAAAATTAAGACGGTCTTAGTGTATTCTTCATTGTTGCGCTAAGACAGTCTTAGGCTAAGTTTAGGTTAAGTGGTGTTATTTGAAGAACCCCCCTCCCCCCCCCCCGGAACTAAAAAAAGTTGAAAAAATTCATAGCATGTAACATAATTTGGTACCCTCTATTCATTTTTGCAATACAAATTACTCATTCAGGTTGTCTAGTATTGTGAATTTTCAATGTCTTTATGATGTTAGTACCCCTCTATAAAAAATGTGAAGCACAATGATAGACGACGCACCTGTCTTTGCAACGTTGCGCTTGTCCTCGCGAAACCCCGCCAGCTGACCGGTACCGTGCGGCAACTTGCCGGCCAGAGAGCCCAGCGAGATGGGCTGCTCGTTGGAACCCGGAGCAACGCCAGTGTTGCCACACAGGATGGCCAGAGACGTGGTGCCGTCCTTGTTGGTGCGCAGGAAACCCATCTGCACACAGAGGACTTAATGTGACAAACCATCTGGACACAGAGCACTTACAGGAACTACATGTGCATTACATATAGATTAATTTGAACTAATATCATCTTAAGTTTCAATTACCTCATCATGAAAAAATTGAATGAAAAATAATTTTCATTAATGCATAACGACAGTATAGCACAAGAGGAGGGGCTGGTAGTGGGAGTCAGTTGTGTATGATTGGTAGTAGTATATACGCCTCAACCACTATATATTGCACGGCATATCACAGTATTAACTACTACGTACAGTTTTTAAAATTAAAAATTGGAATACATGCATTAGAATCTTATCTATGAATTCTAATTTTTAACTTTAAGAACTGTACAAGTTAACTACAGTAGTTAACATTTCTCAGTAGAAAAAAACTTTCAAATATGATCAGTTCTCTTCTAAGGCTGGTATTACACGGTACAATTTTTCTAATTATTGCATACAATTTTCCTTACAAGAAAACTTCCAGCTCCATTTGTTTCTATGGAGATGAAATTTTCTTGAAAGGAAAAATTGTATGCAAAATTGTATCGTGTATTATCGGCTTTAGTTTTATGATTAATACAAGACAAAAATATATCACTGGAAGCTTGGATAGATCTTTTAATACCACTTACAGGTGCACAGAAAACCTGTCTACAAACACACCTATCAAAATTTATATACTAGCCAATGTGACTGTATGACCAAGGTAAATTTGTAACACAGTACCTTGCTGTAGGGCTTCTTGTGTGCCAGTTTGTCAGCCGCCCCCTGTGCCGCGCGCCGTACCTGCACCAAGATCTCCTCTGGAGAGAGGTCGTCTGGGATGGCCTCGAACTTGCTCCTGACCACCAATCAGTCTCATTAAACAATGTTCCATTTACCTGACAAGGAGAAGATATTGCCCCACCCCTGTTCACTTATTGTTGGGGAAAGTGTAATGAGATGCTCAAATAACAAGCGAGTGATTCAGTTTAGAGGGAATCACAGTGTAGTGTGGCCTGTCAAAGTACATGAGTAGGAACCAGATTTCCAGTTTTTTTAAGTTTAATTTCTAGCATTGGATCTACTCCAGTTTTCCAAAAATAAAATTTATCCAATTTTTGAAAACAGTTCACTTCCAGTTTCCAGTGAAATCCAGTTTACTCTACTTAATAATTTACCTACCAATCATTAACACCACAAAAGTAATTTTTATAAATGATTATTAGTTAAAAACTTAAGGATTGACCTCAGTTGATTTGGATCTCGGAAACGGTCCCCTTGATTCTAATGAGACTTGCAGGAGTCTTTAAATTCGCCACAATAAGGTTGTTTAATTTTTTTGAAGTGGATCTGTTTGACCAGTTTTGAGAAAACTGAGGCAGAAGTTTAACATTGGCCTTATAGGAGGGGAACCGCTTCAGCTTTTATATTTTTAATGTTTTATAAATAATGTCAAACTTACTTGTGCACCAAAAAAATAGTCACCACCCTCCTCCTTCTACCAGTACAGCAGTTGACATTTAAAAAGCGCGCCAAAGAAAATTGGGGCATATGACGTCAAGATCAACGATTGGTTGCGCTTGACCTATCATGGCGCTTTACGTCATAAGCCCCAATTTTCTTTGGCGCACTTTTTGAAATTCAACTGCTGAAATGGTGGAAGGAGGAGGGTGGTGACTATTTTTTTGGTGCACAAGTAAGTTTGACATTATTTATAAAACATTAAAAATATAAAAGCTGAAGCGGTTCCCCTCCTTTAAGGACAGAAACCGGAAATGGAGCTGTTTTGAGAAAACCGCCCCCTTGAATTTGCTCAAACCATAAGCGATTAAGTTTTAGAGCACCCTCGATTTTTTAAAATTTATTTCATTCGATTACGTTCAACAGAAATTTTCCGTTTCCGGTTTGTAACTGAGGTAAATCGTTAAACAAGATATTTCCTTAAGGTACCGTTGATTCCAGAGAAGAAACTTGTATCAAGAAGGAGAAGGGAAAGATAATCATTGCTATAAAAGGTGCTCTTTTGGGTACAAAACTGCATTGTCAGTTTTATAAGATTGGAAAATTAACTAACGTGGAAAAAATTGAAAACCCTGAAGCCTTTCTTATTTTTCAAAAACAGAGTTTACCAGTTCAAACTATTTTGCATTTTTTGCAATGATTCGTGAACATTTGAAGTCAGAATCCACGGGGTATATTTGTAAAACTGGAGATATGACCCTTAGACATGAGGACCAATCACAGGTCAGCGCTGAGGTGATGAGGACCAATCACAGGTCAGCGCTCAGGTCATGAGGACCAATCACAGGTCAGCACTCAGGTCATGAGGACCAATCACAGGTCAGCGCTCAGGTCATGAGGACCAATCACAGGTCAGCGCTCAGGTCATGAGGACCAATCACAGGTCAGTATTCAGGTCATGAGGACCAATCACAGGTCAGCACTCAGGTCATGAGGACCAATCACAGGAACACTCACAGTGGTCTCTGAGCGCGACTCCTCCGCCTGGCCTCCCGTCTCGCCTCCTCAATCTCGGCCACTCTCGCCACCTCCGCCTCCTGACTGGCCCCCTTCTCCCCCTCCTCCACCACCAGGGGGGTGCTGGCCTCCGGGGGGGCCTCAGCGACTGGGGGGGCGGCGGCAGCAGCAGCCTCCGCCATTCGCTGGACCTGCAAGCGTTACTATCAGAACAGTTCGTAATGGCCAGCCTTCACGATTTAGAATATACTGTATATTATATTTTTATTTTTTTTTATTCTATTATATTTTTATAGATATATATTTATTTGATTTTTTTATTGCTTATTTGAATAGAAGACCTTGAGTTACTGTATGTGTTGTCGATTTTTTCAGATTTTTTTTTACTCTATAACAGTCTTAAATTCAAGGAGAAAGATGCTGTGATGTCATTGTCATGCAACGTGTTATGCTTCCATATTAAACATTTAAACGACTATCACAACATTTTGCAGCAAGATTTTGAGGGTAAAAAAATCTGAACAAAATAATGACAATATTAAACTCAAGATTCTATATTCAAATATACAAAGGAAGTCATAAAGTTTGTCCATTGATTCAAGAATCAGATGAACTTTCAGTACAGCGAACATGAGCAAAGTTTTAGTCCTGATTTTTAAGGTAGAAATAACGACGATCAGCTGTTTTTTTAACTCCATTTGATTAACATGTAAACCTTAGCAAATTCACAAAAATTCTGAAATTTTATTGAGAGGCAGATATTAGTACCTAAAAGCCGTAGAAAAAGTTTCAAAGCAATTTAATGAGTTGATTTTTTTTTAATTAAAGCTTAACCTGAGATATTCGGATGAAAAAAGTCGTATCGACAGATGTTCTTGAAATTAATTTGGTAGACTTACAATTGTCCAAATACTACAGATTTTTTTTTAGATTTTTTTAACCGCTGGTTTAATTATAATTAATTTATTCAAATGTGTATTTTGTATCCTTTCAATGTTAAATTTTTCAATCAACATTGCACAAAAACGGCTCGAGAATTTTTTCAGAATTTTACATGGATTAAAAGCTAATTTTTTGGACCATTTTTCTGAATTGTTTTCATATATTTCGAACCGTGGCAATGATCGTTTCTGATATGTCCTAAGAAACTTGGCAACGCTCTCAAGGACTGTAGTTACCACCCCCTCCTAATCTTTTATTCGCATTACTATTGCAACAGTGTTGTCAGATTTGCAGGTGTAGCCACGCCTCTTGACCTTGACAGACAAATTCTCAGGTTATACCTTAAGTTTTTAGTTTGTCTCTCCATGGGAAAGCCTTTTGCTGAAAAATTAAATAAATTAATTAAAACAATCAGCTCGTTAAATTGTTTTGAAACCTTTTAAAAAGCATGAAGTAAATCATACACACAATACAAGAAATATGAAACTTGTGATAGCCCCTAAATGGTGTAGACTTAATATGTATAAAAATGGCCCATTTCTTAGTTGTCTAAGTCTATATAATAAGTTACCAAGTGAAATTAAGTGCATTGATAATGTGAAGTTGTTTCAAACAAGTGTAAGAAAGTTGCTTATAGACAAGTGTTTTTACAGTGTGAAGAAATATATGGAATGTGATTTTGCTGAAAAAAAATGCTACTAAAAGTTAAATAAATTACTGTATATTTTTTAACTCTAGCGTAATTGTTACCAATTTAACAATTACAACTTTGACTTGTCCTAAAACCTCAACATACATCATGTAATTGATTTTATGATTGTAGGATGAATGGAATTAATAAAGAATTTTGAATTTGAATTTGAATTTTCTATGGCTTTTAGGCACTAATATCCGCCTCTAAAAAAATATTCATAATTTTTGTGAATTTGCTAAGGTTTACATGTTAATTAAATGGATCGAAAAAAAAACAGCTGATCGCCGTTATCTCTACCTAAATTTATTATGTATTTACGAACATATTTTCTTGTTACGAGGTCTTATAACAGCAAGTCTCCACAGATAATCCTACTTATTCTAATGACGAACTGGAGTCATTTTTGCAGCACCTCACCTCTTCGGGACTGTGCAGTTCGAAGCCCAGTTCTGCGGTGGACAGCTCTCCCAGACAGGGCAGGCTGGGCAGCAGCTGACGCAGCTTGTCTCGAGGAAACACCTTGAGACCGCCATGCAGCAGCCGCTTGGCCGCGCGGTAGTAAACGGTCTCCGCCTGGTTGTAAACCATCGCGTTCTGACACATCAGCTTGAAGTCGTCCTAAACAGAGAGATGTATGTGACAACATCGTAGTCACCTTCCAACGACCTTCAAATTGAGAGGTCGTAGTCGAAATTTCACCATCCAGATGTTAATTATCTTTAAAGTTTTGGGGGCCGTATCACTAATAATTATTAATTCATAATTTTTCATTGCCTTTCGATTGCATGTACAACAATATAAGCACGTCAATAATGTTCATCAAACACATGTTGTGATGTACGTTCATATTAAATAAGTAACACACTAAAACGAGAAACATAAACATGAAATAAAACAATATGGCACTTATCAATACATTTCCAATAATTCATGCAATTTTTAAACAACAAATATTGATTAAAATATGTTATAATATACTGCTAGACAATATTGGTATTATTTGCTCTTCAACCCATTAGTCACCCTATTGGATTGCCTGTTCTTTGAAAATGAAAACTAAAAAAGATGTTAATTTGAAATTAGTACTGCATTCACTGGTTTCTTACAATGCTGTTCAGTGGAAGCAAGCAATATAAATGAATGACCATAAGACAACATGCTTCAAATAGAGCATGGTATTCAGCTTGGACAGTTGGGTTTTATACCTGTAGCTACTCAACATGATCCGAGAACATAGTACTGTAGCTCTATTTACTATGGTAGTGACACAGATAAGACCCAGGATATATAATGCCTGAATTATGTATACACAGAATTTAAGTTTAAACTTAAGTATACCACGTGTGATATTTAGCCAATCAGAATGCTAGGAAGAGGTCACGTGGTATATACTTGAGTATTGTGTATAGATCAGGCATAAGGCTTAGACAATCAGATGTGTTGTTCTCCGACGTCACAGCATTTTGATGTACATATATTTGATCGGCTATTGGATAATTGGAACCAATGGGGTACTGACCGGTATTTGAGTTAGCAATACTAGTAAAAAGTACTGTGAATTCCATGAAGAACGAGTCCTATTAGAGCATTCTACGACAATTTGCTGATTTTTTATGAATTTTTAAAAGTTTTTTTGATGACGTCATACCATTGAATCTCAAATGGGGAAATGCATCAGTTAACATTGCTAAAATGAAAAGTTATTGAAGTACGAATTTCAAACCTTCATTATCGTGATTCTAGTACCTGAAAACCTTGCAAATGAAGTTTTGGTTACATTTCAATATTAAGTATGGAATTTGGCAATGTTAACTGATCTATTTTCCCATTTAAGATTCAATACTATGACGTCATTTTTGAGAGGTTTTAAAAATTCATATAAAATCAGGAAATTATCGTAGAATGCTGTAATAGGGCTTGTTCTTCATAAAATTCTCGTACCTTTTGAAATATTGACAAAAACTTGAAACTTTTTTTTTTGGTCAGTACCCCATTACGCACCAACTTTGAACATTGAAATCTGTGTCACCACCTCCCATTAGCCTCTTTTTTCCTTCTCCAAAACAATGTGGTTGGTTGGTTACCAACAGCTGAACATGTTTTTCAACATTGTTCACAGTGCTCTTTGGGGCTCCTAATACCCAGTCTGCACGCCAGACAATGGACAATTTGCATGACATTTTTTTATTGCAGAAATGGATAGAGGGTGCAAAGTTATGCTTCTCTGATTTTTTTCAGATTTTTTAGAGACCGGGAACTATTTTTAAAAAATTATTGAAAGTCGATTTTATTACATCACGAGGAGTCTGTCCTTAAGAAAAGGATAGGCGCTAAACGCCCGTGACGTCATAAAACTGACTTTCAATAATTTTTTAAAAATAGTTCCCGCTCTCAAAAAAATCTGAAAAAATTCAGAGTAGCATAATTTGGTACCCTCTATCCATTTCTGCAATAAAAAAATGTCATGCAAATTGTCCATTAAGTACCATTTCTAAGTGGGGCACATATCGTCACCTCAGAATATAAGTGTCGTATAAATCATGAAATTTTGATGCAATTATAAACCTTATGCTTCATGTACATAGGGTCTAAAATTGCATCCAAACTTCGTAGTTTATATGACACTTATATTTTGAAGCGACGATATGTTCTTTGCACAATATTCCGCAGTCTTAATCACCCCAGCAGAGTATAGACAACGATAAGCTGCCTTCCTCCTACCAACTCCATCATCTAGTAGCCAGTCACACCCATCCCAAGTCATGAAAAGTCTACCGTGTTCAGGATTTGAATCGAGGACCTCCTGCACAAGAGCCAGGTGCACTACACCATAGAGCTGGCTTAAGGATGAATCTCAGTAGAATGATATCTCGTAATTGTAGCGCCTCAATGCAACAAGACTTGCAGGGGGCTTAGAACTCGCCATCAATAGGTGGCATACAAATTTTGAAGAGAATCTGTCTTATCAGTTTTATAAAAACTGAGGTAGAAGTTAAACATTGGCCTTATGGACGAAAACCGGAAATGGAGCTGTTGTAAGAAAACTGCAAGACTGAATTTGCTCAAACCATAAGCGATTAAGTTTTAGAACATTCTCCATTTTTTAAAATTTATTTCATTCAATTCGTTTGCAGGGAAATATTCTTTGACTCCAGCGGTAACTGAGATTAATCGTTAAAAACGAAACAATCACTGCATTTACATGAAGGTGTTTAATACGCATCCGTTGACGATGCCTCATAAAAATAACAATATCCGTCGTCAACGAATATGCATTAAACACCGTCATGTAAACGTAGTAATTGTCGCAGGAAGACAAACTACAGAAGGTACTCACGATGAACTCTGGCAGGGAGGTGTAGAGCGTCTCCTCGTTCTTCTGCCGCATGGTGCTGAAGTCCATGGGCTGACTGATGATGGAGCTGTAGCCCGGGGCAATATTGTCCGTCACCGGCCACGCAAAGAAGTGCTGCGGGTCCTTCTTCTCCAGCAGCTGCGGGCGACAATCTCCGGTTAACAACCTCCAAAACATTGACCTTCGTTTTTTTTTTTTTTTTTTTTTATTATTATTATTACAATGTTAGCTTACTACAGCATATTCTGCTGCTATTAGTGTAAGCATTCAAACTTAACAACAGTGTGTTAACAACAGTTGGAAGGAATGATAGGAATGAAGGCGGATGTGGCCTTGTGTTAGAAACTGCCCCGGCATTTGCCTGGGAGTGACGATGGGAAACAACAGAAAACCATCATCGAGGCAGATGGTACAGGCAGTATAGTGGAAGAACATACATGCTATCTCTCGGGAACTTACCAGAACACGCTGCCATACCTCAGCTTGAAGTGACGAAAAGTCACCTGAGCCAAGGCAGGAAGCGATCCTGGGTCTCCCGAGCGATAGGCAGAGATCAAACCACTACGCTACGCTGCTCATCATCAAAGGACTTGACATTCACGACCAGCAAGTCTTGTACCCCAAAATCAATAGAGGCTTCAAGTAAGTGCGCTTGCTCTGCTCAACTGTTGTCGCTAAGGTCCATCTTGCACTTGAAAATGAAGCAAAGTGTTTTTTTAACTCTTCTCGGTTATATATCAAGTAAAAAATCTAAATCTTGAATTATCTACTTTATTTTTCAGTTTGGACCAAAGTTCCGTAAAGAAATTTTCCCTAAAAAAATCTTATTCTTAGTGAAAAAACGAATTCACGTTTTTTTTTTTTTACATGTAGGTTTGGTATAGTGGGTGGGAACACCGAAAAATCAGGAGACTTGAAGCCTCTATTACTCAGTGAAATCTAGTAAAACCAGCAGTGAATAGCAGATTTCTACAAAAAGTCTTCTTTTCTCATTCCCAGGTGTTGGCGATAAAGCCATTATACTTCTAGCAAGTCAATAGAGAAAGGATTAAAAAAGAAAGGATAACAAAAAGTTATGGTTAAAATAGACTGCATTGTTACTAGAGTTAAAAACTTTCAAGAAGTGGTTCTCATTTCTCAGAGCACAAGTTACAAACAGTAAGTCCATACGTCCAGTTACCTTGAGCAGGTGGTCCAGCAACTTGTACAGCGGGTTCTTCTCCTGACGTTGCCTCAACACGCAGGTTCTTGGCTCCCGCTGCCCCTCCCCTCCCTCTCCTGTTTCTGCGGGGGCGGCAGCTGGCTGCTGATTGGCCGGCTCAGCTTGCGGGGAGGGGGTGGGGGCGGCGGGGGCAGCACTCTCACAGGGGGCCTCTGGGGTGACCGGGGCCAGCGCAGGCTTTTTGGCAGGCACCTCACTCGACTCCTCTCCGACACTTCCATCCTCCTGACTAGACTCCTCGCGAGGTCGCTTCTTGCGCTCCTGAAACATCAGATCCACCAATCAAATCACAGTCATCAGATCCACCAATCAAATCACAATACGTAATCAGATCCACCAATCAAATCACAACAGAGGCTTCAAGTGTTTGGAAAATTTTCTCCATAAGCCTCCATGTTAGAGAATTTGATTTTTTTTTTCCCCCCAGTAAATATTAAAGCAATTAATTTGAAAACATCTCCTATTACCCATTTAGGGGTCTTCTTGGTCTTCTTTCTGATAATGACTCAAGAGCTCATTTTCCTTTCAAAAATTTCTTTAATGCCAAAAAAAAAAAACAATTTCAAGTTTGTTTGTTTTTAACATTTGGATACATTTGGATAGGACGGTGGGAACACCACAAAATCAGCTGACTTGAAGTCTCTATCTAAGAAACGTAGTACTGTACAGTAAATTTGTGTTTAAGACGGGGGGCTGTACTTAGAAAGTTGAGCAGCATGTTGCAAAGAGCAGCTCATCGCAACGAGTCTATTGAATTGACTTTCTTCACTGACTGATTCTATGCAAAGAAATCAACTCAATGCAGGACACTGGTTGAGTTAGATCGAGAAGGTAGGAATGAGCGCTCGACTTTGCGTTGGCTGTCATTCTGCTGGCTGTTAGACCTCAGTCACTACAGCATTGGCATCATAAAGTTAATGCAAACCTAGTGGTAACTGCTTGAACTATATGCATCTGGCGAGGGTTGCTTTAACTGATTAAGATTGTAAAATCATGTAAATGCTCTGTCAGCAGCCACAGCATAATTTTACAGAAATGACAACACCATAATTAGTTGTCCCATACTTTTGGACAAGCATTAAAAAAAAATATTTCAACTTCGTAAGGAATGTATTTCATATAAATTTTGTTGTTTCTGTGGTTCTCCCAATGCTATAGGTATTGCCGTATCCTCGGCAGAATCAGACAAAATTTCAGGCGTCAGCGCCATCTCTTGGTCCTCTTTATTTCCTTTATAAACAGTATGTTTTCTGAACGTACCTTGTGATGGTGCTTGTGTTTCCTCTCCCCCCCGTGTTTCTCTCGGTCGCGGTCTTTCTTCTTCTTCTTCTTCTTGGCCTTCTTGTGCTTGCCTCCCTCCCCCTCCAGGACACCCAGCAAGGACGCAGACGACTCGTCCTCTAAGGTCGCCACGCTGTAGTTGGCCCCGCCCACCCCGCAGGACGGACCAATCACAGGGCCCGGTGAGTCGCTGTGCTCGGGGGTAGAGCTGCTGCCTCCCCCGACCTTCAGAATCAACTTGAGGGCGGGGGGCTTTTCAGAGATGACGTCTGAAACAGACCGTCACAAGAACATGAAGATCTGAAGAGATGGTGAATATATGTACCAAAATGTTTGCAGAATCAGGGGCATATGCAGCATATAGATGTAACCCACAGTTTTGTATAATTAAACATGGAAAAGTACTGAGCCTGAGTCAGCATGTGCTCAGGATGTTGAAGAGCGGTGTGTTCGTAGCTGCGATGCACTCAGCGGTATTTGCTGACGCGAGTGCAGGGTAAAGTTCAATATAGCAGCTCGAGCGTGACCTGCATAGCTAGCCCTCAGGCAGGAGTAACACGGCACAAGCCCGGTGCATGTCACGCAAAGAGAAATTGTGTAACGTAATTTTAAATAAATGTATATATTTGTAACATAACAAATATATTTTGATTTGAGCCTGACCCCCATAAATAGTTGTTTACAATTGGTGAAAACTGTGGGTTACATAGACATTAGGTCCATTGGGGGGGCTTTCCCCTTTCTTCGGACTATGAAACTGTACAGCATATCACATGATTAAGTTTGCATAATGTATGCATATTATGTGCATACTGTGTAACAGGTAACCAGATAGAGTACAGTTAATATTTTAAGATAGTTACGCATACACAAGATACCAGTACGTACACTACAGTAAAACAAATCTAAGTTTACTCCTGACATGGCTAGACTATACGTCTAGACCGACTGGCGCCCCCTATCTTAGCCATGTTATGACTTCCAAGATGGCCGTCGCGCGTAATCAAATCCACACGTAAACTAAGATCTGTTATACTGTAGAGGCCAAGCAAAGATTCCCATCAAAGGGATGCCGCGAGCCAATGAAAAAGGTGCAACGTTGCCATTTTGGAAGCACACCTGCAGCTGAATAATAGTAGCGCTGTACTATGTGGCAACGTTGCTTGATTTCACGCTACTTCATAGGCTGGCGTCACTCGTGTTTGATGGGAGATGTAGCTTTTGGCCTCCATCAGTGTATCATACATACTGTAGTTCATGTGCACAATCATATCATATACATACAACAGAGGGGAAGATTCCACAATAATTAATAATATCTGTAGTATACATAATCTTAGCCAAAAAGAGTGTAAGAATGTAATAAAGAAATGAGGAGCGCCATCAGCTTGCTAGCCGTGCCGAGCTCAACACCTCTGCAACAGGGCAACTTGATGGTATTCACTAGGACACTTAGCGTCCCACTTTTTTCTGCAGACTTTACAGTTTGCATATATATGAATAGACTGAACGCATGAGGTGTATCTTGTGTATAAAAGCTATGAAAGTATGAATACAGTACTGTATGCATATTGAAAAAAAAAATCACACAAGGCTCATCTGAAGTTCCATAATTATGAAGCAAAGTTAACAGTCTGGATAATCAAAGTTGTTTGTCCAAGCAATGTATTTACGTTGCTATATATTAGGTACAGTGGTGTTTGAATTCAACGTATATTATTGAGGAAAGAGAAGTTTTAAAAAATGTTTTTGACACTTCACTTACCGTCATAGCGGTCTTTTCTGTCTCCTTTATGTTTCTTATGCTTCTTCATATCTAATTTTCTGTTAATACTGATAGTGCTTGAAATAAAGTATTAATTAAATAATGCAAATTTGGTATTTTTACAGAATTTAATGGGTAAATGCTTTGAATAAAAAATAATTTCAATGTTGATGACTTTACGACGCGCCGACAGCGGCCATTTTGAATTTATGGATTTTTTTGACAACACGCTACCTGATTGGTGGATATAAAAGTTGCCGACACCGCGCAATAATTTCAATTCTAGTATGCGTATCGGAATATTCGGAATCATGCAAGGAGCATATATATATTAATATATTATGCTCCTTTTGATCGGAAATATCGGAATCATCGAAAGCTTGAGATGCCGCTTGCATAATGAAAATGCAAAAAAATAATATATAAATTATATAATAATAATTTTAAATACACCATCAGAGATCAGACGAAGAAATAATTAAGAGAAACCTATATATATATATCTTTGTCCATGCAGCATCTTTTAATTTTTATTAATTATTCTTAATTAAACCCTATTGGGTACTTCTATTTACTAATTATTTAATTATTACATACTACTTCGAAACCCCGAACCTTCCGAAACCCTAACTTGAGCGTTTCGCGGGCTCTTCTGGAACGAGGGCGGCCACGGCCTTGCAAATCCATCCCGGCATTTGCCTGCGGCTGAGGGAAACGTGGAAACCTCAGCCAGGATGGACGCTACAGCTTTTGTCAATGAACCGGAATTGCAATGGTCCAAAGCCAGGGGAACCACAAGGTGGAAAAGCGCAACATTTTACCCTGGGTGGGAAACGTAGTTTTTGTTGAAAATGGTCACCCATCCAACTACTAACCACGCGCGGCGTTGCTTGACTTCGGTGATCTGACGAGACCCGGTCAAGCGCACTGCGCCACACCTCCCACTTTTAATTTAATTGACCAGAAAAATGCAAAAATTTCCCAGAACCCCAGAACGCACGTACCACGTAATTTAAATATTACAGAACGGCATATATATGTAACCTCCTATATTAATAATGTTCCGAGTGAGATTGGTGACTCTGCAGATAAACGTGCAGACTCTGCATTCAGCCAACCTGGCAGTGCAGAAGTGTAATATGCAAGTGATCATTCCTACGCCAGCCACGAGCGCGCGTGCGTCTCGTGCGTCTGCCGCTAGGCAGGCGCGGTTGTCTGTATATAATAGAAGTTTAATAAATAATTTTAGGGTAATCGCGTGTATGAGTTAATCTAACCCCAGTTTATTGAGTAGCCAATGTTACAGCAAAAAGATCTGTTACATATACGTTAATAATTATAATAATTTTAATATATAATATATATATTTATATATAATTATGTTAGCACCCAAAGCCGAATTCGGGCAAAAGCCGAAAAAAATGCTCACATCTATAGCTAGTTCTGCGCATCACGAAATGAGCCAAATTTAAGCCGAAAAGTGAGTTTTTTTTTTTTTTCGGCTTTGGTGCATTTCATTTTGAACAAATCTAGATCTGCTCAAATCGAAATGCGCCAAAGCCGATATGAGATTTTACTTCGGCTTGAATTGGCGCATTTCATTTTGAGCAAAACTATAAGTTTTGCGCATCGCGGTTTGAGCAAAAGTCGAAATGATATTTTATTTCGGGTTTGGAGCAAAATTTTGAGCACATCTAGTTTTGCGCAAAATAAAGATGATTTTAATGACGAGATGATGATGATTATTAATTTAACAAAAACATCATCAAATAGTAATTAAGTGACAGAAATGGTGGAGTGTTTTATAAAAATAACAGATTCTACAAAAAATTTTATAAGGTATATATGTACGTACGGATATACTGTATGATTATAACATTTTAAAGTTATTATTTTTTCTCTAATTAATTTATTTTTAAACAGCTAGCGCTTGAAAGATATTAGGTCACAATATTAATATTTATTATAAGTATAGTCTTAATTTTTTCTTTTTTTTTTTTAAAAATTAAAATTAATATCATTAAAATTAAAATCATCATCTCGTCATTAAAATTATCTTTATTTTGCGCAAAACTAGATGTGCTCAAAATTTTGCTCCAAACCTGAAATAAAATATCATTTCGACTTTTGCTCAAACCGCGATGCGCAGAACTAGTTTTGCTCAAAATGAAATGCGCCAATTAAAGCCGAAGTAAAATCTCAAATCGAATCTCGGCTTTGGCGCATTTCGATTTGAGCAGATCTAGTTCAGGACTATTCTCCTATAACACAATAGAAGAATAACCCTGATCTAGTTTTGTTCAAAATGAAATGCGCCAAAGCCGAAAAAAAACTCACTTCGGCTTTGGCTCATTTCGTGATGCGCAGAACTAGATGTGAGCATTTTTTTCGGCTTTTGACCGAATTCGGCTTTGGGTGCTAACATATTTATATTTATATATATATATATATATATATATATATATATATATATACACTGTGACTTTTTTTATTATTATATTTTCACACAATTAATAATAAATTATAATATATTTAGTATATTATATATACTTATATAAAATATTTAATATGCACATGTGTTTTTTAATAAAATGAAAATATATGTAAATAATTATATAATATATTTAATTGTCATAAAAAATAAATAATGAGTACCGACCTCAAATTTTTTATTGCAGAAATGGATAGAGGGTGCAAAAATATGCTACTCTGATTTTTTTTAGGGACCGGGAAGTATTGCTAAAAAGTTTTGGCGAGGTGGGGTTCGAATCCACGTCCCTTTTGGGTCCTATCTTTTATTAAGAGAGGCGGCTAGAGGCGGCACTTTTTCTGCACTTTCAATAATTTTTTAAAAATACTTCCCGGTCTCAGAAAAATCTGAAAAAATTCAGAGTAGCATATTTTTGCACCCTCTATCCATTTCTGCAATAAAAAATTTTGAGGTCGGTACTCCATTAAGTAAAACCGAGTACGCGCGCTAGCTTAAATTTGACGCGCAACAATAAACAAAACATGTATTGTTGCAGAAACTTAATTGAATTTGAAATGAGACTGACTTTTTGAACTATATTAGTGAGTCAACCTATAATAAATAAAGGTAAGCATATTATTGAATTAAAATAATGTAACTTAAACTTTTTATGAAAAATTTCGAATATGTGCTCTTAATTTAATTTTTTAATCTTTCCAAAAGACAAGTCAACAATACACACATATTATTAGTCAACACACATAGTAATCACATTACTGTACTTAAAGTTTTGTTAAATATTCAGTCTCTCTCAAAAAAATCGTCAATTTTGTACTAATTTGGATTCGAGTGTGAATCCCATCACTCTAATGTAATTTCAGTTAATTAATTCAATAACAGTTATTTCACTTTTTTATGTTATTATTTAATTATGTCATTTGTTTATTATTATTTATTTTTTATTTTTTTTTACTCTCATATATGGTCGATTTATGCACATGATGATATATATATATATATATATATATATATATATATATATAATTACGCATCTCAGCATGGCTGTGTAACTTTTGTATTATATGAAACATGATGCCATATAATTTGGGCTATTATAATTTAGCAACATTATAATATTTTATATATTCTTTATTATATGATATAACTATATAGCCGCGTCTGCATGTCAATTTGTAGAATTCCACAGCGCATTTCGGATTCTCACCATAGTCAAAATTTAAGTGTCACATATATATACTACGACATATATGTTACATACTCTTCTGACTCTTCTGTCTTTTACACTCTATAAAAGCTATATTGGACGAAGTGCTTTTCTGACATAAAAGTAATGTAAATAATATAATTATGATAAAGAATATGCAGCCCGGCCTGCTAGATTCAAATACTCCGCATCATGTGCAACCCATGCAACCTTAATTTTTAAGGTTACCCCCCCCCCTTCCCTTCAGTAATTTCTTACACACTATATACAGTATAACCCTAGTAAAAAAGGAATTATATTATACTTATTAAATTAAGATAATAAAAGTATAATTTCTATAATGCGGAATTTGAGTAATTCAGAACAAAAATTATATACTAAATTACACAATAAATTGTTATTAATTATAATATATAGTTTTATTTTATTCTAATATAAAATTATAGGAAAGTATTATAAAAATAAAAAAATATAATATTATAATAAAAATAAATAAATGATTAAGTATAATAAAAATGTTATACCTCGATAATTTTTTGGCAATCGTCATATAAGGTTCAACATGTATAATACACTATATAGCTTATATATATATATATATATATATATATATATATATATATATATATATATTTGTTTAATTTGAAAAATGCAATTTTTAGAAATACAATAATTTCATGCTTTCCTGTAATTTATTTAATTACAATAAAATAAAAGTGTAGTATAATTAATCATGTTAAGGTGGATTTTCATGGGCGGCAACGGCGACGCGGCGCGATTTTAACTTAAAAGCTGCGAAATCCTATGCGGCGGCGAATTCGCAGGTAATCGCGTTAATTACGATGCTCTTTTTCTTTTAATCGCCCAATATGGCCGCCGATGGATGTTACAGTAAGTGCGCATTATTCGCGTCGCGTCGCATGGTAAAAATCGCCATGTGACTCCACCTTAATTTAGTATAATTTCTTGTTCAAATTCAACGACATTATTAGGATTAATGTAAAAAGTATAATTAATTTTCACAAGGGTACCTTTAAACACCGTCTGCTCTGCAATTTCTCACCCATCCCCCCTCAAACTTGTTGTAATTTATTATACATTAAAGTTCCCGCAAACCAACTGTCTTTGTCATGCTGCAGATGGATGAAGGCGCACAGCAGAGCGAAGCTGGCGGAGACGTTCGGCGGAGGGTCGTCAAGAAGAAGAAGGAGCAGTTCGAGCAGCCGCCCATGGTCACCCACTGGAAGCCCACCGGCCAGAAGATCTACCAGGTGAGGTCCTCGTCGTGTGTTGCTTGGACGTCTCAATTAAGATCGTTATATGAGATCAGCGAGGTGCTGCTCGCAAGGTCGTTACCAGCAATCTCATAGCAGCAACTTCCAGATAATAACTGATTATATTATAGGTGGACATGAAGCCGACGGTGATTCGCCGTCCCACCCCCTCACCATCGCGCCTCGCTTGGGCGCTACCCCTTGATGTGGGAGACTTGGTGCCACCCGTCAAGGACACGTCCCTCGGTGTAGGGAACTTGGTTTTGCCCGTCAAAAACACGTCCCTCGGTGAGGTAGCCTCCCCAGACTTAAAGGGCGCGTTCCTCGGTGTTTTTGCCCCCCCAGAAGTCAAGAACACCTCTCTCGGTGTGGGGAATTTAGTTTCACCCGTCAAGAGCACGTCCCTCGGTGTGGGGAACTTGGTGCCACCCGCACTGCATCCTGAACTTGCCCATGCAACATCGAGAGGAGACGAGTCTGCAAGGATAAGCAGGTAAAATGCAGTTTTAATATCATGCGCACTATATACACGAGGGCAATGATGTGACAATTAACTGACTTGTGCAGGCAACTGATGTGGCGCGCCCCGCCCCCCTCCCCGGACAGCTCTGAGATGTGCACGAGTCCACCGATGGAGTGGGCGAGTCCATCACCATGCTCGCCGTGCCTCAGGGGCCGCTGTTGCCGGCGCGAGGGCCGCCTGCCATGCCGGCCGGACTGCCGGTGTGCGCTGCTGCGGGCGTGGGCCGCGGCCCCTCGGAAGTGTGACCCCCAGGTGTGGAGGGACGCCAGGAAGCTGCAGGGACTGCCCGCAGTTGACCACAGTGGCGCAAACTTCGCGTGGATGGGCTGGAGCTACGTATCGGGTGAGTTGTTGCTTTTCAGTATTCACCCAATGAGATATTAGAATGTGAAATTTTTAGTGGCTTGATCGAAAGAAGGGGTAAAAATATGGTACTTTGAATTTTTTCAGATTTCTTTGAGACCGGGAACTATTTTTAAAAAATTATTGAAAGTATATGACGTCACGGGCGGCATTGCCCTATCCTTTTTCTTAAGGAGTGCCGCCCGTGACGTCATCAAAATAGACTTTCAATAATTTTGTTAAAAATAGTTCCCGGTTTTAAAAAAATCTGAAATAATTCACAGTACCATATTTTTACCCCTTCTTTCGATCAAGCCACTAAAAATTTCACATTCTAATATCTCATTGGTGAAGTTCGATCGTCGGAGGAGGGCAACATTTAGACATGCATGCATGGCAGTCACAGTGATAGGCAAGATATGGTACACTTTCCTTAAAACAAATAATGTTAGCACCAAATGCTCTTATGTTAATACCTGTGATATTAATTAAAATATAAATATATTAAGGAGATACTGCAATGTACAAGCAATCTATATGCTGCGAAAGTGAAGCGACTTGTTTTTCCGCCATGGCACCATGTTAAAATCGTAGGGACCAAATGGGGCATCCCGCCATTTGTTATATTATATTAGAATCATCTAAATCAGAGTAAATATGCTATAACTCATCGGAAAATATTGCACCTAGCACGGAGAAAAGTACACCAAAATATATGACATGAATTATTTTATATAATATATTTTGTACAGTAAATATAAGCTCTAATATATAAACACAAGACGAAAAAATTTCAAAAAGGCTCAAAAGTTGACCTCAGCGCCCAGCGCCCCCGTATTATAAGGCAGGCATAGGAGTGCCCTGTAAATCTACACCTTCTTAAAATAAGACGAAAAAGTGTCCCCTTAATTAAGAAGGTCTTATTTTAAGAGATTTTTGTCTTGAAACAAGTAAATACATTCTTAAAATAAGAACCTATGTCCTTAATTTCAGTTATGTACTTAAAACATAGATTCTTATTTTAAGAATGTATTTACTTGTTTCAAGACAAAATTCTCTTAAAATAAGACCTTCTTAATTAAGGGGACACTTTTTCGTCTTATTTTAAGAAGGTGTAGATTTGCGCGACGGTACACCATCTTGCCTTACTGCATGTGCAGTGGTTGCAATACAACTATAATTATTATATAATATTCACACGATTTTCCACCGCGCTCTGCACTTTTTAGTCTTTTTACTTCATCCCCCGACGAAGGTCTAGCCGATGTCTTGCAGCTGGAATATCAATTTTAATAACGCAACAACAAAATTAGACTATTTTAATATTGTATAAATAATAAATATCAATATCAATCAAAATATATTTATACGTTATGCATTAATTTTTTTCACGGGCGCTGCAGAAGAGTTGCATCTAAAATTTCGAGGAAGAGAGAGAGGGGGGGGGGGGGGGAGCAGCTGCGCCTGCATGGCCTCGTGTTATTTAATTTGGACGTACTAGGAAAATAATTTCTCCAAGTAAAAGGATAAAACAAATTATTTTAAATTGGGCGTTTGTGTTTTTCTCCACTGTAACTTTTCGAACTTGTATATAGAGACAATTATGTTTAATGAGACGTCATATATTATTGTAAAGGCTTATGTTGAATATTTCGTGGAGTCTGAGCTTTCATTTTTACTTGTGTATACATGATATATGGATCATGAAATATCAAGGATACTGATATTATTATAGTGATAACACATGCACAGTAAAAATTAAGCGGCAATTAATTAAAAGTCAGATGTCATCATTTTAACTGTAAGGAAAAATGGACAACATACATGAAAAAAATTTACTGCAGAAATGAATAGATGGTACCAAATTATGCTACTCTGAATTTTTTCAGATTTTTTTGAAACCCGGAACTATTTTTAAATAATTATTGAAAGTCCTGCGATTTCAGTTGGCACCCCTGCAGCCTTAATAAAAAGGATGGAGACTGGACGCCTATTGACGCCTCCAGGGGGCGTGGCCGCACTTTCAATAATTATTTAAAAATAGTTCTGGGTCTCAAAAAAATCTGAAAGAATTCAGAGTAGCATAATTTGGTACCCTCTATTCATTTTTATGCAATAAATTTTTTTCATGTATGTTGTCCATTGTATGCAATAATCAGAAAAATTGCATCGTGTAATATACCGGCTTAACTGTTAGCGCATATGATATACCGGGCTGCATGATTCTCGGAAGTATTCGGTTCCTGTCGGGCCAGTTAGATCCTTCGTGCAAACTCTCAACCAATGACATCACTTTGGTCCATTGATAAAAAGTAGAGGTGTCCGTTCTAGAGGTTTTCACGGTTCCCTCAGTCTCACCTCAGCGAATGCTGGAACACGTAACATGCCATGGCCAGCATCCTTTGCCATCCTTAAGGCGGATTCACATGGCGATTTCCAGCCTGCGGCGCGAAGCAAATAATGCGCACTTGCTGTAACATCCATTGGCGGTCATATTTGGAGATTAAAAACAAGAGCATCGTAATTTAACGTGAATTAGCCGCCGCAATGGCGAATTCGCTTCCGCATATAGGATTTTGACACAGCTTGTGTGACAATAGGCCTGTTCGTAAACCCTGCTCGGTGTACACTTTCTACACCCAATCGACCTTATATCCCATGTACATAAGGTCGATTGGGTGCAGAAAGTGTACACCGAGCAGGGTTTACGAACAGGCCTAATATCGCATCGTATCGCCGTTGTCGCCATTTGAATCCGCCTTTACATATTCTTCACTTATTACCTCGCCTCTAGCTCATACAGGTGTATCCCTTGTAAAAAAAAAAATGCAAACCCGACGCAAAGCTGATGAAATGTGACTGCTATGTTTCTCACTAGTGAGTTTTTGTTTCAGATTTCGCCACCACGCAGTCCGGCTATGGCTAACCCCAAGGACCAGCCATTTTATCTTCTTATTGATGTTTTTGTTTACGTGCTTTAATAAATATATTGTTAATGTGACTTTGTTTTTATTATTTAGTATTTTGTGTCATCTTTTATATAATAAATTCCAATATGCACCGTCCTCGGTATCATCCAAATCCAAGTATATAAACGTCCGAAAGAAAAGAGTGAAAGTTTATACTTGGATTTGGATGATACGACAACGGAAAAAACACATTAACTCTTATTAAAATAAGCTACCGCCACTATTTGTAAAAACAAAATAAAGAAACAATAATTAAAATTTAATTCCCTATCACTTCTATTTCCCTAATTTAAATTTCTTACGTGTACATTCTTCAAATTAAACATCATCGGTTGAACATCGTTAAAGCAGGGATCACACAATCACGCACACAAATATAAAAAGTTGTAATCTAAAGGCGGATTCAGGTGGCGACAACGGCGATGCGACGTGATTTTGACGTATAAAAGCTGTGAAATCCTATGCGGTGGCCGAATTGTTGCCGAATTCGCCGGGAATCGCGTAAATGAGAAGCTTCAACACTGACGACACAATTCTCTCAGCCAATGACAATCTAGCGCGCGAACTGCGCGCGACGACATGTTCAACCAAGCTCCCTATCCTTTAACCCAGTGGTACCTGGTTTTTAATTGTTTCCGACGGTTCTTATGAAGGGCAAGATTAATAATTCATATGAGCCACGGAAAAGATCACTTTACACGACATAAAAAATATTCGAGATTTTGTGCAGCATAGAATTTGAATGAAAAAATAAATAAGATTTTTCTCCTAACAAACCTTACGGAGCGATGTCAGAATGCGGCGCTGCGGCATTTACGAGTTGAAGCTTGTCATGATACTCTTTCTCTTTTAATCGCCAAATATGGACACCAATGTATGTTACAGCAAGTTCGCATTATCCGCGTCGCGTCGCATGATAAAAATCGCTATGTGAATTCACTGAATTTACCTTAACATCCATCCTTTATCAAATATTCTCAGGCGCCTGAGAGGTTGGCAACCCTGCAGACACAACCGCTCAAACAGCTGCCAACTTCTCGCGGCTGCAGGCGCGGCAAACATCCCAAGTTATGTTTACGTACTGTACGTCTCACGCCCCTTCGTGTAAACTTGTTGTCGTTCTGGCTTCATGTCGACCGACGTTGCGACAGTTCCCCCATCTACTCAGATATGACGATGGCACATACAATAAAGCTCTCTCCTGCAGATTCTGTTAACATTCTGACAGACTTCTCCCCGCAGGAAGCGCCGTTGACGACTTCTCATGGTACAGTCTGTGTATATGGAAGTGGAACACCTCGCTGTGCATGTGAGTCACCGAGGCTCCTCCGTGTAATGCAAGATGTGACAACACTGCGTACGAGGAGCAAGCACACCAGGCCAAGAGAGTTTGAGAAGAAAACACTTTCTTCTCCTGCGCTTGTCACAGCTAGGGGTCGGATTTTCAGTTTTTAAAAATGTGATTTCCAGCAGTGGATCCAGTCCAGTTTTTTCCCAAAAAAACTGTTTGTCAAATTCCTCAAAAATATAGTTGACTTCCAGTTTTCAGCAAAATTCAGTTTGTTTATATAAAATTTTACCTTTACCGGTCTCTTTCTGTGAAGACCAAAAATATAATTGCTATGAATGCTTCCCCGATAAAATATTATGCATTATCATAGACTTAAAGGTACCTTTAAGTTTATGTGCATTATATTTTTATAAAGTACCATTATTTGCAGTGAAGAAAATTTGCGTGAAAAAACTCTCAATGTTGTGTTAAAATGATGATAAGTAGGAAAAATTATTTAATTTAGTTTTTATCATGAAAAACTTGCTTATTTAGACGAAACTGCGTTTCTAGTTTTACGAAGCTGGAAAAAGTTTTAAAAAACTTGAAAAACTGAAACTGTTCTTACTTTTTAAAATCAGGTCAATGATTAATTGATGCTCTGATGTTAAAAAGTATTATCATAATTATCAATGTAGCATAAATAATTGTAAAACTTGAAAAACTGCATGGAAATTCGGCCCCTAAGTCATAGCTATAATATATACGTTCATACGCATGCAGTGTTGTCGTACTGCATTACACGATGCGGCCTCCATTGTATATAATATAGCGGACGCTCTAGCTTACATGCAAAGCAAAGTTTTCCACTTTTGTATACAAAGACTGTACAATGGACATCATGCATGAAAAAAATTTAATGCAGAAATGAATAGAGGGTACCAAATTGTGCTACTCTGAAATTTTTCAGATTTTTTTGAAGCCCAGAATTTTTTTTAAATAATTATTTAAAATTATTTAAAATAATTAAATAGGCGCCCAGTCTCTATCCTTTTTATTAAAGATTCAGGGGTGCCAACTGAAATCACAGGACTTTCAATAATTATTTAAAAATAGTTCTGGGTCTCAAAAAAATCTGAAAAAATTCAGAGTAGCATAATTTGGTACTCGTCATTTCTGCAACAATATTTTTCATGTATGTTGCGTCCATTGTCTTGTTCATAATACCGGTGATTCGTTCTTGTTCAGTATACACAGAAATGAAGTGCAGACAAGCTACAGACTGCAGTATGATCCTATACAGAAGCTATAATAGTGTACTGCATGTCCTCCCGATACTGCACAGTGCAAACGTTCGGCCACGCCGGGCCCCTTTGTGCCGCCACACCCGACTCTTATTCAGGTGCATTTCCATGGAGCGCGGAAACCGAAAAAATCGCGAGCCTCAGCTAATCAGCGGCTCGAGATTTCCTCGCCTAAAGGTGCATTTCCATGGAGCGTGGAGAGCGAGGCTTGGCGCGGCGAGACAGGCTAAAGGTGCATCTCCATGGAGAAATGTCGAGCCGGGCTTGGTGGCGCGAGAAAAGCGCACTCACTTCAATCTCGTATGGTAGCCACCCTGACTCCACGGCACAGTAGGGCACAATTGGGCACAGTTAAGGTTCACAGTTAGGTAAGCTGTAATGCCCATGAGTATCCAGTAGGGCACAGTGTTTATAGTAGGTACCCCAGAGCATCCTCTCTTTCTACACTTGGCATAACTTGGCACATTGAATACACTCTTTGAAGTTGTATCGACTATGAACTAGAAGGGGCTTAAATGATGCTTTAATTGATATATTATATCCAACTGATATTTTTTTTCATTAAATAAACTACACTGGCAATTATAACTATATGCCAACATCAGCTTTTATATTTTTGTCAACTTGGCGCCTTTTATTTAGTGCGCATTATAATAATCTGATCTTATTTCCCATCATGCTTTTTCTGGTTTTCTGTTAGAAGAATCATGACTATTATCTAGCCATCACGGACTTTCTGATACTCCAGTTCTATACAAGTTATTTAAGTAATGTAACTATCTCTGCGTGTAATAAACTTGTTAATATGAACTCATATCTTCTCATTTCAACTTAGATCTAAGAACACCTCACAAGTAAAGTTATTTACTACATCGAAAATAATGTATGAAAGTTGATTCAAGTACTTTTGTATTTTCAATATTTCGTGACAACATGATACATTACTAAAGCTTGGAAGATAGAACCAATTAAGTTCCCGCCCTAACTTTACCGTCTTATTTCTCAAGAAGTATGATATTTATGAACTAAATAAAATAATTAGCAAACGGGAGACTACATTGAAGTATTATCGCACTACAAGACACCTTCATTAATATCAAGTAAATATTTAAAAAAAAATATTTCCTCCCGATTACATTGCATGTTATTTTTTTAAATTCCAGACGGCTAATGTCTGGACAGATGACGATCGCGCCGGCTGGGTTGTGGCCTCCTACTCAAGTACGCTCTGGCTTGCAGTGTGACAAAACCGCGTTTTTATGTGTCATCATGCACTACACACCTTTGTAGTCCATGTTCATATCATAAATATTAAAACAAAAACACTTACATAGTCCACTATTACCAAAAAGTACTTGGGTGCATGGTCATATAATATTGACCAATTCTCAAAAAAGAATAAAAAAGAAGGAGTGACAAAACCGCGTCGCATCGCCGTTGTCGCCATCCGAATCCACCTTTATTTGTTAAAATTTAAAACGCTTAAAAAATTAATTTTTTGGCATTAGAGACACTGTATAGAGAGCTCTGTTAAAATTATTTTAAAATTGCGTAACGTTGAACTTTGAGCATTGCCATTTACAAGAATTTCAAAACATATAAATGAGCTACTGCTTATCGGTGCAATAATTGATCGAGCTATCTATTGTAGCTGCTATTATATTTCAGATCACCGCAATGGACAACATACAAAAAAAAATTATTGCAGAAATGAATAGAGGGTACCAAATTATGTTATTCTGAATTTTTTCAGATTTTTTTGAGACCCGGAACTATTTTTAAATAATTATTGAAAGTCCTATGATTTCAGTTGGCACCCCTGAATCCTTAATAAAAAGGATAGAGACTGGACGCCTCCAGGGAGCGTGGCCGCACTTTCAATAAATATTTAAAAATAGTTCTGGGTCTAAAAAAAAATTTGAAAAAATTCAGAGTAGCATAATTTGGTACCCTCTATTCATTTCTGCAATAAAATTTTTTCATGTATGGTATCCATTGCAGGGAATTACTACGTTGTCTGTTATACACCGTCACCACTCTATTATACCGGGCATAATACTGCATTTAGATAAGAAATTGTTTCAATAATTTAATTGTTTTTCAGCCCAAATCATAATATACTGTATATGAATGTATTTTGTTTAAAAAGTGAATTCAATTTTTTTTGTTTTCCTTGCTGAGTTGCTCATATTTGGTAATGCTGATGGGGTGTTGATATTTTATTAATTATGCAAGCTGCCAATCTGCAGGGATCAAAACCACTTTTTCTACTTTATAATTGTTTATAAACATATTTTTTTTACAATAATATTAATGACGAGATAACTTAAATTAATATGCCCATGTTAATTGAAACTCGAGGAATTAGTTGTTTGTTTGTTTTTTAATCGTGTGAAGAGTATTCTGATTTGACCAGCAGCATGCAGTTCTTCACTAAAAGCAATTAATACTATATAATTTATTCTTCACTTCAAAATACCTCGAGAGCTGGATCATTTTGTTGTGCGACTATAAAAAAATGTCAGCCACGGTGACAGAAAGTACAGTATAAGGAGCTTTTCCATGGAGCGATGTCGCGCGAGGCTTGATGGAGGGTCGAGAAAAGCGCACTTGCTTCGATTTTATATGGCGGCCATGTTGGCGATAAATTCGCTCCCTGTTAATTTAAGGTGCATTTCCATGGAGCGAATGTCAAGCGCGAAACTTGACGCGGCGAGAAAGGCTAACTTGCTTCATGTCATATGGCGGCCATGTTGGCGTGGAAAAATCGCTTTCCCGCAGCAATTAAATCGCGTCACGATTTTTCCACGCCAACATATGGCTGCCATATGACATTGAAGCAAGTTAAGGGGCATTTCCATGGAGCGTGGAAAGCGAGAAAATCGCGTGCTATTATAGCCAATCAAAGGCTCGGAATTTCCTCGCCTTGCTGGGAGCATTTTTTTGCCAACATATGCCCTGACTCCACGGCACAGTAGGGCACAGTTAGGTGCCAAGTTCAATCTTGTGTTCTATTAACATTGTAATTTGAACTTGGCAGTCCGGTTGTTAATCCCCTTGTGGCTAGGCGCAATTGTGAATATCACAGAGGTGCCTTTCAAAGACATTTGGTTGAACTGCGATTCTCACAAAATGGCCGAACTGTGAAAATCACAGTTCGACCAATTGTTTAGACTTGGTAGCTCTCCCCCGCCCCTTCTCCTCATTAATTTTTTATTTTTTCATTTCATTAAAGCTAATTAAGTTAACATATTACTAAAAAAATGTAGTTTCTTAAATATTTTTATTTTATCATGGTAATTAACAGAGTACTCTAGCATAAAAATATAAAGCATTGATGCATTACGCTAGCAGTAGCAGCTGCAACTCTTTTGTCTCTATCCCGCATATTGGCGGCCATGATGTCTGGTGATAGAATCCACTAATCAGCATTTCATGCAGCAGAGTTGAATGCATTGCCTGTAAAATTATGAAAATGAGATTATAGCACACATATGAAAAGATTTTGTAAATATTTAACTCACCACATAAGTAGCTAGCCTGGGCATAACTTCCTCAGTGTTGAAAGAGAGAATTCAAGAGGGCGGGCTGGGCTGGAGAAAGAAAAGCTATGATGATATATATATGATATATTATGATGTAACAGGCTGTTAATATCATCTGTTATTTTATTTTATATTCTTTTATTATCATTTTCTATTATTCTGTAACTATTATATATATAGTTTGTATGTGTGTTTTATGTGTTCTATTACAGTGTTATTGTATAATGTATATTTCTAATATCATTTTGTATGTACACTTTTTGTGTTTAATAAAAGACTAATAATAATTTAATATATATATATGAGAATGAGACCGTCTCATATATTTTTTTATAATATATTAAGAATTTATACATTATTTGTCGATCCAAATTCGTCAAAATGAATCGTACGTATAATAATTAAATTATATATTAATATATATGTATATATATATATATATATATATATATATATATATATATATATATATATATATATATATATATATATATATATATATATATATATATATATATATATATATATATATATATATATATGTGAACTTATAATATAAAAGTATCATAATATACATAATATAATGTTTTCTTAATTTCTATACATTTAAAAACTGCTATTTTTTATAGTAAGCGCCAATCTTTATAATTATATAGTGCGTATATAATTATGTTATATTTTAATGTATAATAACTACAATAGCTATAGTGGTTAATAAAATTATATAATCGTAATATATATATATTAGTTGCAATTTTAACATAATAAAAATATGTAACTTTTTTTACATTATAGGATTTGAATTATAATATTTTGACATAATAAAATTTTAATTAATTTATAATTCATCATTTTCTAGGAATCAATCATTCAATGTGTTCAATTCATCAATTTTAATGTACATAATATAATTATATAATAAATATATGATTATTCGGTTATATAATTATACTATTTAAGAAGTTTAGTATTAATAATTATTTTCAAAACTATTAGCTTCACAAGCCAACACCAATCACGTCACAAGCACATTAATTAAAATTCCACTCAATCTACCAACAACAAGAAAAGTTATAAAACACGAAAACTGTTAAAATGTTATATATATAATAATAATAATAATAATTGTTTATTGGGTCAAAAAATTACATATTTGGGAGGAAACAAAAATAACCCAATTGGTGGCTGAAAAAGGCAAATGCCCATACACAAAGTGAACAACCACTATATTATATTTTTTGCAAGGATATATGTATGGGAGCTCAAAAGTTGGGGTAATAATTTGAGTATATTTGGGTTGGATGGAAGAGTGGGCCAGATATATGAACTAAATCCCGCCCAAAATAATAAAGACGATTATATTTATTTATTTATTTATTTATTTATTTATTTATTTATTTATTTATAGGGAAAGGATGCATGGTGGCCGTGGCCTGTTACGCGTCCCAGCATTCGCTGAGGTGAGACTGAGGGAACCGTAGAAATAATTAAACCTGTTCAGGACGGACATCTCTACTTTTTTTATTAAATTAATAGACAAAAGTGATGTCCAAAACCTGCGGGAAACACACACAAGTGCATATGCATGATGCGCATCAACTGCGCATGCACTGGGTGGAAAGCGAGACACATTTACCCTTTGAACGTAATATATTTACTTTAACATGCCATTGTCATAATCCATGCATCCAAGTACCATAACCAACAATCGACGTAGCTTGACTTCGGTGATGTATCGAAAATCGGTCAATGCATCAGCATTGCGCTGACGTACGATCAACCATCATATATTATTGTTAAAATTTAACAGCAATCTGTTGGTGCACACTGTTAATTATCTTTGGAGAGACTATCCGAGAGTTTATTTCCAAAATTCATTTTAGCTGAATAGAATTCTTTTCTGATAAGTATATATATATATATATATATATATATATATATATATATATATATATATATATATATATATATATATATTGTCACGGGGATTTCTGTCTTTAACTAGGGCGTCTAATTATCATTCATATTTCTCTATAATCGTACCCCATGACACCAGGATCGTAAACCCAAGTCTACTTGCGTAAACCTATTTAATGATTGTGAGATCATAAATTATAAAACTAGCATTGATCTTAACATTTATATTTATTAATAGAAATAATAGAAGTACAGTTGAAATAATACTTACATTGTAAATACAGAAGAATGAAGGATGCTCAGAGTGGAACAGTCAGTAAGAAAACTAAGTGTCAATAACTGCAAACACCATGAATACCATGATGGTGTGTATGTGAGTGTTCTGGAGTCGAACAGCGTCTCCCTCCTGTCTCTCTCTCTCTCTGTTCCCTTTTTGCATTGCCTTTATATAGTACACAGTAATACATAAAAATTTATTAACTTGCTCCGGGAACAGGGTACTAAAATTTTATTAGCCTGCTCCCGTCGGTGAGGGTGCGCAGAACCTACGGCGCGTCAGTGCGGGTGGACAGGACACACGACGAGAAGGGTTAATGATGCCTTTCCCTCATTAGAAGAGATGGTAAATACATAAGAAATATATGTTTGAATGCTTACATGTACTTCCTAGAAAACGAGTACTATTGATCCAATACCAAACAAAACAAATTAAACAATATGAAGAATTAGATGAAAATTTTGCACACGGAGCATAAGAAAATTCATGTTGTGCATTTGCCCGGGTGTGAAATGTACGAATAGACGTATAATATTTTTTTCTATCTAATGTTTTTGTAAATTCTAAGGTAGAAAAGCCCTGACGTATGCGTTGACCTTTGCATGACAAATGGGGCACTCTGACGTTTGTGGAGCACAGTCGACACACGAGGCCATGTGACCGCAGGGTAGGTTCACCACTCCCAGCTCTCTCTCGTGGCAGATTTGACAACGATCCAACCCGTAAGCGTCACGGTTTGCACCACGATGATCCTCTGAAATGTTTTCTGTAAACAATTTTGTCAGAAAAATAATCGACGTAAAAAAAAAAAAAAAATTATAAATGGAGAGAAACACATACAAAATTTTGTTATACCATAAATGATATTATTTCACATTTTTCAGGGTCTAGGAATTAATAGGTGTTCTCTTTTAAAAAAATATTAAATTCTCAGTTTTATAACGACCATGTTCCGGCCTTTTTTACGGCAGCAAAGTTCTATGTCTCTTTTATGCCGCCGGAATTTTACAATATTTTAATTATTTATTTACAAAATATAGAGTTCCCGAGCTCAATTTTTTAAGACAAAGCTGACAATTTTCAGTCTTGCTTCCAATAAGGATGTTTTTACTATTTTTAACATCCCTGTGGTTGCTCATTTTGCACCGAATTCATGTATTATACGCAATAATATTTTTAAAATGAGTTTTATATTTTTCCGTAATTTACCTATTCCTGTCAAGAACTCTCTTTTTTACACTTAAATCGCGCTTCCATATATATTATATAATAGTCCCAATATATAAATATCAATATAAATACATAATAAATAAAATACACACACATTCCAAAAGGCCATAAATAAATTATAAACAGTTTCCAATGAGGATTTTATTTTATTTTCTGATTAAAGAAGCAATTAAGTAAATCCTTTAAAAATAGAAAAAAAAGGACAGTCCATTTCGTAGAACTATATTATTATATATATAAATTCGAGTTATTTATTACAAAGCAAATAATAAATATACGTGCGTAAATATATAAATTTACAAAAATGATAATAATTTTTTTGAAATTTAAAAGTTCAAGTATAAATATTTTAATTTTAAAGGAATGAAAATTTAAATTGTTAAATTTTTTAAGATGTTAACTTCCTTAAAATTATGTATTGAAAATTAACTAATTTATAAACATAGAAAATTTTAAAGTATTAACATCCATACACTTACCATTATTTTCATTTGATGCTTCCATTGGTCTGTAAAAATAATAATTAAAAATCAATAAAATTCCCAGCAACAATCACAAAGAAAATGTACTCACTCAGCTAAAGAAACTGCGCCCATTTCAGCCGTTGGTACTTGGAGGGTGGTCACTGCTGGGAAGATGACTGAGGGTTGTTCCACAGTGGGGGTGGAGGAGGGCTCGTTGGGGTGCATGCTCTGCATTATATTATAATGATTAAAAGGTTACACTTCAAAGTTCAAAGTGGGTGCGCAAAATATTAATTACGTGCACTTTTTTCGGTATAAACTTTAGAAAATGAAGGCAATTAATGCAGTGAAAATACATAATATATATATATATATATATATATATATGTGTGTTATATTTTGTTATATATATAACGTTGTAAAAATAATAATAATAATCAAAGCTTATTATGTATAATAGCTAGTATCAAGGAATTGAGATGTTAATCTCAATTCCTTGCTAGTATTCTAGTATATAATAGACTTTTATATAATAATAATAATTATTATACACAATATATGATGTAATTATATTAATTTATCTATAATTTTTACATGTACATCAGTCCCTCTCTCTCTCTCTCTCTCTCTCTCTCTCTCTCTCTCTCTCTCTCTCTCTCTCTCTCTCTCTCTCTCTCTCTCTCTCTCTCTCTCTCTCTCTCTCTCTCTCTCTCTCTCTCTAAATTGTCTCTCACCTTATCTTATTGAATTATATTATTATTTATTTTCTCAATATTTATGTATACAACATATGCTGCACATGCATTCAAACAATTAACTAATTTATAAGAATGATAATCTCAAATACGTTAGAAAAAAAATAATAAAAAACGAGGCACGACCGCGCGCGTATTATATACGCTCTGCTACAAATACAGCCCATTTTATTTAAATGCTGAATGTATTGCCTAACCTCATGTCAAAATGTAATTACTGAAGCATCTTTATTAACACATTTTCGTTACCTGTAGTGCCTCCTTCATGGCTGCCGCATTAGTCACGAAGTCCCGTCCTTTCTTCAGCAGCAAGTAGGGACACTGAGAGAACCAGACCGCGTGCTCCACCCAAGGATTGTCCTGCACTCCCCAGTCCTTCAGTCCTCCGCCACATTGGAAACAGATAATCCGATCTCCCTGACCTAGGATAACAATATTGTTTTAAAATTTTCTTTATTTGAAGATCGAGTTAGATTTTTGTTCAAGATTTTCAATACAAAACCTCTACCTCTCAACAACAATCGTAACAAAAATTTAATAATAAGTATATAATCAATGTATTTTGCAAAAATATTTTCAAATCTTTTTATCAATATTAAAAAATAACGTCATATTTTTATATATTAATTAGTTAATCTCATGTTGCGTTTTTTTTTATTTCCATAAAAAATTACTTTGGTGCGCTAATAATATAAAATTTTATATAATAATGGTTAACCCTACAGCTTGCATTATTTACCAAGGCAGGGAAATTTTGTTGAAGGAACAAAATTTAAAATAATTATAGTAAATGAGCCTTGCATGATTATTATAGTTAACAAGCAACGTATTTCCGGAAAAAAACTTTTTTTTGCATATATATATGTTAATTGGCATCCGGACGCGAATTCGCTTCGGACGCGAAATTTTTGTTCCCAACGCGTTGGGATCATGCGAAAATTCCAAGAAGCGAAATTCGCGTTCGGAGCATCGCAATTTTGATCCCAACGCGTTCGGGACAAACGAGAATGATCCCAACGCGTTGTGAACAATGTGAAAAACGTCCAACGCGTTCGGAACAAAATTAAGATGTTTTTTAATGATTTCCATGACGTGAAATTGATGGCGAGAAAGTCAAACTCATTAAAATTTGAAATAGGATGAGTATCGCGGTTCGCGGTGAACATTGATAAATTAACAACGTAATATTTTCGTGATATGCCAATTAATTAATCAATTAATTAATTGAAACGTAAGAATGAAAGAACAAAAAATAAGATCGTATTATGAATAAGAAAACAGCACTTACCTTTCAAAAAATCATACAAAATATAAAGCATATAAAAATAAAATATTATATTGCATAAAATTCAATATTGTTTTCACAATTTTTTTACAGAAGTATAAAAAACACTTCTCTCTATAATTATTATTTCTACACTGCAACAAATAATCATTTGTCCATGTTTTTAGGCATAAAACCAACACGACAGCACCGCACACAAATAAGAAGTGAAATGACTTAAATTTACATGCTTGACCTTTGTAATAACCTGTAACCAAATATAATCAACAATTGAGTACCAAAGGCCGCAAGGATATCACTTATCTTATTATTATTTTTTTTTTTAAATTGACAATTACATAAATAAAACAAATTTACTAATTTCATGTCAAATTCATATAATGAATCACGTCATTTCATTTTACAAATTGAAGGAAATTTAATATTGTGTAATGTAACTCAAATTAAGTCTTCTGCTCGTTGTTAGTAAACAAAGTATTGTTGTGTAATGTCTGTCGCGTGAAAAGAAAAACATGGGACGGGGTTGTTGATTAGCATGTTAACTTATGGAAAATGACCGTTAATTATGAAGTTGAAACGGTTAACTAGTGCCAACAATGCTATTATGCCTAAAAATATGGACAAATGTTTCTTCGTTGCAGTGTAAAAATAATAATAATAGAGAGAAGTGTTTTTTATACTGCTGAAAAAAATTGTTAAGACAATATTGAATTTTATGCAATATAATATTTTTTTTGTATGCTTTATTTTTTGTATGATTTTTTGAAAGGTGAGTGCTGTTTTCTTATTCATAATACGGCCCTATTTTTTTGTTCTTTCATTCTTACGTTTCAATTAATTAATTAATTGATTAATTAATTGGCATATCACGAAAATATTACGTTGTTAATTTATCAATGTTCACCGTGAACCGCGATACTCATCCTATTTCAAATTTCAATGAGTTTGACTTTCTCGCCATCAATTTCGCGTCATGGAAATCATTAAAAAACATCTTAATTTTGTTCCGAACGCGTTGGACGTTTTTCACATTGTTCACAACGCGTTCGGACCATTCTCGTTTGTTCCGAACGTGTTGGGATCAAATAATTTTGATCCCAACGCGTTGGGAATTTTGCTGAAGTGCCCAACGCGTTGGGATCAAAATTGCGATGCTCCGAACGCGAATTTCGCTTCTTGGAATTTTCGCATGATCCCAACGCGTTGGGAACAAAATTTTCGCGTCCGGATGCCAACATGCATATATATATATATATATATATATATATATATATATATATATATATATATATATATATATATAATATATTATTATAATATAATAGTTAGAATTAAATCAAAATTAAACCCGTCGTGCACTGTTCATTTGACCCCCTCCTATCTTAATAATGCTTGGTACTTCCCCTATTAATTAGACTCACCTGTGTAGTAGAAGCCGGCCTCACTCAATTCAGGTGGTCTCTGCGGCAGACTGATGGGCCACGTGGCGTACGATGCTCGGCGCGACTCGACGGACTGATACTGAGGATGTCGGGCTGGCGTGGTCACGGTCACCCCTAGTTCCTCCGCGGTCATCGTGTGGGGACCAGTGTAGTGGAGGTACTCTGTGTGGGGAGGTAATTATTTATCACTTGATAAAGGAAAAAAAATCAAATTAAACTTTCATTTATATCCTGCCCTCTTCCCGAATTTTTTTCTGAGTCCGCGCCTGATGAACGTTACACCCCTGCTCTGCTTGAACGCGTTTTATCACGTAGTCCATAATGAAGGCATCATGCATGATAAAAACTTTAACTCTTTTGAGGGATATTGGGCGCAATTCACGAAACTGTTATAAGCCAGGTTTCTAACACGTAAAACAGCAGGTATATATATAGTTAAACGTGGTTAGAAACCTGGCTAACTTCGTGTCGTGAATTGTACTCATCATTGTTATAAACTATGATGGTCATATACCCTTTTTACCCATCTCCCTGCGTTTACCTCCTTATTTCCTGAATATCAGATATGCGTGTAGCCAACTAATCAGGCATACAGAGGGGTTAATTAAAGTACATACTGTTCCGAGTGGGTGTACTCGTACATCATATTGGGCAAAATTGCTTAGAATGATCATTAAATCAAAGAGAAACAATTTATAATTTTATCGATGATGTATATATATTGACAACCTAAATAAAACAAAATATTGCAGAAATGAATATACAGTCTCTAGTATAAGAGACGACATCAAATTATGCTGCTCCGATTTTTTATTATTATTATTATTATTATTTTTTAAACCCGGGAACCCGCAGGAAGTATTGCTAATTATTTAGGTGAAGTTCTCAGGTTTGAACCCACGACTCTATAATCCGTATCTTTTTATTATGAAATGACGCCTATTGATGCCTAGCTTCCTCTATAATATTTCATATTAAAAAAAAAAAAAGTTCCCAGGTTCTAAAAAATCTGAAAATCTGATCAGGCGCTGTCCCAATTCTCTCATCTCGTCTACTATGTCTACTACCCTTCCCTAACAATCACCTTCCGCCATATTGAATTTGCTTCCCAATACTTTTCGTCCCCTACTTCGTTCCCTTTTTCGTCCCCTACCGACGCCATTTTTGTAGGGCGCATACGATGGACCCTCTGTTTATTTCTGCAATAAAAAAAATCGATTGTTTATTGAGTTCCACTTCCCTGCAGGTTCGTGCCTCCTCGTCACGGTGCTGTAAGGTCCTCCTGAGCCCCAGACTACCAGGTTGTCCATAGCATCTTCTTCGCCTAGAGGTACGTTGCCCACACTTCGTCTTTGAATGAATGCACATTGGGGGTTCCATCGTTCGTGTTCGCTTCGTCCTCTGTCACCTGTGAATAAAAATATAATATTACTTTACTGAAATTATTATATTAGAAGAACTGTTTGGATTTTTATTGCATGTTATTTAAATAGAGCATATAAGTTGTGTTATTTTTATCATATTTTTTTTAACCAATCCTCGAAATCAAGAGAAACACACTGTGACTTCATAGTCATACACAACGTCTTTCTCTATGCTTGAATTTTAAATAATTGCATGACTATGACGTCACAGCGTTTTGCAGCACGATTTTAAGGGTTTATGGTTAAAAATTAAAAAAAAAAATTAAAATGTATAGCTCGAGATCCTCTATCCAAATATATGCAGTAAAAATTTTCATTCAGGTTTTTGTTCATTTTGTATTATAGTATCATATTATAACAAGATTAAGTATTTATTTATTTATTTATTTATTTATTTATTTATTTATTTATTTATTTATTTATTTATTTATTTATTTATTTATTTATTTATTTATTTATTTATTTATTTATTTATTTATTTATTTGAGAAATTTAAATTGGAAATTACTCATTATTCATCCGTTCATTAATTATTTATGGAATAACAGCTTGGGGCTTCACTGAGTCAGGGGCCATGACAAAACTAAATAAAATGCAAAAACGATTATTAAAATGCATGAAATTTAAAGAAAAATTTAATGAATTTGACGATATATATAATTATTGGAAAATATTACCAGTGAAACTTCAAGCTAAACACTCATTGCTAATTGACAAATATTTTGATGAATCACATGGAAAGGCAAGAGAAAATGAGCATGGTACACGTCAAAATTTGTTACAACCATTGTTTGCTCCAAGAAGTGTAAATAGGTTTGGTGAGAGAACTTGGGAATTTATCCTACCTAGATTATGGAATGAATTGCCGAGTAATCTGAAATTAGTAGACACAAAAAGCAAAGTTAAATTTAAAATAAAAAAGTGGTTATTATCAACAAGTCGTTAAAATTATGTAAAAGTTTTATTGAATGTATATTAAATTATATATGTACAGAAAATAGGTAAATGTGCTAATTGATGATTAATTATGTAATTCCTATTTCACTTGTATATGACATAAATGTGTTTATTCTATTAATATGTTCTTTTGTTTCAGATTAAAATGTTTCAGGTCCTAATATACAATTCCCTTTAAGCGTAATTTTTGTTACATTATCATCATTTATGGAACGGGAACAATATTTTGAATTTAAAATTTAATTAATTTATAGTTTAAAATAAATAATTCTATATTTAGGAGATAAATTTTAAATTTTAAATGGTGTGGTATGTATTTTGCAAAATAAAAAAAAAATATATAATAAAAAAAAATACTAGGTAGTATATAATTAAATGCATTAACTTATCTGAATAGTTTACTTATTCTAAAAGTAATATTTTCAATACAAGAATTGAAAATAATTTAAAATAAATAATAATACTTTATATTGAGAGTTCAACAATACTAAAGTCACTTTGTTTCAGGTAATGGACATCAATGAAGATGTGTTATATTGTTTAATTGTCTTTGTTTCTAATATCATGTTCAAATTTATATAGGACATATAATATTGTATTAGAGAATGAGGTTTAATTTTTTAATTTTGGATAAAATTTATTTAAATTACAGAAAATAATGTACTTTCTTTAAAAAAAAAAAAAAAAAAACTTCAACTTGATAATTAAAGGATAAAAAAAAATTGTATTTAAGTGTCTTGTGAAAGAATTTGAAAACAATTGTCTGTCAATCAGTCAAATTTTATTTCATTTTTGTTTTAGTTTGAAATCATAAATAAGATTCAATCTTCTAGTGTTATAATTATTCTAGGTCTTGAAGAAACATATTTTTCATGTAAATATCTTCAACCAATAAGGTTATTGTGCATAACCTTGGTTGATTGTAAAATAAGTGACCAATAAAAAAAAAAAAAAAACTCATTACAGGTGCATGAATTTATACATGCATGGACAACGTATACGTATGTACGTATGTCCACGATATAATTATGATTTTAATGCACTTGCTGAAAAATCAACATGATGTCCAGATCTAGATCCCAGAGCTGCCCTTTTCTTATAATTATTAGTTCATCATTATTAATTATTATACATAATGCAGTTTAAGAATTAAAGTCAATTATTTTATAAATTTTAGCCTCTATGAGCTTTTATAACTCAAGCAACTAGAGGAAAAAACTAAAATTTAAATTGCTATTAATAACTCAATTGATGACTTTTTACTTGAATAAGCAACGTCATCGCAACGTAGTGTATGTAGCAGAGTCTTCTGCGCGCAATGTTTTTAACAAAACATTGTTCAATGTCTGTCGCGTGGTCCGATTATTGCGTGACGCTTTAGTTCCATTTTGCGCCCGCCAGAGTGACCAGAGGCGCCACTAGCGAGCGGTTTTTGTTGACTATGTGCCATTGTTTAACATATGAAATTTTCGAGTTGATGCCTAAATGTATAACGATAACTTCTAAAATACCACACTAAAGTATAAAAAAATGTAATAATTTTGTACTACATTAATCCAGGTAATGTAAAAATTAATTATTAGCAAATATTACGGTATATACTTTATCTTATTTTAAGCACATAGAAGAGACGACGCAGACTGAGGTTGGCGTTTCATTGCCTTTTATGTGATTCTGTGCAATCAAAGATGTTGGACGGGACTCCAGTCACTCCAGTATTAAGGTCTAACAGCATAGAAACTTGTAGATTATCGAATTACTACGAATATCTTCAGTATGTATAGAAATTCAAAGGTAAAATTTTAAAACCCTATTATATTGCTTTTTATTTTTAAATAAATCAACAAATGGACACTGGTGCTGCTGGTCAGAGCAGCTAAGTCCTGTCAGAACTGCTAGCTAAAAGATTTTAGAGCTTACAAGCCCTTGGAAACACAGAAATGATATACATTACCTACACCATGGTTATCGCTCCACATTTCTTCGACCGTTTCAATGATAAAAAACCGTTAAAAATTCTTAATTTTTTCTATAAAATTTCCGCGCATGTTTCTTTCCATTTCACTTGATTTTTGAAAACATGTCCTCAATTTTTTAATTATTTCTATTAGGTTTTCATGTTATTCATAATGCTTCCCTTGATAATTACCGCTCGCTGGTGGCGCCGCCAGCGGCAAATAATTGTAAACAGCGGAGTTTGTTTACTTTTTTCCTTTCTCGCGTTCAACAATCGAAAATTACACCACGCGACAGACATTGAACAATGTTTTGTTAGAAACATTGCGCGCAGAAGACTCTGGTATGTAGCAATTTCACATCAAGTATGCTAAAATCACGTAAACTTCTTCACAACTTATAATAAAGGTGTGTTTTTTCATGGAGCGATGTCACGTCGCAAAGGCGGGGCGAGAAAAGCGCACTTGCAGTGAAATCATATGGCGGCCACATTGTTGAGAAAAAATCGCGGTGCGATTAAATCGCTTCGGTAAATCGATTTTTCCTCACTAATATATGCTAATATGGCTGTCATACGATTTTACTGCAAGTGCGGTTTTCTCGCCCCGCCTTGTGTGACATCGCTCCATGGAAAAAAAAGTACTCACCCTCCTCCCAACCTCGCACCTCCAATGTACAAAAAGTACATCTTCCCACGTCGGCAGTTCCGGTCCAATAGAAGCCCCATTTGGCAAGGTCATAAGGGTCAACTGGGGCAGTCCATGACGTCACCAGGAACGAAATTAGACGGTGCTTCTCTAGTCTGAGTAATAACAAATTAATTAAACATCAAACGTATACGTTGTCATATGTTAATTTACACGTCTCTTGTAGGGATAAACCAGTTCTATACCTGAGCAATATCAAATGTGTACGTGATGGATATATATATATATATATATTATATATATACACTCTGATGGGAAAGTATAACTTAATTAATTGTATTGTTGCTTACATGTGCATTGCATGACAACGATGTATATAATCACAGACGCGGATCCGGCCGCCCACCTCCCAAATTTTGAATTTAATATTGGCAATAGGCATTTCCCCCACTCCATTTTTTTTTTTTTAACATTGGCCTTATGAACAAGGGGCCCCGCCGATTTTTTTTTTCTGGATCCACGCCTGTTTAATCATCACGCTTAACCTTATATTGTAGCAACAAAAACAGCATTGGCTTTTAAAATAGCTATATAAAAAAAGAACTTATTACTAATATTATATTATTATGGAGGGCAGCGAGGAAAGATTAAAAAAAAAATTCCCCTTTTTTTACAAAAAGCTTCACAATATGCTGTCACTTGATTGATGTTGTCAAACATGTTTCTTTCATGACATCACGCAATAAGGTATAAATAATATACTTTTCCATCTTACCAAAAAAGTCATAAACATAATTAAGAAGAGCGTACATTATTTATATAATATATATGCTCACGTTTACTAATTTGATAAAATGCATTCTTGGTGTTAAATTGCATTAAGTTTGGCATGAAATTAAAATGCTCAAGTATATTTTACAGCCTTAATTTATATTGTTTTTAAAATTGTTTTCACCTTTTTTTTTTTTTTTTTTTACTTTTCATATATTTGCAACATTTTTTTTTAATAAATAAAATTCGCAAAAAAGGACAAAATTTATGAAGTCATTAAATATTAAAATATACACTTCTATTGTATTTATATTATTATTATTAATTTATTCATTAATATCAATAAATTAATAATAAATTAAATTACATTTCAACATATTATTATTTTAAATTTATACTTATTTTTAATGAAACTCATACTCAAATATATAAAAATTATTATACTATAATATTATATTAGATAAATCTACAATATGTTTTACTGTTAATTATTTCCATTTTATAACAATCAAACCTATAATTTGTGACATCTCCAAGAGGGACATTTCTGTTTTCCGTTCCATTGACCAATGAACATCCTGGACTGTTACTCTGGTGAACTTCGTCCGGAATATTTCCTGTCCTGAAATCTTCTAGTTGAAGATCACAGAAAATACAAATGGAACACACGCCATGACCAGCATAGTAGAACCCGTCCTTGGCTAGTCGACCTTTGCTAAATTGACCGGTCCATATTATAGGAAATGATTTTAGCCGATTAAACTCATTAAAGAATTCTTGTAGTGTCTCTCTTAATGCGGGACCCTGTGCACCTTCAGGTTGTAATGGTGGTCGTCCATTGTTACCACTTGAAGTTTTGATTGTTGCAACTTCAGACATTTTTGTAATTATATTCCATATAGAGGAGATATTATTTTATTATTTATTCTTAGCGTTTTTGTTTTTTTTTCATATGCTGTAGATTTTCTTTTATAATTATGATGAAATATTAACAAAAATCTTGTTTTCTTTATATATATGTAAGCTGAAATTTTTATTAAATTAAATATATTAAAAATAATTAAAAAAATTATTTTTATCTTACCTTAATTTAATTTATTTAGTTTTAAAAATAATAATTAATGTTCACTGCATGCATGTGAATGGCGATATAACGCAGTAAAACCAGGCTAGTCTATTCCCCATGTTAAATATGTCGTCAAGATTGGTTGCCTGCTTTTAGGGGTTATTCAAACTTTTCTACCTACTCTGTAGATGGAGTTACCGTCAGATTCTGTCGCAGGTGGTAACCACATGCGACGGGGGAGTTGAGGTGCATCATCCCCAACTTGCGCTGAGGCCGGGGGGTACTGACCGTGTTATTCTCCACTCCCGCTTGTTTGTTTAGTAAAGAAAAAGGAAGAAAACACATTCATGCAAGCCATTAGCTGTCAAATCTAACCACAATTTATGATATCCCTTTTTTGACGAAATTAATTAATATATCTACGATATTTTTTTTATTAAAATCAGGCGCAGAATAAAAAAAATAATGCCAGCCCTTTTTTAAAATTTTCAATACGATGCTCCGATCGCATACATAGAGTTAATATTATCGCATAAAAAAAAAAAGTGGAACGAGTGATTCCACAATTGAAATGATGAAACAACTCCAAGTGAGTAAAAAGGGGGTTAACAAGAGAGCATATTTTATGATTACATAAATAATGTTGGCAAAATCATAATAAATATATTATATATTTATTTTTTATAATAATTGTATTAATTATAAAATGTTACTTTTACTTTCTAAGCAAACTGTCCTTTGTCTCTAATATGTTGTATAATGTAGAGCCACAACAGAAATAAATATAATATCTATCAGCGCGTGTATATTGAATTCACGGTGGCAGATGATAGCCTCTGATGGTAATTTTTAAACGAACAGTAAGCTACATCAAATTTTTTTTATTACATTTTATTTTATTTTGTTAAAATTAAATAATGAATAGAATAAAATAATCATTTGTTATAAAAATATTTCAAAATTCATAAATTATAACTTTATATATTTACTTATAAGTCTTATAAAAGTATAATTATTAGAGCGCGGAAAAAATTAAAAATTTTTTCGAAAAATAGGCGCCTAAAAAGTCAACTTATTTTTGGAAAATAGTCTACAAAAAAGTCACTCGTTTTAAAAAATAGTCCATAAAAAATTCACTTTTTTTTTTTTAGAAACTGCAGCAAAAAGGCGTTTCAAAAGTGCTATTTAAAAGTTTTTTTTTATATTTCTTTACACAGACTGAAGTCTTTGTTTCTTTACTTCTTTACTTTTTTTTTTTTTTTTTACAATATGAAAAAAAGAGCTGAAATGCACTAAAAATATGTCAAAAAGTCACAAAAAGTCATCTTTTGCCAAAATAGTCTAAAAATAAAAAAATTGTCTAAATAATATTTTTTTTATATAGGCTCATTTGAATCCACTTCCGGAGGTCGGTGGACATCCTAAATGACAACAAAATAGTCCTCATGTGCACAAATAGGCAAAATGACTTTTCCGCGCTCTATATAATTATATACTTTACCATACTTATAGCAAATAAACTTTTTAATTTCTTTCTAAAATAGTATCATATCTTGTTTTTTTTATTATTATTATTTAGAATTTTAAAATATTTTAAATTTAAAATAAATATAATGAAGTAATTTTTTTATTTTTATTAGCACGCTCATTTGAGATCTTTTGTAAGTTGATCCGAAATCATATATATATATATATATATATATATATATATATATATATATATATATATATAAGCAGAAAAGTACTCAGTTCTCGAGTTCACAGTTCACATGCGTTTTATATATACGCATTTTTTTTATGTTCTGGCAGGGTAAAGAATCTTCGGTCAGTTTTCAGTCAGATCCCCTCGAGCGCTTGCCCCCCTCCTCCTCTCATTCTTCAGTCCGTAGCGACAAACTACAGCGCCCCAACCTCGTTTGGTTAATTTTTAAACCTCTTCAACCCCTAAGTGTTAAATGTAATGACAGCCTGCGCCATCTAAAAAGGAGGTAGAACCCTAGATCAGTGACGACAAAAATCCCTATAGCTCTAGAGTTATAGGTATTCTTTATTATAGTTTTATTATATATGGTAAAACTCAATTTTTCATTTACTATAATTTGTTTCACGAGCTGGATATTTTGAGTCATATCCTAGAATAGGAAAACTAGATTACAAATTTATAATAATATTGAAAGATTTGAAAATTTTGTATTATAATCTTAAATATAAAATATATAATATAAGTTTGAATTACAAATATTGCAAACCTAATATTTGATCATCGCAATGGACAACCTGTATGCATTTTGTTTCTTTTATATTTGTATAAAGATCAAAGACGCACCCTCAAATATGCGAAGAAAAAGATGTTCTAGAGTCATAGTCTTTCCTCTATGTTAGTGTGATAAATATTTAAGACCATGACGTCACACTGTTTTACAGCACTATTTTGAGGGTGTAAGATAAAACGCCTCCAATGTTAAAAAAAAAAATCCACACATGAAAATTACGAAACAATTCTTAAAATGTTTTCCTCTGCATCCCCTATCAGTGTAGCTAAAATATCAAGTGTACAAATTCAAGCTACTTTCTGAGTAAATAATTTTAAAGTTGACTGTTATAAATATTATACTAACATTTATGGAGAAATGGAACTTCAATGTTAAATTAAAAAATTAATAACTCAAAAACTAGCTCGAATTTGTATACCTGATATTTTATAGCTATAATATACTGATAGGGGATGTAGAGGAGAACATTTCAATTTTTTTTTTCATAATTTTTATGTCAGGGATTTTTTTAACATTGGGTACTACCCTTAAAGGGTAAAAAAAAATATATATAACAACACACAAAATTCGAGGTCCTCTATTCAAATTTAATAATATGCAATTAAAAAAAGTCCATAAATGTAATCTATAGTATTTTATTCATAATATCATTTTTATAATGCATGCATGCAAAATGTTATAAATACGCAGAATGTATATAGCCATGAAAAATGAAGCTAAAATTATTAATTAAATTTAAATTGAATCAAAATTATAAAAGAAGTTAACATAATATATTACTACTTGGCTAAATTAAACAAATTACAGTAAGATTCATATAATAAAAATATGCTTTGATAATAATTATAAATGTAAAACTTTTCAAAACACTATATATATACAACATATTTAAAAACTAATTCCAAATTCCATTGGGCTTTTTCCGTCATCGTGCTGACAGCAGTACTGACGTGACATCTAGTAACTCAGTTGGGGGGAGGGGGGTTAGAGCGTCTGAGTACCAATCAGAAGGTCCCAGTTCAACTCCCCTGGCCGAGTTAACTCTTTTCTTTCGATCGCTTAATATTATACTTGTATTTTTGTAAGATACGTATAACCGATGACGGAAAAAGCAAATTGAAATTAATTAATAAAACCGTCATTAGATGCAGATAACATATCTTTTGTCTACGGACTAAAAATTTAAGTATTTGAAAATAATTAAGAATCCCAAATTACCTTTGTCTGAATCATGTTTCGCTGGAACTGCAGTTCCTACAAGAAAAAAATATATATACATATATATTTTCGTTTGTAGTTTTCGGAGACTATATAAAATATAACCTTTTTCTATAAGACACCCTATTTTTTTAATATTTTGTTTAATTCCCATATATTATGTATTTACTAATTAACGTACACGAACAGAGCAAAGATAACTTTCGTGTTGGTCTCACGATGTGTACATTTAAAACAAACAAATATATAATTATAAAGGAAGGGATTCTTTTTTACACGCAACTTCTAAATTTTAATATAAAACACATTAAATTTTCCATAAGAGGCTGTATGTCTTTTTAATAAGTACAGGACCTATCTTATCAGCAGCTTATCAGCAACACGGCATGACATTTCTTAAACTGATACTGTACGATATATTTGTACTCTACATATATAACTATATTATATACCATCTACTGAATTCTCATGCATATGGCAAAACCATACAAAGCACTATTTTATAATTACATTTTTACATTATATACCAATATATTAATTAAATTCAATTAAATTAAAGTAATAATTCTTTTACATAATACACATAATAACGACAACAATTGTCTTATAATTAAGTATAAAATTTGCAAATAATTATTATAAAATGTGTGCATGGTGCATTAATTTTAAATCTGCCCAACTCCATATATAATTATGCAAGTGCATTTTTTTGTATTAAATAATATTGTTTTTTTATTATTTATTTTTAAGTTTAAAAAATTGTACTTAAAATATTAATATAATTATATTTTTACTATAATAATATATATTAATAAATATAATTATATAACATATATTATACATCATGCACATCTTTTACATAAATTGTATAATATAGTTATTTATAATTTTAAAATATTTTTAAATTATTAAAATTGGAATATTGTGAAACAAAAATAATAATGTACGTATTTTTCTTCCATATATATTCCTTCTTTTTTTACTCGAAAAAGCATAATTATGAATAAGCACAATGGAGTACCGAACTCAATTTTTTTTATTGAAGAAATGAATAGAGGGTAGAGGGTGCAAAAATATGCTACTATGAATTTTTTCAGATTTTCTGAAACCGGCGGGAAGTATTTTTAAAAAATTATTAAAAGTCCGTTTTGTGACGTCATGGGTATTAATGTCCTATCCTTTTCTTAAGAGAGGCGCCTCGTGACATCATCATTCCCCCTAAAGTGCGTACATCACTTTATCAAAACGGTTTTGTTTATCGTTGTACCACCCAATGGAATAGTTTGCCTGCTATTGTAAAAACACAACCGCCCTCTTCCTTCTCTTTAAGTTTAAAGAGACACCTTTTGACTTGTGAATAAGTATTTATTGTTTGACTAAGCCTATGGGCTATATATTATAATTTTGTATTCATTTACGGACCAATACCACTTTACGTGTTATGGTGCCTTTTTGGTGCTGCTGTATTGGTCCTCACCCTAAATATATTATTGTATATGCATAAAATATGTCTATTTTAATTTTAACTTTGCTAAATTTTAATAAATATATAATATATATATTTTTGTTGTTGTTGTTATTAATAATTATGTATGCATTTATGGGTGAAATAAATAAATAAATAAAACAAAATGGAATTTCAATAATTTTTTAAAAATACTTCCCGGTCTCAGAAAAATCGGAAAAATTCAGGGTAGCATATTTTTGCACCCTCTATCCATTTCTGCAATACAAAAAATTTGTGGTCGGAACGCCATTAATACATCGCTCAGTTATAAAGAATTAACTGGATTTTAAATTGCGATGCTGTGTACAATTTATTATATTTTGCAACCTTTATAAATACAATATAATTATATTCTATATACGCTCGTCCGCGTACAGTATTGCATTAACTTTCGCAACTTATAAAGCTAAAAAGTCTAGTTATAATTCTATAAAAGGGTGTGGTGGATTTTAAACGATGAGACAAAGTTTTTAAACTTGTAATTCCGGTAATTCCGGAAGTCAAAGAAGTCAAATTATTAGTTATTCGCGCGGTTTATTTTTGAAACTTTTTGTGGAGAAAAATACATTTTAATTATAAACTCATGATATTTTATATGATTTTATAACTTTAATAATTAAAGCTTATCTAAAATTATAATTTCCTGTAGGGAAATATATATTAAAGAGACTGTATATATGCGTCGTGTAATGTAACGTTATGCAACGACATAAGAGAAAAAGTCTCAGACTTAAATTGCCATGATATATATATTATAGAGAGAGATTATAAAATATATTTTTAGATATTTAGCGATGAAACATAGAAATTTGAATGTTACCAATATCCATACCTTCATGTGGAATTCTTATAATTAATATGTAATTATCATAACCAATTTTTTCAATCAATGTCTATATATTTATATGGAAAAACCCAGCACACATTCATGTTAACACCAATAAAATAAACAGCTAGAACTCTGAACTTACAGCTTTAAAATTATAACTTTCCCAGTACGTAAGGTTCATTTTTGTATATATACGCTATTACTTGGCAGTACTTTTAAGGGGAAATGGAAATTTATTTTGTTCAAGTGAAGATTCTGACATCTAGCGGAGAAATATAGAAATGTTATTCACCTACATAAAAATCACGCGCGGTCATAAAAGTCATCATGGTCATAATATATACGCGTACAGCTATATATATAGTACGTATTTTTTTTATTATATGCAGTGATCGCTTAAGTATTATATATGATAATTATGTATTGTAATAAAAAAAAATGCATTTTAATATATTATTAAAAAAAAATAAGAAGTTATTATATAGAAGAGCGTATATATGGATAAAAGTAAAAAAAATAAACATAATAAATATCAGAGAATATAAAAAGAAAAGAAAAGGTGTGATCTTTATTTCTCTGATAATATATATATATATATATATATATTTTTTTTTTACAAGGATACACCCCTAAGAGCTTACAGCTCGCGGCGGGGTACTGGGTAGGGATAAGGTAGGGAACGGATAATGGCCACGGCCTGCATGCTTACGCGTCCCAGCATTCGCTGAGGTGAAACTGAGGGAACCGTGGAAAACCTCAGTCAGGACGAACACCTTTACTTTTTCTCAATGGACCAAATTAAGCGATGTCCAAAGCCAAGCCGGTAAACGGAGAAAATACCCTTTGATAAAATACCCTCAGATATAATACCCATACAAAATACCCTAGGACAAAATACCCTCAGACAATTTACCCTAGGACAAAATACCCTTGGATAATTCACCCTAGGACAAAATACCCTTGGACAATTAACCCTAGGACAAAATACCCTCAGACAAAATACCCTTGGATAATTTACCCTAGGACAAAATACCCTTGGACAATTAACCCTAGGACAAAATACCCTTGGACAAAATACCCTCAGATAAAATACCCTCAGACAAAATACCCGTGGACGAAATACCCTTAGACGAAATACCCTTAGACGAAATACTCTTGGACAGAATACCCTCAGACAATTTACCATATATTATAATATATAACAGCATCTTAGGTATTTCGTAGAATGATAAAAATTATACCTACATCATGCAAACATTTTGCACACATGTATTATATATACACTGTACAGTACAGTATTAATATTATTATTATTAAAGGGACAGGGTACAATAATTTTCATGTTGCATAAAAAGTTTCCTTTTGATATAATAAAATTAAAAATATAATGTGTCAATTGCCCCAAAATACCAACCAACCAACTAAATTTAAAAATATATGATATTTCGGGTTTCAACAGTATCAATAATTATAATCATAAATTTATGATTATATTTTCTGTAATGTTATTGCGAATTGCCCATGAAAAAGGTAAAATAAATTTCACTGAATCCTGCGCATGATACTTTCACAGCATAATTTATTTTTTTATACGTTTAGTTGTAGAGTATAATAATTAAATATTTAGCATCTTTTAATTATTTTATTATTTATCATGTTATTTTTTTAAGGGTAAGATAACACGAAGAATCGATTGTTGTAATCCCATTTGATTAACATGTAAATCTTAGCAACCTCATAATAATTCTGATTTTTTTTTGAGAGACAGTTTTTGGCACCAAAAAAATATGGAAAAAATTGGAAAACAATCGGACGATCCAATTTTTTTAAACGAATTTTTTAAATTTTTAGTATAGGGCTTTCCCATGGAGACCTAAACTAATAAAATAATTTAAAAAAATTGGATCGTCCGATTGTTTTGAAATATTTTCCATATTTTTTTGGTGCCAAGAACTGTCTCTCAAAAAACATTCAGAATCATTATGAGGTTGCTAAGGTTTACATGTTAATCAAATGGGACTACAACAATCGATTGTTCGTGTTATCTTACCCTTAATGTAGGTTAATTTGGGTGCAATAAATTTGAGCCAACCCAGGCAAAAAGGACTTTGGGGGGGGGGGGATAAGTAAATGTAAATGAACAGGGGAGACTAAATAAAACATCGCATAATTATTATGGTATAATTATTTTACAATGAATGTATGAATGCATTTTTTTCATTATTTTTTAATAAAGAGCAAAAACAAAACAAAAAGTAAGAATAAAAAATCGTCACCTCATGAATAGAAGAAAACATTGCTTCCCCACCCAATTTTTTACGTATTAACATAATGTTACATTGTAAGGTCGACAAGAGATACATTGCTTTTTGCAGTAGAATGTTCTATAAACTTACTCATGAAAACCAGCTATAAAATTAAATGTTCATAATGGTTTTAAAATTTATGTTGTCACGGGTAACAACCAGCACAAAGCATGATAGCAAAATACGTATTGCTATTTCAGTTATATTTATTTGTTATTTTATTGTACAGAATCATTATTTACTAGAAAAAATTATATTTAATTCACATTTTTAATGATGAGTAGAAATTTTATATTTTGAAGATATAGAATTACATGTACACATGGTACATAATAAAATTATCTTAAAAAGTATTTAGTTGTGTTAAAAAGCCTTTATAACTTCTTAATGCATATTAGTGACTTAAAAATATTGAGACACCGGGGAAAAAAATCATATACTTCTTTCTTACCGAACTTTTAGTTATATAATTTTGACAAAAAGACCAGACTACGGAGCCGGCTCCGTTAGGAAAAAACGAGCATTGATGTGTATAGTATATTAAAAGATATTTGAGTGAGACGGCTATATATGAACGAACTGAACACGAGTTTTGCATTTTTACCCAAGCGTTTTGGAATTGAGATTCATATATCTATTATATATTATTCAAAACGATGATTATTCTTTGAATGAGCTATAGTTTATGAATGTATTGCAAATGAAATATTCCAGTATTTCCAAAAATGTGAATTTCTCGCCCTGAATTGAAACTGAAATTTTTCCCAACCTCAAAGTGATGGGTATTTTATCCGAGGGTATTTCGTCTAAGGGTATTTTGTCCAAGGGTATTTCGTCTAAGGGTATTGTGTCTGAGGGTATTTTGTCTGAGGGTATTTTGTCCAAGGGTATTTTGTCCAAGGGTATTTTGTCCAAGGGTATTTTGTCCAAGGGTTAATTGTCTAAGGGTATTTTGTCCAAGGGTTAATTGTCTAAGGGTATTTTGTCCAAGGGTTAATTGTCCGAGGGTATTTTGTCCTAGGGTATTTTGTCTGGGTATTATATCCGAGGGTATTTTATCCGTGGGGGTATATATATTATATATATAATATATAACACCCCTTAAATTTCCTCATCGGATCTCGACGATATCATATAATGTATGTCACTGTCTAAAAATGTATAGCACCTATAATATATGGCTCAGGGGCGTAGACAAGGGGGGGGGTTATAACCCCCCTCCCCCTTGAGAGCTGAACCTTAGTAAATTTTAAAGGAAAAATAGCAAAAAATGGTACTCGACGGATACGATTTAGCTACAATTTTTGAAAAATTTTCTTAAAAAAAACTTTAAAACTTTATAAGTAGTATATAAATGTAACAGATGCACGGAGCAAAGGAGCAACTGGTTTTCAATAAATACGTCAAATATTGCACGAAAATAAAGTAAAATAATTTCTTAATTATTTAACAAGTGCCCCACGTCATGCCCGCATTCGCCCGACTCTCACGACTGTGCTGATACTTATTTATTTCATGTTAATATCATAAAAAAGTAGAAATATTAAAATATAAATAATACAATGTAATACATTGTTTCATAACTCTATATCAATGAATAACCGAGTCGTTCTTGCTAATAAATGTAAAATAATTATATAATAATACTAAAAGTTAAATATTTGAAATCACCACTCTTTTATGTACGGCGTGTTATTTTCATAAAAATAATGCTATGTCTATATTTTAGTATACTTAAAAAAAAATAAAAAAAAAGATAAAAAAAGATGAATTCACAATATTCTATGTAAACCTTTAATGACTTCACTACAATAAAACTGAATATTAAAAATCATATTTACCACTTGATATTTTTGAAAGATTTCACTCATAAAAAGATCAATTATGCATAAAATCTATTAACAAATCAAGTCATCCTTCATTATCAACTTAATATGTAGCCCAGATTACATTTTAGCGTATAAAAATATGGTTAAAAAAAAAAAAAAAAAAGGTTTATAAATTCTTAAATTTGAAAATAAAATCCTCTTTCATTTTTTTTTACCAAATAATTATGTGTGAATAGCGATGCGAATTATTTTATAAATTTTTGTGACAACATAGTGGGAGTCAATTTTGGTTTATAATTGAACGTTGTTAAAATAAATAAATTATTTTATGAATTGAGTGAGCGTGAAAGTCACGGACACACGCCGCGAAGCTCGCGCAAGGTGCAGCGACCTCGCCCGGCCTAGGGGCTACTACACTCGCCAAATTTTTCATTCAGCCTTTAGTGGCATAACAGACAATACAATGAAGGTAAAGAACAGCGAGTCTATTGCAAAATATTGTAATTTGAATTTATCTCGATTTTATAAATATCTTACTTCAATAGTTGATGTCTAAAAATACCAGTTTTTGATGTATGCAACAAGCATGGCCTGGGAGGATAGTAAACTCCTTAATGGTTTGAATAGCCTTTGAAGGCATGACAGACAATATATTGAAGGTATACACTAACAAATGTATTGAAAAATGTTGCAATTTGAATTTATCTCGATTTTATAAGTTTGTTATTTCAGCGTTGTACTGAAAAGTAGATGTACTAGCTTGAGAACTCATTATTGAAGTACTGTATTGATTCAATTTTCAGATCGTATTTATACACGTATATGGAGAAAGGAAGACAGGAGTTATTTCTCTCGCTTCAATTAAATTTAATTTTAAAAGTATAAAACACAACATGCAAAACTTCATAATTTTTAAGTTATTAAACTCACCATGCAATACTTTATAGGTGTAATTTTTTAATAAACAAACAGTTGTTATACATTCAAATATTTAGTTAATATTCACGTTTTTCTTAAAATTGTGAAAAAGAAAGGTAGGTCTTAAGTGAATGTGTGTAGTAATAAATTTGAAAGGTTTTATTCAAAGTTTTGTCATTGCTCTATTTGTATAAATTATTTGTTTTCATCTCCACGTTGCGGTGTTTGTAGAGAAGAAGTTAAAAGATGTATTAGAATAAACTTATTGATTATTTTAACTAATTTTTTATAGGTTTGATATAAGAAATAAGATTCATAGTGTAATATATGATAAATAATTTTTTTATTTCTTTTTATTACATCAAATTTTACTGTGTTACAATATTAATTACTACAATACATATAGTTTTATTCATATTATTATACTGATGTTACATTTCACCAGTTATATTAATACACATTTGGCAACACTGAAAGTCTGATGTAAGGTCCTCTCGTTTATTACTTTGTTCTTTATTACATGCAATAAAGTTTTCTTCTCCGTGTTGTTGCTCTAGCTGCTTTGCTTCAAATTTTTGCTGGCGGGTAAAATAGTAACCTTGATGGCAACTGCAATGTGTGAACGTAGATTTACAGTTTTTATATATTACAATGTAAATGAATTTATATACAAGTATTGTTATTATATAACAAAAAATATATAAAAATATATTGATACTATATTGATAATATAGATTGTGTTCTCTAGTGTTATCCTGGTTTAATTTATATTTTTAGTATAATATATATGTAAAATTTTGATTGAAATTACGACATGAATAATTTATAATTTGGACCCAATTATCTGTCGTATGCAATAGCTAAACATGTGTACTTACTTATCCTTCGGGTCACTTGACCGGAAATGCATTGAACAATTTTTTATCACTATTTTTAGTATAATATATATGTAAAATTTTGATTGAAATTACGACATAAATAATTTATAATTTGGACCCAATTATCTGTCGTATGCAATAGCTAAACATGTGTACTTACTTATCCTTCGGGTCACTTGATCGGAAATTCATTGAACAATTTATAAATTGATCCTCAGGATACTTTAAAATGGTGCTGAGCCACCAAATTATATTACAATGTAAATGAATTAATATACAAGTATTTTTATTATATAAAAAAAAAGATTGTAACAAATAAAAAAGTTGTTTTATATAAAGTGCTGTGTTTTACATTTTTTTTTTAAATATAGAAACTAGATAAAAAAAATTATTTTTAATAAACTTCTATATTTTTTTTCTACCACACTTTTATATTTCTGTCATAAATAATTAGGTGAATCATTCATTAATATTCTTAGTATCCTGCAATGTCACAAAATGTTTCAAAAAACTTAAACAGCTGGCATTCATTTGAATATTTTTTATGTTCCATCAAAACATCTGTATTTTCAGATATGCTGTAAATTTGATGATTACAGTATAAACATCTTATATGATGACAAATGTTATCTTCAGAAATAAAACCATACATCGCAATTTTCTCAATGTCATAATTATTACTCCAATTTTTAAAGGTTTTAAATCTATTTTTGCTTTCAAACAAACATATTTTATCATAATTATCAGCACACCAGTTTGCCATGGCGTATGCTTCATAATGTGAACAGCTTTCTTTCTTGAAAATATCACTGTGAGCTAAACATTCACTTCCGTGATGCTTAGGTAAATCACTTAGGGCGGGACAGTCAAAGTCATCCAAGACGAAGAATTGCATATTAAAGTGAAGGTATTTTTTAATATAATTAAGAATTTTATGATTTCTCACAAAAATAAACCTCATATTTTTTAATGCATCATAAATAAGCAAATTTAAGTTGCAAAATTCTTCTCCCAAGGCTTCTTCTTTATAGTCGTTGCAATTCCATTTTTTGCGTGGGCAGTAAACTGGCCATCGTATGTGGTAATTTGAGCTCGCACTAGTATGAACACATACAATTGAAAGTTCTTTTATAATTAACTCTCCATCAGCTGGTTCTTCAAAACTCACATGCAACACTGCCGTTGTCATATCGTTAACTAATGAAAGTAAAATAAAAAAAATCTATATATATATATATTTATATTTTATTGCACATGTCTTACAGTACCTTTTAATAAATTATATTCTATGATTTTTTCAGAAATGAGAACTGTGTATAAAATTGTATCAACGGGGAATTTATCATAGCTTTCATAATAAAGTTTAACGTCTATTCCCATGCCTGATTTTAAGTCTTCTTGCTGACGAGAGCAGTCAATCAAGATTAATGGAAAGGTGTTTATAAAATTTGACAGAGACAAAACAGGTTCATTAAGCTTATCCATAAATGATTCCTTAAAATTACAATAATTTTCATAAAGAACTGCCACGCGATTTGGGTATTTTATATTTATATCCTCGAATGGGTAGTAATTACCATTTAAGTATAATCTGCATGTTTTCATGTTAACTTGATCAAATAAACATGCAGATTTTTTATCATTAAATTTTCTGTTAACTTGCATTCCTACTATACAATACCTTGGACGCTCCAATGGTGAAGTTGTTAAAATATTTAAATTATCAAAATTTTTACCTGCAGATAAACTTTCCTCAAAGGTTAGCCACGGCCTATACGCAATACGGATAACTCCGTCATTTTCAATTATTTTTAATAGCTTCAATTTGTTACGATCGTTTACTGAAATGTGACCCATTTTCCATTCAATTCTATTAAGTATAATACTTGCAGCCTTAACATTGGAACCGGTTACGTCAAAGCAATTAGCATCAGATCTAGCTCTAAGTAATACTATTTCATGTTTTGTATTTGCAAATATTTTCTGATAGTCGTGGCAGATCGCAAATAATGAGTTTAGATTTATACAAAAATTTATTTCATCACCATCAGCAACTGGCTTTGTGGTGAAGTCTGTAAATATTCCAGCATTTTCAGAAGCAACATTTTCATTTTTATTTTGCAATAATAAAGTTTTAATTAGTGTTGTGATACCGGGATTTCTTACTGTTTCAACTATTGTTCCATTTATTAAATATGACACTTCAGAGAATAAAAATGGTATAAAATTAGAAATAAGGGCTACTTCATTATTTGTGTTTTTTCCGTTATCATTTTTTTCAATTTTAATTTGTGCGTAAATATGGAGACAACTTTTACATGGTAAAATGTAAGTATCATTGTTATTTACAGTTATACGAATATCATCATTGTAGCTAACTTTGTTAGCGTTTTGCGGAAGGTAAGATACAATGTTATAGCTATTTATGGATTCATCGAAATCAATATTTGATTTAATATTGAGGACTTCGGAAGTTATCATTTTTTTTTCAGTGTAAAACCAAGTTTTTTTAAAAATTGCTTATTTTTTGCCGTTAACTGTAGCACTGCTAATTTACGACTGAGCGGCTTACACTCATTGTTTTTGTTTTTATTTACTTTACGATTAAATATAATGGGCATTTTATATTATATTGATTTTAAATGTAACACTATATATATTTGTTCACCTCTAAAGTCAATTAGCTGATTGTTTTGATCCACAACCCGCAAAGTAATATCATGAACTGAACTTTTGTTTACAACAGGTAAATATATTATACTCTCTGGTTTCTCTGATATTTTAAAGCCCGCTGGAACCTCAGGCGTAAAAGTATAAATATTATGGCTTGCCTTGGAGTTAATAAAGCTACCAGTTGAAATACTACATTCTATATTTATATTGTGAACAGATGATAATTGAATTACTTCATCTGACACATTTCTAATTGCTGGGGTTAATAAACGTTTACTAAATCCGAGCAGTGAGTTAAAAGTGTCATTTTTAGTAAAATCTATTAAAACAGGTGATCTAATTTCAACTTTCAAAGTATTTAAATTTAGACTTATATTTATATCTGCATTAGCATACTTTTTTATATAGTTTGCAATTTCCTGTATTTCATAAATCCCTTTTGGCAACGATTTATATTTATTATCAAAATAAAATTTATTATTTTTCTCAGTCACGTTTGCAATGCTATTGTATGACATAAAACAGAGCAAACCTATCCCGCAATTGCTGTTGCACGGTAACTCAATTGGTGGAGAGAAATTTGAAGTAATTATTGAACTGTTACTTTGAAATGATAAAAGCCTTGAAAAAGACATTACAAATCATTTGTCTCTAGTAAAAACCGAAGTGATAAGTGACCACAATTATATGATGAAAGTTTTTGGTATCTCTTTCTATTATAGATAATATTTCTATAATTAACGTATTTTATAAATTGTTTCTGCGGCTGGAGTTTTCCAATTGGATCATGATATAATATTAAATTATCTATTTTTCGGAATGCAATCCAGTGAGACCCAGCTAGCTCGGAAGTTTCAAGATTTATGACCCCACATTCTCTTTTTTTACATTTTATTGGTAAATTGTTAATACTGAATGTACCAATAAAATCTTTAATTTTCAATTTTTTAGCAAAAAAATTTATGTCGATATTAGTTAAAGGTCTTGCTGGAAGCTTTTCTATAATTAAAGTTTTTTTTTTTCTTTTATAACTAGGGCATAGCTACTTTTGTATGGTCTCAAAAATATACCACGGCCAACTTGTTGCTCTTCAATTTTTATATTATGTCGTTTTAACTCATCTAAAGTATCTCTATCATTTTTAGTCTTGTTTACAGCACTAACGATTGAGGCAATCCCCCCACCAAGGCTTCCCAGTGCAGCGAGTGTAGAAAAGAGAGGCAGGAGGAATGGAATGAATCCCCCGGACTGTGACGTAGGAAGAGGAATTATCCGTGGTGTTTTTATTTTGTTTTTTTTTATTATACGTTTTGCAATTTTATACGCTGTATTTACATCAGATTTGCCTAATTTTTGTAAAGCTAGCCTCGTTTTAGGAACTATATTTTTAAAACTTAGCTTCTTTGCGTTGCCATATTTTTTTAAATTTTCATTCCTTTTTTTATTATTAATTTTCCTAGAACCTTTATTTTTAATCTTTCTGCTTCTCTTCTTATAACCATTTAATTGCATTTTTTAACAATACAATTATATATTTTATTAAAATAATAACTGTAACGTTTGAAATGAAAGATGGAAATGAAATATCAGAACTAATGCATCGATTTATATACTTTTTATGTTTAAATAATATATTTTTCTAATAATAAGCAAAAAAAAAAAATAAAATAAAATAAATAATAATAATAAAAGATACTGTTAAAGTAAATTATTTTAAAATAAAAAACGTACTTTTTTTAAAGTTTTAGAGTTTTTAATTATTAAATTGTGTACAAATACAGTCCAACCAAGGCCCTAAATGAAGCCCTAACGGTTGGAATTGAGTTACATACAATTATTAAACACGTATAGTAAGCTTAAACAAAATTACCTATATTTAATAAAAATAACAATATAAAACAATACATTATAACCATTTACAAAAGATAAAAACAAAAACAAACAAAAATAAGCACGAACAATAAACCCTTCAACTTAAACAGAAGCACAAATACAATTAATAGAATGGTATTACAGCTCACATTAACGCAAATTATTTAATATATGCTTGCTCAGCACATTTTTCAATAACATTTTTTGGTCAATTGATCTAATATTTACCGGTATTTCGTTCCAAATTTTTGGTAGCACAAAATTCCATGTTCTTTCTCCAAATCTATTATTACTTCTTTAATAGATCGGAAGTAATCTTTTATTACTTCTTTTGCTGATTGAATTTTTTTCTCTCTCGACTTTGCAGCACGATTGTGTTATTATTCTACCTTTTATATTTTTACACACGAACTTGCTGCTACAAGCATGCAAGGTCGACGAACGGTTCCCTTCTTTTTTATTTTACATATTAGATAGAAGTGGGACAAAGAGAGAGTGTAAAGAAATATCCTTCATCTGTTTAGTAGTGTTTCATATCGTGAAGAAAGAAGATATATATGTTTTGTGTAACGAAATTTATACAGATTATTTAAGTGTTTTAACTCGTTGTTATTATGTACCAAGACTGTGTATAAAAGCAAAAAGTTTGTAGGCAGAGAATATAGTAGCATGAGCAGTGCTCTCTAGTAAAGAGTTTGTCTCTCGCACTATAAAAAAATGGAACATTAAGAACGGAGTGCAGGTGCAACTACTAGCAAAATATGCAAAGACTGCTCCAAAGAATTTTCAACGTCGTATAATCTTAAACGACATTTAAGATGTTTAAAAGCATGTAAACGTAAAAACAATACTGGTGACGTTGTTTGTAAAAAAGTGAAAACTGAAGACAGTGCTATTTTAAATAAAATTAAAAACATCTCCTTAATTAAAAAAAAAGTTTCAAATGATATATACATTATTGAACGTGCAATGAAAAACAGTGTTATTACTTTTGAGTTATTAAATGATAAAAACTTTAAAAGTATTCCAGAGTTTAATAATAATAAGTTAAGTATCATAGCAGGAATTATTGGTAGTTTATTAGCTGAACATCATTGTATTAAAGTGAATATTGTAATTTTTTGTGACTTTATTAATTCAATCGAGGAAAAAACTGAGAGGAACTTTAAAGTGAAAAGTGAAAGTGTATATTTTAACACCGATTTAAATGAATTTATTAATAAGTCTATTCTAAAAGTGTTAAATGAAATTTCAGAATGTGAAATGAAAAAATCAGGTTGGTCTTTGTACACAGTAAACAAAATTCATATTAATATTAACAAGTATACTCCCATGATCAGTAAATGCTAAAATATTTTAGTGAATATAAAATTTTATATACTGTAAAGTTTGTAAAAATAAATATTTGTAAATTTGTAACATTGAATTTTATTTCATAATTTATAGATTAAAGTCTCTATTTTTAACCCAGCTTGTCGAATCTGGACCAGTAAATCCATACCATAAGACTTTAGACTTATCTTTTTTTCTTTGTAAAACTTTCTCAATTAAATACTGGTTTTTATATTTAGTTTTCATAATTTCTGGTTCGTAAAAAGAACCAAGAACTGGCTGATCTTTCATATCATGTAAAATAAATGTTACAGGAATAGTTTTATTAATTTTTTTTATTGTAAACAATTCAGTCGAAAAATTAGGGGTATAACCCTTAACAAATAGAGCTTTTTCTTTACTGATTCTCACCACATCATTTATTTTGAATTTAGTTTTCTTTTGTTGTATCATTGAGGGTGGAAATAATTTTTTCAGAATTTTTTTTTCATGTTTTTTTCTTACATTTTTCGGTTTCATTCCTATACTTCGGTGTACATTATCATTATATTTGCTAATTATTGACTGTAGTATATTCACCCAGTTGTAGTTTCCCTGATAGCTAAACATCTTATACATCCATAACTTAATTGTTCTGTGTACACGTTCCACTATAGTTCCCTTCTTTCCACTGTAAGTTTGATAATGATTTATCTGATACTTTTTCATTAATCGATTAAAATTGCTATTAAAAAACTCCCTTCCTGCATCGGTATGCAAATTTTTACAAACACGCCCTTTATTCAAGATATTTTGCATAGCTCCAGTAACCTCGATAGCTGTTTTTGTCTTTAACTTCTCTGCCCAAACAAATTTTGAGAGACAGTCAATAACAACTAAGATATTTTTATAATTTTTATTTTCTTTTGCAAATTTTTGCATGTCTACTAAGTCAGCTTCAAATGTATCATCTATTGATTTAATATAAACTCTACGTCGAGGGTAGTTTTTACGAGCTTGTCTGTGCAATTCATTGATAATTCCAAGTTTGATACTCATTGTAATTTAATTTTCTTTTTTAGATAACCTAATGTCACTACATCTGAATCCTCACTAGGTTCTAGTACATTTGAAATTTTTTTATGATTTGCATTGAATTTATTATTTATTGAGTTATAAAATATTGTATTTTTTTTTATAGAATTTTCCAATTCGCTTTTAAAAAATGCATAATTAATTGCATCATTAGCATTTTTTGGGTCTTGCAAGTTTTCTATTCTCTTACTATTAGCGTTAAAGTTTTCACCTTCATGATACAATGCAAAATCACGAAAATACCTCAAGTTTACAGCATCTTTTAGTTTTTGTGGCATTGCAAGATCAACAATTCTCTTATTACTAACAGAAAATGTTTCACTGGAATTTAGGATTTTTTGCTCGAATTTAATTAGTGTATCGACGTATTCTTTGTTTACACAGTCAAATTTTTCTTTTGGTGTTTTTATATTTATAATATTAGAATCTGCAGCATCAAACTCTCCCTTGGCATTTTTACACATAGCAAATTTAAATAAATACTTGTTATTTATTCCATCAGAGTCATCAAAAGGGTCACCTACTCCAATGAGTCGTTCTCCTCGCAAATCGTAAGGTGCATTTCTTCTCGTGTGTAAGTAATGTCCGAATTTATGCAAAACCATTGTTAAACTGGTGTATATTAATTAAAACATTTCTTTTTATACTATAATAGAATTTTTTTTTAATTCATCAAAAATCGACAATACTTCATTGTTGTGATTGTTATGACCCGCTTGTGTTGATGCTATCAATATTCGCAATCTGTCAACCAGCTCATTTGGGTTGTTATAATATTCATGTACTGGACTGTGCGTACTCATACCGGAACCAACAGATGTTGTATCCTCCATTAACCTTTTGACAACTTTATTATATTTTAAGCTACGACTATTCCTTAATTTATTTTGAGGTGTATTTACTAATCTATTTACAATGGTTTTCATTAATATTGATTTGTATGAATTTTTATCATCTTTTTTTACCAGAGATAAGTTAGGATTTTTCATGAATAATAGTTCCAATAGTCCAGCATTCATTTTATATGTTTTATTTCCAACTTTAAGTATATCATTCTGTATATTTACTTGAGTGTCACCAATTATATACTTACTACCTTTAATATTAATTCCAAATATTGTATCCCATGTGGTTTTGTTACTTTTAACTTTATTGACATAGTCATCAAATAATTTGAAATCAGAAGCTTTCTTTTTGTTTAATAACTTAGGTGAATGATATTCATTATCACTTGATTTTCTTTCACTCGGTTCCTCAATTAAAATCTCTTCTGGTTTTGTTAATGTAGTTTCTATATTTAATAGTGGATCAATTAATGGCTTCAATGCCTTAAGTGTAAAATCTTCCCTATCAGATTCCTGCTGGCGTAATTTTCTATATTTCTTGCGTATATTTGAAACACTATTTTCTATCTCACTAGTTAATTTTTCTTTAACTCTAATGTCATCCATTGTTTATTGCTAAACTTTTAGCAACGAAATGAAAATTATTTAATAATTTAAAGTTTATATAGCAATAAATTCATCAAAGCCTTTCCTATATCTTCCATTTTTTATGTCACATTCCTTATTTATTACTAAAAACCCATATTTTTCACGCCAACATAACTCACATATTTCTTTAAATTTTTGAAATGTCATATCTGTACTGCAATGATCAGAGTAGCAATTCTTTAAATTTAATTCATCTTGGATAAATAACACAATTAAGTTTGCATTATCACGAATCAAATGTTTTGGAATACGAGTGTATGTTTGTGCTAAATAAAAGCAACATATCCCTGAATGACGCCCCATTGAAAAAAAGTCTTTTATTTCATCTTGATTGTCAGTCATGACGTCATCAAATATAAATACTGAATTCTTTTTTGCTTCTGATGGTGATATAATTTTTTCCGATGAATCAAACGTATAATATCCAATTTCTGGTGTCTTATTCATAATTGCTGTTAGCAATTGATATTTTGGTTGATTTAAAGATTTACTAAATATGTATATATTTTCAAAACATAATCCATTTGGATTTGTTATTAATGACAAAAGAACATTTGTTTTACCACAGTTTGAACTGCCAGCAAATAGAGCCCTTATTGTAGGTGGTAGAAGACTGCCATGTTTCTTACATCCTCGATTCGAAAATACAACATCAAAATTTTTTATGACTATTCTTTGTTGTTGCTTTACTAACTTCATATTTATAACTGTGCCAACAATATAGTAATCAATATTTTTTAAACTATAAATATCAGGGATATTTTTTAAAATATAATAAGTATATGATTCTTTAAAATATTATTTTATTCATACAATTTAAATAAATAAAATACATGTTCAATCAAATTCAATAAGATGCTGTCTAAAGCCTCCAATACCCTTAAATGTTAAAGTATTTCGCATCCCTTTACCGTCATTATATGCTTGTAGTTCTTTCGAAGTAAAAAGTGTGGACGGAAAACGCTTAGATAATTTAGTACGGAACTGTGGAACTTCTTGACCAATTGTAAGCGCAAGCTGCTCACCCCACGTTGAATCTACCTTTTCAATTTTAAACACTGTGAAGGGAACATTCACTGGGAGTTCAGCTACACTCTTCCATTCAAGTAGAGCTGCAGCTGCATTCAACTTCTCTGCAATATTCATTATGGAAGTAAAAAAAGAATGTGAAATTAAAATAAAATAAGGCTGCTTATTTCTTTCAACCCTAGACAGGTCTCTGCTAGTCGAGTTGGTATAGTGAAGAAAATGTTTATTTCACTCCACTTTTATACTGCTAAAAGACCTTCAGTTTTTATGATTGACATATTTTTTTGGAAAGTATTTTAATTATTTATTGCAGAAGTAAACCTTAATTGAGGTAATAATGTAATTATATTGTAAGTATCTCAGTAAGAAATTTATAAAATTGAGATAAATTCAAATTGCAATATTTTTCAAAAGATTTGCTATTCTTTACCTTCATTGTATTGTCTGTTATGACATCAAAGGCTGAATGAAAAATTTGGTGTATGATATTAACATGAAATAAATAAGTATCAGCACAGTCGTGAGAGTCGGGCGAAGGCGGGCATGACGTGGGGCACTTGTTAAATAATTAAGAAATTATTTTACTTTATTTTCGTGCAATATTTGACGTATTTATTGAAAACCAGTTGCTCCTTTGCTCCGTGCATCTGTTACATTTATATACTACTTTTATATCCCCGAAACACATCGTTAATACATCTTTAATTTATTTAAAATCGGTCTACAGTATTATGATTATTTTATTATTGAAGTATGGTATAATTCTATTATGATAATAATTATTATATTATGCAGTAATCAATATTAAGTTAGATTTATGTTTTTGTGTACAAAAAGACAGCAATTTAAAGTATAAAAAATTTTGAAAACATTCCCCGCATGATGGGTAGAGCATAAAAATATAAATTATATATAGAATTTTATTAATTTTTTAATTAATTATATAGGTATATATTATTACATATTACAATTGGGAGTTTCATTGTCTAATATATTAGACAATGAAACTCCCAATTAATTATAATTATAATACTGTACATATCTTTATTTTTTTTATTGAAGTTAAAAAAAAAATCTGATTTTTAAAATGTAATTTTACAGTATACTTAATGTAATAAATTGATTTTCCTGTTTTGAAAATTTAAATATAAATATTTTTTCTTGTTCGTACATCAGTATATACATCGTCTTAAAATGTGGTCTATTTTTTTATAAGAAAAAGAAGTGACAAAAATATTGTAACTACATAAGGGCATACATGACCAAAAAGTATTAATTGCCCCAAAATACCAACCAACCATAATTTACGATTTACAAATAAAAGAAATTTGCTGCAACTTTTCATCGAAAAAATTAAAGTCCACGTCACTTTTTCAAAAAAATGGCGCACCATGAAATTAATAAAAATAATATAAAAGCGGTTATTAGATGGATTACTTGAATTATTTACCCAAAGCTTTATTTATTACGTTAGTGCACGTATAATATTGAAAAGAAATTAAAAAAATATGTTGCAAAAAATATAAATTTTTAAAAAAATGCATCTGGCCATGCATTCTCTATAATAGTATTTTTTTCATAATTTTACCCTAAAAAAGGGGGCATGTCCTTCAAAGAAACGCGCCTGCGGCAGGCTATTGAGGGGTGCGCCCCCCAAACATCCCAGTGGGCTGTTCTCAATTCTATTTATCTTGAAGACCCCCTCCCCCCTTGGACAAATCTTGGCTACGCCACTTATATGGCTATATTCTATATATATAATTAGCCCAGTAATTCTAGCATAAAATATCATTGGGACCCGGAAAAAATTATGGCAGTTTTGAAAATTACAGGGTCTATAGAGTTTGACTTTTTCTACAACATACACGCAGAAAAGTCCCAACACACCTACATGTGTAAAGACGGGTTGTACACTTTTTGCTTAAAAATCCCACGTAAAAAGTGTTAGATCTTAAGCAAAAAGTGTTAGAATTTACGCATTGTGTGTTGCATTTTCAAAATGTGTAAGAACTAACACAAAGGTATTAAAAGTTAAGATTTCAATGAGTAGTAGTCTACACATTAATTGTGTAAGATGTATGGCTACGCCCAAAGTGTGTAAGATTTTAAGATGAAAGTGTGTAAAAAGTCAGTATACAAGAGTGTAACGAGAGAGGTAAAACTATGTTCTTAAAACTCAACACCTTTGGTGAGTAAAAGTTAAGTAACAAAACTGTTTAAAAAGTTGTTTTACACACCAAGCTAGGTAAGTTCCTACACATGCATCTTAAACAACAACACACGAAATGTGTTAAGATGGACTTAAGAATAAAACGTATTAGAATCAACACATTGGTGCTTAAAATCTTACACACCTTCTTTTAAAATCCTACACATGCAACTTAAGCAGCAACACACGAAATGTGTTAAGCTGCTTTTTAGAATAAAACGTATAAGAATCAACACAGTAGTGCTTAAAACCATACACACTTTGTTTCAGTTTAAAGTCCTACACAGTTACACAGTTACACATCTGCGCAAAGGATGCGCGCAGCGTCATCAGAGACAGGAATTTGCGACCGTTAGATCTGAAGTTCTTTGCTGTGTGTTTGCTCGCTTGTGTGTTAGTTCATCAATATCTGGATTTGATGAGGTTTTCGTTTCGTGATAGTTTAAATTCTGTAATATATTACTTGTGAAAGTAAGTGCATGTTGTAATCGAGTTTTAGATAATGCGACAATAGTGTGTGAAGTGTGCGAGTGTGTAGCAGTGTATTGAAACTGTAGATTTGATTAAACGTTCGTTTAGGCGGGCAAGAAGCCGGGGAGTCGCCATGGCATAACATTGTGTGCACTGAAAACCCAATAAAACCTTGAGTATTTGAGTGTAATATGTGCAAGAATGCTTTCAGCATCAATTTATGTGCCGTTGTATTAATGAGTGTTTCAAGAAATATTGTCTAAAATATATTAATACTCAAGTAAAAATAATGTATAGGTATAAGTATGGGACGTATAGGAAATAGTATGGGATTTGATAGAAAGAGGTAGGTAAATGCATTGAGTATGTATAGGTATTGTATAGGCACGAAATTTTTGATAAAAATATGGTGTGGTCAGAAGTATAGGCACCCCTTTATTTTATTTTGTGAGAACTGTGACCACACTTTTACCTATACTATAAAATTATCAAAACTGTGCCTACACTTTTGCCTATACCATTGGATGGTGAAAAATTTTAAAGTCCAATATTGGACTTAGAATAATTTTCTCTAGTATACACGGTACTTAATTAATGTTTAATTGGTATAATTTTTTTGAATTAGTAAATAAAACATAATTTAATTTATCCCATGCCTTTTGCAACTAATTTAATTATATATTTAATTGCGAGAATAATAAAATCGTATGTTTATTTATCATTTGTTATGTCAAATTTTTATATATCGTTTTCTGTAATTATAATTGTTATTTTTTTTTATTTTTTTTTTTTTTTTTATTTTAATATTATTTCGATTGATTTAATGAATAGTCCGCAACTCAAAATCTTTCTTATTTTTTAGTTGTTTTCTGCCACTTCATATATTCCGCGCCGCGCGAGTTGAATTTTTTTTCCCTGTCTTGTGATTGGCTACAGATGCGTCAGCTGTTTATTTGTTATTGTAACGCTCTCAAAGAGAAAGTTTTGAGATGGCGTCTGTTCTTCAATTTGTCGTGAATTTCTGTCTATTTATGAGAAAAGAAATGCTAAAAACTGCATTCTGGCTCGTTATATCGGTAAGTTACTAATTCATACTTCATATTATATTGTTTTGAGTATTCATGGGACACATTATAATTGGATTTTTTCAATCATTTCAGGTGTCTCCTGGATGATGATGTCAACTACGGCCAAACTGCATGGTATGCATACAGCTTCAGTGAGTGGAGCTTTGCTCACATAAACGGTAAGTCTATATGCATATAGGATCTTGTTCTTTGTTATTAATGTATCAAAGACGATTATGTGCTTGTTGTATATTGACTCGCATGTTTACTGTATGCATATTATAACACATTGCATCATACATTACATAATTTGTACTGTACAGTGCACAGCCCAGTTTTGGATTTTAGCTCTCTTTTGGTTCCGAACTGCTTTTAGGCTCTTTATAGGCAAAAAAAAAGTTAAAAAAGAAAATTGTTTCTTATTTTTTTTTCATGTCCCACCACACAAATTTTTTTTTTTACTCAAGAGATGCTCTGATATGGAACTAAAATTATGGATAAACTCAATAGACAATAATGGTTGCATTTTTTTATTTCATAATTAGAAAATATACATTAAATTAAGCTTTTCTGAATTTTTTCAGATTTTTTGGAGTGCGGGAACTAATTTTAAAAAAATATTTAAAATGTCTGAATTTGGGTGGTACACCTGATAGGACAACCGTGACGACATCGACAGCCAATCACAGCAGCCGTGACATCATCAACAGCCAATCACAGCACGACAAATGACGTCACGGTTGTCCCATCAGGTGTACCACCCAAATTCAGGTATTTTAAATATTTTTTTAAAATTAGTTCCCGCACTCCAAAAAATCCGAAAAAATTCAGAAAAGCATAATTTTAGGTATATTTTCTAATTATGAAATAAAAAAATGCAACCATTATTGTCTATTGCTACATTCTATTGAACATGTTAATATTTTTTCAAAATTTTAAGAACCCTAAATATGGCAGATAAAAATTGTTAAAAGTGCGAAATGTCTTAAGGGGATCCGTTACCGGGCTACGTGGTGTACGTGCAGACAAATTTAACATTTCTACTGGTTTGATACATTATTGTAATTACAATAACCCTATCCAATCTTGCAGGTTGCACCTTGGCGTGAGGGTGGTGAAGCGGATGTTGCAGCTGGAAGAGAGGCGAGAGATGCGGGGTGAGATCAGAGAGGGCAGCTACGCCTCCTTGCAGGACCTCATCGTAGTCATAAAGAATGGTGAGTACCAGACACAAACTTTTGTTTTCACTATTTACTGTAAGTTATTATGGCAGTGTTTCTCGGAAGGTGTTCCTTGATCAAGTAGAACTGACTCGTCGCTACATTATAAAACCAACATGGTTGCCATTTAACGTAAACTGCTACCAGACACAAATTAACTTGCATTTCAGTACGTTATTATGGCAAAATATCTCGGAGGCTGTTTCTTTGTTACATACTGACTAGTCGCTACTAAATTCAGACAAGATGGCTGCCATTTAGCGGAACTTCCAACTAGACACAAACACACTTGCATTTCAGTACGTTATTATGGCAAAATATCTCGGAGGCTGTTTCTTTGTTACATACTGACTAGTCGCTACTAAATTCAGACAAGATGGCTGCCATTTAGCGGAACTTCCAACTAGACACAAACACACTTGCATTTCAGTACGTTATGATGGCAAAGTGTCTCGGAGGCTCTTCCTCGGTTAAGTACTGACTTGTCGCTACTAAATTCAGACAAGATGGCTGCCATTTAGCGGAACTTTCAACTAGACACAAACACACTTGCATTTCAGTACGTTATCATGGCAAAGTGTCTCGGAGGCTCTTCCTTTGTTAAGTAGTGACTTGTCTCTACTAAATTTAACAAGATGGCTGCCATTTAGCGGAACTTTCAATTAGACACAAACTCACTTCCATTTCAGTACGTTATGATGGCAAAGTGTCTCGGAGGCAGTTTCTTTGTTACGTACTGACTAATCGCTACTAAATTCAGACAAGATGGCTGCCATTTAGCGGAACTTTCAACTAGACACAAACTCACTTCCATTTCAGTACGTTATGATGGCAAAGTGTCTCGGAGGCAGTTTCTTTGTTACGTACTGACTTGTCGCTACTAAATTTAACAAGATGGCTGCCATTTAGCGGAACTTTCAACTAGACACAAACTCACTTCCATTTCAGTACGTTATGATGGCAAAGTGTCTCGGAGGCAGTTTCTTTGTTACTTATTGACTTGTCGCTACTAAATTTAACAAGATGGCTGCCATTTAGCGGAACTTTCAATTAGACACAAACTCACTTCCATTTCAGTACGTTATGATGGCAAAGTGTCTCGGAGGCAGTTTCTTTGCTACGTACTGACTAATCGCTACTAAATTTAGACAAGATGGCTGCAATTTAGCGGAACCTTCAACTTGACCCAAACTCACTTGCATTTCAGTACGTTATGATGGCAAAGTGTCTCAGAGGCAGTTTCTTTGTTACGTACTGACTTGTCGCTACTAAATTTAACAAGATGGCTGCCATTTAGCGGAACATTCAACTAGACACAAACTCACTTCCATTTCAGTACGTTATGATGGCAAAGTGTCTCGGAGGCAGCTTCTTTGTTACTTACTGACTAGTCGCTACATTATAAAACCAACATGGCTGCCATTTAAAGTAAACTGCTACCAGACACAAACTGACTTGTATTTTCAGCACGTTATCATGGCAATGTCTCCCGGAGACTGTTTTTTGGTCAACTTCTGACTCGGGAGTCATCGCTACATCATGAACCAAGATGGCTGCCTTGTAACAAATACTATTACCGCACAAAACTAAATTATGTCCTCAGTTTGTTATGGTAGAAATGTGTCCCTGAGGCTAATTCTTGGTCAAGTACTGACTCTTAGCTGCATTATAGAACACATATGTTTATTGTTTGATTTACGTCAAAATAAATTATCGGACGTAACTTTGTGTAATTTTATTTCATGTTTTTTAACGTAATGTTTGTCATTACAGATTGGTTGTGGATATGGTATGGCAAACCTCTTCCGTTGGAATCATCAGAGCCAAGCTGCCGGGAGTCTACCCAGAACCTGTAGTTTCTACCAATTATTGTATTATGCTTAGAAGGAAATATAAGAAATAAAGTATTGTTTATTAAAAATAATGTTTTTCTTCATAATATAATAAATTATAATATTTGTTTTTACTGACAATTTTATTTCTATATTGGAATTATGTTGATTAATTTTACTATGTTATCTGTTTTGTTTATATGTTGTTTAATTGTACCTTTTTGATGAACCAATAAATTTTAATTAATAAAAATAAAATAATTGTGCAATTTTTATTTAATTAGAGTACAGGATAGTGGAAATAAGTTTTCTCCCCATACTTTTGCCCATACCATTATTTGGTGTGGGCAGAAGTATGGGTACCATTATAGTACCATGGTGTGTGCAAAAGTATAGGCACAAGTGTAGGAGAAGAGTGTAGGCATAAGTATAGGAAAATCGGTCATTTTCCCCATACTTTATGCACATACTTTTGGTATAAGAACAGTGTGGGTATGCCCATACAATATCCCATATTATTTCACATACTATTCCTATACAATTTTTTTACTTGAGTATATATGGTTATTAAAGTACGTACGAAATTTGTCTTTCTATTAAACTATAGAACTGCATAAAAAGTTTTTGTTTAATATAATCTACTTTTTTGTTACTTGCATCATCATTTTTTTTACCCATGTGATATCTGTGTTCTTAAGTAATAAAAAAAAATGCATTAATAAAAAAAATGTAAATTTTAATTATATTTTATCCATGAAACCACCTTTTTTTAAGCAAATACACAATTATCATAGTATAATTTATTATAACTATTTTTTAATTTTAGGATACTTAAGAGGATAGAAGCTGTTTTAAAAAATACGGAAGAAAATCATAAATATAAGAGGAATAAATAATAATTCGAATAATAATTAGGCAGCCAAAAATTAGGAGATGTATTTTAATTTATAATATTCAATATGCTATCGTATACACTTATAAGTCTTCGAAAAGTTAAGAGACATGGCTATAGTATAATACTATTATAATATTTATAAAATCATAAAATCCTACACTGCAGGTGCGTAGAAAGCTACGCACAAAAGCTTAGAAAACTAAACACTAGGTGCGTAGAAAGCTACACACAAAAAGCTTAGCAGCCTACACTCTTGGGGCGTAGAATCTTACACCAAGTGTGTAACATTTTAAGCAGTTCTGTGTAGAACTTTACGCTCAAGGGGTGTTTGATCTTACGCTCAAAAATTTAGAATCCAACACACTAAATGTGTAAAAACTTAAACATCTTGATGTGTTGAACTCTAAACTCCCGTGTGTGTAAGATTTAAGGATTTTTCCTTTGAGGTACAAAAACAACACAGTAAATGTGTTGCTTTTTAGGATATTTGCTTTAAATATTTTCTGAGTGTATCAAAATTACGCCTTTTTATGCCCTGTGCTAACGCCGCCTTTTAAAAAAAATGGCGGCCGGGAGGTTGCTTCATGGTTTAATTTTCTGTGCTCAATCTAATTACATTTTTGAAAATAAAAAAATACGTGAACGTAGCTGAACGTGAACGTACCTCATTGATATCCTAAAAAATATTTTCAAATTTTGCTATAAAACCCGTAAAAAAAATAAATTCCCGAAAATATTGAAATCGCTCGTTGACATTTCTTCCATTTGTAACCAAAGTTTTGGTTGTAACAAAAACTATGACATTATAAAATATTGCGTCTCGTTCTTTGTGAATTAGAAAATGCATGTTTGAATATAATCCGATCAGGCAAAGCCGAGTTATGAATTTTTTTGTGTGTCCGCGCGTAGAACTTGGAGAGCGCAAGGCCTGCAATATACACGCTTGACATGGGGAAAACTTTGAAAACCGTAGCGCGCGGCGAAGTCGCTAACCATTACAGTAGTACTGCATTAACTCGCACTGCATGCTACTAAAATTTTATCATACAGTCATTAAGTCATTACAAATAGTATGATATGGACACACAACAAATTTGTAATTAAAATATAATTATATAATATTAAATAAATTCTTACGACTATATTGCATAAATTAAGTTATGAAAAACCTTCTTTGCAGGTGCGTTTAATTATTTAAAAAAATATCCGCCAATCAAAAATAACATACATTGCTTTGTATATAAATTTAATAATTAAATAGAAATTTAAAAATATAAACATGTGTGTATATTATGTATGGGAGGTGTGGCGTAGTGCGCTTGATATGGTGATCATATCAGATCACCGCGCGCGAATTCAAGTAACGCCGCGCGTGGTAAGTAGTTGGTTGTTCGTGATAGCTGGGGATACTTGCGGCTTGCCGGAGCCTTGGCTCCTCTCTGTTCGGGGACTCTCGGGGGCGTTCGGGTCGGCTCGTGCGATGGCGTTGGCGCGCTTTTGCGGGATTTATTTAAAACGATTTGGATTTCAAATAATAATAAAATACCGCCAAAGTTCTGTAAGTTGTAAAACCAGGTCCGATCATCTTCTGTATGTAGCGAAATACTTGTAACTCATCCGAATTCATCCGCGTTATCATGAAAAGCTTTCAGCAGCCTCCGTCGATCAAGTTTGGTCGATTTGCGCTTTTCGTTTCTCAATTGCTACACTAGAATTAAATGGCTACCGCTTCCGGTTTTATTTTTTTTTTTTATTTTGCTTACTAATTTATGATTATTTATGAAAGAACACAGAGAAAATGGGTTTATAAATTGTATTTAAGAAATTTTACATTAAAATAAAATATACAGTTGTCACAAAAAGGTCCCGAGATCGTCTCCTTGGCACGCCAATCCAATGGGTGGGGTGGGTACAGCGTCCAGCTTTGCCAGATGCAGCTTGGGCTTGTTTTCTGCTGTAACACGAAAATAATAGCTATAAACATGCATATATAGGAAATTATAATATCATTAGGATACACAGAATGTACGTATAGTATAACAAAAAATTGTATCCTGAACAAAAGTGATGAAAACGGGGTAAAAACAATGCCTAATGTTCTCGATCTTTTGGTCACGTACTAACCTTCAGTTCAGTCGTTCATATCAGGATGGCTGCATCTCTTTTCTCAGTTATATTGTGGTGATACAGTTCTTGTATTCGCAATAGAGGCTTATAGATATTACACACACATTTATTACTCTTCAAATCATGAAATATAAGACAATCGAGCCGATGGTGAACGCCGAGCCGCCGCTGCCGCCATGTTGTCATACTCGCAAATGGCGAGAGATTGAGAGATTCTTTGAAAAATAAGTTAATTGAGTTTATTAATTAAAACACATTTTTATGATTGATTATACTAAATTAAAATATTTAAAACATTAAGAAACAAAGATAATTATTATATAATAAAAAAAGTGGGAGATCTAATTTCTGAAGCGCATGCAGGGATAGGGTCCGAAGCGTCCGCTAGAGGGCCAAAATACAAAACTTTGAGCCACTCGGAAAGATGCATCGACCTGGTAAAACTTACTTTTCAATCAGATAATTCATATATATATATAAATATCAAACCTGTATTCTTCATATATATATAATACATGTTTATGAGGGATAGAGATTTTCTTTACCAATAATGTAAAAATATTGGTAATTTAGAGCAGAGAAACCTTTAATTTATTTATGCCATTACAGGTATAAAAGTTACATTTACTTATATCTGCTTATATTAAAAGTAGAAGACATTTCGATGTCACTGAACCTATTTGCAACCACTATATTACCACTATTACTTCACCTGAAATATGTTTATGGTTATCTTAGGTAACACTAAAGATAGAGGAAATATATACTTGGTATATATATATGTACTACTTCCTATCTTTATACATGCTTTATTATTAGTTTAAAATATATGACAAAAGCAATATTCTTATATTGAAAATAGAGGCAATTAATTTATATCAATAAATCAATGTATATCAGTAAAGCAAAATTATTGGAACTTTACAGGCAGAAACCTAAAAAATTTTTCATGTTATATATATTATAGGTTTAAAGATAACTATTGCTTCTATATGCTTATATATTAAAATTAGAGGAAATTTAGCTGTCTCTAACCAATTTAAAACCACTATTTCACCTCTATTATGGCACTTCCATGATCTTAATGGCTTCTAATAGAACACTAGAAATATGACAGAAATGTTGATTATTTATATATAAAATATAAATGTAAATTTAGTTAAGTTAAGCTAAGATTTTAAACTTTAATTTAATTATAATTTTATATAATTGTTTTAATTTATAATTTTATTTCTTATTTCTTCATTTTCGTCTGCAAATTTGAAACATTTTGCTATGTTTGAATCGTTTTAATTAAATCCCGCAAAAGCGCGCCAACGCCATCGCACGAGCCGACCCGAACGCTCCCGAGAGTCCCGAGAGGAGCCAAGGCTCCGGCCATAGAGTTAATATTATATAGAGAGGTTATCCACTAGGTGGCGCTCGTGGCCTCGGCCGAGCGCGAAATGCTACTGACGTTTGAAACGGGTGCCTGTGACGTCACTATAGGAACTAACAATGTTAAATCTAATCGGTCAATATTGCTCCAAATACAATGAATATTGCAAATTAAGCATAAAAAGAGGTTCATGGGCCTCTCATGATGTTAGAATTTGTAATAATCAGTGTATAAAAGAAGCAATTTATTAGAAAACAAAGAACTTTGCTATTTCAATATACTTTTTAAGATATTTCTTACCTTCTTTAAAGACTGCAAAGCAGACACTTCCAATTAAAAAGAGACAGCATCTTTGCATGTTTTTGTTGACAGTGACACCCATATGTTGTATATTGCTTCTTTTTTTTTTTTTTTTTTTTTTTACTTCAATGTTTTAGTAACAGTAACATAGATGGCGCTACCATCCATGTATAAATTTTTTCAAAGTCCAAAATGAAAAAAATGAATTTGATATTAATTAGATATATTAACCCACACAGCGAACAAAACTCAATATCTAAATATTTTTTGGATATTTTTTGTATATGCAGATATTAAGTGGATATGCCACAATTCAAGATAACGATATCTTATATTTATACAATATTTATCTAAAGTGCCGAGATAACATATAGATAAAAATTGGATACTGCTATCTTTTGTCTTTGCTTATTTTGGAAGAGATATTAAATAGATAAAGTTATCCAAATTTTAAACATACACATGAGAGTTAAAATTTATAATAATTAATACAATAATACAGATTTATTAGATTTATTGTATATAAATAAAGTATAAAAAAAATGAACAAAAATATTATTATTTAATGTTATATTATATACTTATAAATAATAATTTTAATATCTAAATTTTATGTACATATTTGTTTATTCCATTTAAATTTTGAATAATTTAAATTTTGAAATCTAAATTAATTAAAATTTTCTTTAATTAACGAATTAATTAATAAATGCGTATGTAATCTTTTTAAAACTGACTGCATATTTTATAGATAATTTTATCTATTCTCTATCTGGAGTGATTTTTTTGCATCGCGGTCTACAATTTTTATGTGACGTCATGCGCACTTCGAAAATTCTGCATGTTTGTTGTAAACACAACGGTTTTTTCGTGAAAAATATGTAAATTTCTCATCTAAAACCGAAAATATCTTCAAGTGGAAGGTAAGAAATCAATTATGAGTATTTTCTGCTCATAAATCTTTGGTCAGCTTTAACAATGTGTGTTCTTTTTGTCCAGAGTAGTGGGATTATATGGGCTGTGGCGGTTGACTGCATGCTGCACCTTGGAGTATTGGAGAAGCCATGCAGATTTCAAGTCGTCTAGTAATTTATAAGGTATGCAATCAGGATTTAATTATTACAATGTTTTTGCCAGTGTTAAAATTATCATTATTTCAGGCCAGCACTTGTACTTATATATTATAATATGCATATATTATTAACAATTTTAGGTTGTATTCCCCTCGACCGTTGTGCTTATGATATCATATGCATACTGTATACGTTTGGAGTATACGTATGCATATGTTTTACAGCTGTGTATTTATGGATGCTGTATTTTTACTATAATTATTACTGGAAATTTGTATACTGTAATGACTGTATACAGAGTATAATTCTATAACAATATGTCACAATTAAGCAGCATATTTATTTTAAATTTTCAGTCCAGTATTTCATATGCAGAGGTGCGCGCAGAATGCATACATATTGATATAAGTTTTCAGCACCGGCCTTATTGTTTTCCAGGAGCAAATTTCACATTGGTCATACAGTGGCTATATATATTCATAATGACCAATGCAGCCATTCTGCTGCTTAAACATAAATATAGTGATGTTAATATGTTTTTTTTTTACTTTACAGGTGCAGACATGTGACAACATCCAATACCCAGACCCAGCTCATCTACCCAGCATGGCATAATTTATATAGTGCAACATTTGGTTCTGAAAACTGCAGCCAGCTTTAATGGGCAATATATCACCAGACCATCACTACAGATCAGCAATGCTGAACAGCAAAAGAAGCCAAGCAAGTAGGGAGAACAGTGTGTATATGTTTTTAAAATGAATAAGTCAGATAATTTTTAATATATGCATACTAAATTTAAGTTGTTTTAATTGTTTTTTTATGTAGTCTTGCATATATATAAAAATTTAGTACATCTGTATTGCTCAATTAAGGTTCTTTTACTTTTTTAATAACAAAACACATATACAATGCATACTGTATTCATACTGTTGTTTTATAGAGAATTTGTTATACTGTATGCATGCATGCCCTAGTCGAAAAATAAGAGTGCTAAGTGATAATTTGAGCAGTAGTCAAGTAGTTGACAACTTGTTTTTAAGTAGTCAACTACTTGTTTTAAGTAGTCAACTACTTAAAAACAAGTAGTGAACTACTTGACTACTGCTCAAATTATCACTTAGCACTTTTATTTTTCGACTAGGGCAATGACGACTATATATGGATTTAATATTATAATTATTTATATATGTTGAAATACTAATACACATGCATACAGTATTATTTAATATAATATGTGTTTATGTTATAATATGTCAGCAGCAGTTAAGTTTTGTTAAAAATTGAAAACCACTTTAGTCATTATTTTTTTTATCATTGTACAAGTATGATGCATGATTTATCAAAATATCTTTAAAATTTCCAATAATGTGTATGTTGATTGAGAAATGTTATAAATAATAAAAATTTATGTTAATATAATTATTTATGTGTGTTTTTACTTAAAAATAGAAGCATAGTATATAGGATTATAATATAGCTAGATAAAAAATGTATAATTATAGGATAAGATATTAACAAGATAACTTAATCCAAAAAATAGAGGACATTTAGCTAGAAAATATCCATGAAAGTTCATGGATAATATCTATATAATTTCTAGATAAGTAAAAAGTTCTATACAGATTTTATCTAGATATCATCCAAAAAATATCCATTGTATACACAACAATCCTCCTCCCTTTAATTTAGAACACGTAACGTTAAAAAGACCGAAGCCAGAAGGGCCAAGATACTAACGGTCTTGTAACAAAACAAGTCCGAACAATCCTTAAGGGCGGACGTAATTAGAAAGGTAAGAGGGTGCTTTGCTCAGCCTTAGAGGATTTCTTGCAGCTGGCGGGGCCTGGACTGGCACCGCAGCTTGGACCGACTTCTTGGGGCGGCCCCTAGGACGGTCTGGAGGGACCACGACTGAATCTGGGGCCGATGACTTGGGTCGACCTCTCGGACGGCCTCTACCTTGTTTGGCCGCCTTGTCGTAACCCCTCGAAGCAGCAACCTCAGGGTCAGGGGCCGCTGGCGGAGGACTTGGGCCACCTCCGGCTGCTGGGCTGACTGAGCCAGAAGTCACTGCCTGTGTGCTCACATTAGACTACGGATGCACCTCAACCGAAAAAGGAACATTAGTGTCAGGTTTAGCACTAGGAATGAGGTCGCTGACAGTAGGAACTGGGTCAGAAATAGGTTGGTCAGTAGAATCTGAAACTGGGTCAGGAATGGGTTGCTGCACAGCATCAGGTTGCTGGCGAGCGACTACTGCACCTGGACGCCTAGAAAGCTGGTCGAGATGGCGACGCTCAACTTCACCGTAAGGGCGAGTGATCTCGAAGTTGCGAGGACCATCTACAGCTGAAACCGTACCTGGCAACCACTTCTTCCCTGTGCCGTAAGAACGAGAGAACATCAAGTCTCCCACGACAAAATTGTTCTTCTGTGCTAGCGTAGCCTCAACTGCTTTCTCCTCCCGCTTTGAATTAGCCTCGGGCAGGGACCCAGGATGCAGCTTGTCCAATAGAGTCCTAATACGCACACCCCAACAAAGTTCTGAAGAACTAACGGAATCACCTGGAATTAGTGTCATCCTGAGCATCATCAGGACGTTGGGCAACTCTGAATCCCACTGGTTGACTGGAATCAAAGACAGCTTCTGCTTGATGGTTTGGACCGTTCTCTCTGCTTGACCGTTACTGGCTGGCGAGTACGGAGCTGACTTGATATGCTTGATTAGATTCTTGTCCAAGAACTCGGCGAACTCCTCTGATCTAAAAGCAGGTCCATTGTCCGAGACTAGCTCATCAGGGATGCCATGAGTAGCGAACCAAGTCCTCAAGCAGGAAATGGTTGTTGAGGAGGACATAGAACTTTTGGTGTCAGTAGCCACTACCCACTTGGAATAGGCGTCGACAAGGATGAGGAAGGTGTGACCGTGGATGGGCCCTGCAAAGTCCACGTGAAAGCGAGACCAAGGTCGTTGCGGAATAGACCAAGGTATCACTGGCGCGGAGGACGGGTTGGGTCTGACCTCGGCACACGGTAAGCAAGATTTGATCAGGGACTCGACGTCATCGTCGATCTTGGGCCACCAAACATAGCTTCGCGCTAACCCCTTGGTACGTACAATGCCTTGGTGTACTTGATGCAGCAGCTCAAGTACAGCAGGACGAAGTTTTGCTGGAATGATGACTCGAGTGCCTCGCAACAAGCAACCTCGGTGAATCGAGAGCTCTTTCAACTTTCTGCTGATCAGTTTTTGGGCTTCTGTGGACAGACTGGAGATTGAACGACCATGGACCAAGTATGCATGCACCTGCGAGAGGAACGGGTCTGACTTTGTAGCCTTAGCAACGGCCTCCGCAGTCAACTGGTGATTCTCAGATGCTTCGTCTAAGAAGAGAACGCCTGGCTCAAGTATGCCATCAGCGAGAGCTTCTTTGTCTTGGTCTGTCCCGTTGCTTTCGACTGGAAGGCGACTGAAAAAGTCAGCATTAGCGTGCTGCCTACCAGGTCTGTGCTTGATGTCGTACTTGTAGTTGCTGAGTTTCATGCACCAGCGATGCACTCTGATAGACACACCTTCAGGAATTGGTTTCCCAGGCCTGAAAATTCCTAAGAGAGGCTTGTTGTCCGTGAGGATTGTGAAATTTCTGCCGTAAAGGTAGAAGTGGAACTTAAAAACACCAAAGATGACAGCAAGGCCTTCTCGATCAAATTGAGCGTAGTTCCGCTCACTTGGGTGCAAACGGCGAGAGCCGTAAGCCACCGGCCTTTCTGACCTGTCCGGAAAGATGTGTGAGAGCACAGCTCCAACTCCATGGGGACCAGCATCGCAGGCTAGCACAAGAGGTAGTGTAGAGTCGTAGTGAGCGAGAACCTGACCTGATGACATAACCTTTTTGACGTATAAGTCGCAAGCCTCTTTCTTGGGACCCCAAGACCAGGGTGTTCCTTTCCTGAGCAACTCGTACAGGGGGTGAAAGACGTTTGCCTTGTCAGGAAAAAAACAGTCGTAGTAATTGACGAAGCCTAGAAAAGTTTGCAACTCGTTCAAGTTTGTGGGTGAAGGAGCCCCGACCAGTGCCTGGATTTTCTCGTCCGTGGGCTCGATGCCATTCTCTGAAATATGGTAGCCAACATAGTCAAGAGAATGAACATTGAACAGGCACTTGTCTGGGCGGAGACGGAAACCAGCCTCCTTGATGCGGCTAAGAACTTCTCGCAGCTGCTCCCACAGTTCAGACTCCTCTGACGCTACTACCAAAATGTCGTCGATGTACACCATGACTCCTTGGATCTGAGCTAGAAGGTTCTCCATTGTCCGCTGAAAAATAGCAGGTGACGAGGACAGACCTAGACTCAAGCGAGTCATGCGGAACAGTTTTCGGTGTGTATTGACGGCCAGCAGATGAGACGTTTCCTCGTCTACCGTCATCTGCAGGAATGCTTGAGACATGTCCAACTTGGCAAAAACCTTGCCCCCAGCAAGTCTGCATAGGACCTCATTTAGTGTGGGAAGAGGGTGAACATATTGGATACAAGCAGGATTGACCGTTCCGCTGTAATCTCCACAGATGCGGACCGTACCATCCTTTTTGATGACCCAGTGAATGGGCGTAGCCCACCCTGCTACTGGATGCATGAGAGGAACTAGCGTACCTTTGTCTTGTAGGTCATTGAGGGCAGCGTCGACTCCTGGTACCAAGGAGAAAGGCACAGGACGAAACCGACTGAAAACCGGAGCTGCGTCAGCCCAGTGACCACATGGACGTCCCCGGGACGCCCCTGGGACATCCCTCTAAGGTCCCCGTTGGACGTCCCCAAGGACATCCCCCATGTCCATCAAAAAAGGACGTCCCTGCGGACGTCTTGTGGACATCCCTCGGGGATGTTCCCTAATTTTCACTTGCCAATTATGTATTAATTCATCTTAAAATTTATATTAAAGAAGTTTAGGGTCTTTTAGAATGAGGACTACAAGATTACCAAATAAAAAATTTGGGTGCGTCGGGAATCGAACTCGGACCTTTTGGTTGATAGACGACGTCGTAGACAACTTGGATATTGCTCTTCGTTACTAAAGTGTGGTTTGTTTGGGTACATAAATTGTAAAGTTTTGGGTGTTGTATAATATTTTAATATTACGAGCGAAGATGCGTTTTTTTATTTTTCTAAGCAAACTGGTAAATTGGGAGATTGTTATTATTTTATACAACATTAAATATATTGAGATTTAAATTTATTTAAAATAAATTAAAATAAAATTTTATAATTTTAATTAAAAAATGTTTATTCATTAATAAATTATAAATTGCAACGCTCAAATGCATCTCTAATTGTTAACAGACTTCGACATTAAAAAAAATATTTTTAATTTTTTAGAAATTTTTAAAGGTCCCTCCGAGGACATTTGTGGGACGTTCAAGCGTCCCTCTAAAATCCCCGGGGGACTTTGATGGGACCTTGTTTATTTTTCATATATATTTTTATCTACGAGTATATGTTATTAAAAAAAAATATTTTTCTGTGCAAATTACGCACTTTAATATTAAGTAAAATTTCACGTCTTATTTTAAATATCAATATTTTCATATAATATTTTAAATAATATTAACTATATTTGTATATTTTTAAAATCAGTACATAATAATGAACAGCACATATTATGATTTTAATGAAAAAATTTATTTAAGGGTCCTTTCAAAGTCCCCCGGGGATGTTCAAGGGACAGCCGTGTTGCATCCCCAGGGGATGTTCTGAGAGACTTTCATAAAAATATTAAAAAACCTAGAAAATTATTTTCGAAGTGTAGCTAAAACTGTTTTTAGAACACGGAAAACATGTTTAAAGTTAAAGGGTTTTGAAAACTAGCACGTAAAACGTTCAGGGATGTTGGGGGATCTTGCGGGGATGTTCGCAAGGTCCCCGGGATGTCCATGTGGTCACTGGGTGGCTGCAATGGAATATGCGCTAGGGGGCCCGTGAATTTTCCATGTCCACGGAACACGTCTGCGAAGTCAGATATCTGTGAAGGCAAGGTTGAATGAGACATGGAATGGATGCCACTAATCTTGATGCCCAAAGCTGAAAACCATGTACGACCTACGAGAGCTGGGCCATCACCTGACAACACTAGCATGGTCAAGTTTCCTGAGAAGCATAGATGCTTGACTGATACACTGATTGAACCAGCCACGTGAAGTTTCTCATGAGACCAGGTGCCAAGAGAGTCGAGAGACTCATCAGAAGGAATGAGGTTGACTGTGCGAAACAGTTCCTTGTAGGTACGCATACCAATTACGGAGTGACTAACACCGCTGTTGACTTCCATTTTGAGCAGGACGTTGTTTATCTCTACCGTAACGTAGACAGGAGGTGGTGCTGGCTGAGCTTTGGAAGCAGAGGTGAAGAACAAGAAACGTTGTTCACCAGTGTAAGCCTTTGGAGATGTGAAAGTGGGTGCAGCCTCGACAAGCAAGTGGGCAGGCCCCACTGAACGACTGTAAGACTGGGATCCCCCATGAGCAATTCGCCCTTGACTCTTCGCTGAGCCAAAGTTGGCAGTGTCACGTCTGCGCTTGCGGCAGACTGATTCTAAATGTCCTTTAATGCTGCAGTAAGCACATGCAGTGTCCTTGTATGGACATTGAGACCTGTCGTGGTTGCCTGCGCACCCGAAGCACCATGACGTCCTTCCCCCAAACTGACCTTGAGATCCACCTTGATGCGACTGACCGTACTGCTGCTGGGGCTGACTACGACCACCTTGTTGTCCATGTTGCCGATGACGCTGGTTGCCACCCCGGCTTTGAGGACGATTTCCACCACCGAAGCGACCTCGACCGCTGGACGAAGCCTCGGACTGGTTGCCATGATGTTGATGACCTCCGGCAGGATCTTGGGTACGGTGTACAGCTTGGCTGGGTTGGAACTGCAATTCAGCAATGTTAGCTTTTGCGGATTCAAAAGCTAGAACTCTATCAAACACCGCTTGCAGGGTTAGAGTTTTCCTGTCAGCCGAACAAAATTCTTCTTTGAGTTTAGGGATTGATAAATTAGAAACTATATAGCTGATCCCTAATCTCTTCTTCTAGATTTGCAAAATCGCAATGCTCTGACAGACGCCTGAGATCTGCCAGAAAGTCCTTGACTGACTCGTTTGGTTTTTATTTCCTCTGTCTGAAATGATGACGATTGCTGAGGACACACTCAACAGGGGAAAAATAATGCTCTAGAATTTCAATGGCTTGCTGGTAAGTAAGGCAAAGTGAGTTGGAAGGGGAAAAATTCTTCTCGACAATGTCGAGATCATCATCACCGGCACTGGAAAGCAGGATGCCAACTTTACGCTTATCATCGTTGGCAATGGCAGGATTTGCGTTATAGAAATGCTGCAACATGGTATAAAAGCGTCTCCATTTTGCCTTATTTTCTGCTGGGAGACCTGTTCCCTGCTGAAACTCTAACTTGGGTACCTCACCGACCTGAGGAGAGAAAAGAAAAACCTGTTGCAGTTGAGCATCCATAGTGGTAGGAGTCCCTGTGACTGGCGTTGGACCCCTGGAACCGTAGTGGTATTCTGTACAAACCCTCCTCCTGGAAAGCCGGCGCCTGGCTCCGCAGGATTGGGCTGTTGTTGCTCTACAGGCCTCTCGCCCTGGTCCAATGTCCCGTCGTTAAAAGTTGTCTCAAACTCGTTCATTTTCAGTGAGAAAACGAACTTGAGCGTACACGCGGTTTCGTATGCATACGCTCTGTGCACTGAGGCCTCGTGGCCGTAAATAAAACTCACTCGATTTTACCTTTATCCTCGTCGCCACTTATAAATTATAAATATGTGCATTTTGGATACTCATTTTCACTTTCCATTTAATGGTAACGTGTAATAACGTAATAAATAAGTTGTAAATTTTAGTGAAATTTTTTTCACTAAAAAAAAAATTTATGTTTATAATTTTTGTGCACTGTCAATTTCATTAAATGAAAAATAACTTTAATTGAAAAAGACTTTAAAAATTCCATTCACCATAATATATTATGAAATGCTAGTTTATCATGGCAACCGGTAGGAAAATCGATCTTAATATAGTGTGCATCTTACTTCGATCGATTTTATGAAAGGCATCAAAATGAATTAACGAGCGGGATCATGATCGATATAGTAAAAAAATTTGTTTCAATAAAAAGTGTTTTTTAATAATTTTATTACTATACAGGGCAGTCTGCTACAGGCCGTCTTACCCCCCACCACTCTTTTTATTAGTCGGCCGACTGAGCGGCCGGTTTACATGCATTCTTACGGGAGAGAGCCCTCACTTTGCGCCCGGATTATGGCGATTTCACGTTATCTAGAGATTTGAAATTAAAAGTAAGTAAATGCTCATAGAGTCTAATATTGCTCAACAACTCCCTTTCACCAGCAAAAATAATATTAATACGTTTAAATATGACTTTTATAAACCGGACGACTAGTATAAAAAAAGTCTAAGCCCATTTCTAAAGCGATGACGTAGTATAGACTTTATATATATTTTGCATGACTGTGGAATTGGACTCTACCTTAATGTGAATATTTACATTATTTTAACATCAAATCAAGTAAATTCCTGTGATCAAAATATTTATGAAGGTTGATTTTCTATTTATTTGTGGTTTTGATATTCTGTGACGTCATACTATATTACCAGACTTATAAGTTATAACTCGGTTCCCGCCTTGCGTTTTTCTCGAAAAGTATGATATTTATCAAATAAATAAAAATAACAGTGTGTAGAAAAAAATAATTCATGGACATCAGACTACAATTTACTTTCATTTTTCCACGTAAATATTTTAAAATAAATATTTTCTTACACGGAGGACCCATTTACTTTTAAAAATCCGGCCGACTAATATCAGTTCAGATGACAGTCGAAAATCCATGTGAGACGGCCTGTAGGAGACTGCCCTGTACTATAATTACATAAATATTTACAAGAACTTCAAATACAAACACATTAAGTCATTGAACTTTGTTAATATTCAAACAAATTCAACAGAGCTTGTCTATAATGGTTATATTGTTATGCTGCAGTTAAGAATACGAAAATAAAATTTGTTAAATGTTACAAAATATCAGCTGTAGAACATTTCCCGCCTCTCTCCCTCCTCTTCCTCCCCTCTTCTGCTGCGCTGCTCCGGCTGCTCGCTTGCTGCCGCCAGCCTTCCGCTCACATGTTTATGTTGTGAAGTTTTCGTGAACACGTACGTCAATTAATTAACTTCCATTTGCTCAATAAATTGGCTTGATTGTGCAATTTTTTTTTGTTTTAGCTTCAATTTTAATTACCATTAACGATAAGGAGCTTTTTTTTTTTATACAGCATAGATATAGATAAGTGGGTGATGCATATAGGTGCAATCCTGCAAATACATAAGCTATTTCGGTAAATTATTTGGCAGTGAAATTTCTGCCTTGGAGTATCCAGAACACATGTAGAAGACTGGAAATTTAATAAGGTATGCGAGAATATTCTTCATTTTGCGGTGATTTGAGCTGATGTCTAGCAATAAAAAATAATGTAAATCGTCCATCGAACTTCGGATCTCGCAACCCGGAGTTAACATTAATTGTTTTACGATGTTAGGTTCAGTTCTTTTATCACGTAGAGATGGCGCGCTTGTCAGCCTCTCTGTTTCCAAAATCTACCGCGAGAGTTGCTAGTATCGGTTAACACTCTTGTCTATATCTGACCCCTAGAAGATAACGTTGAAAAAAGTCCAACCAAACTTTTTAATCAGATGAAACCGGAAAGCGAAACGTAAGGGGGCTTTTAATCAGGGACCGGAAAGCGAAACGTGGAAGGGGATCCAATACAAAAATCCAATTAAGTAAAAAAAAAATAAGTAAAAAAAAGGCTTTGCGCGGACTCGAACCCACTCCCGCCTGCATGCAAAGCAGGCGTGCATACCCCTGCGCCACGCCACTGCTACGGCGGTTGGAAGAAAATAAAGTTTATTTGAAGAAAAAAAATGGACTTTTTTCAACGTTATCTCCTAGTAGCGTAATTCCTCTTGTCTCCCTTCATAACATGGCGGATTCCAATAGAGTGCGCTCCTGTCTATTTCCTCCATGCATACAGCGTAATTGTCGTAAACCGCGACCAAAGTGAAGCCCTCTCCCATTTGATTACACGCAAACCAGCTGCTCAGTAGGACGGCTATTGAAAAGTGGGCACGTTCGTGCTGTGGCCTCCTAATCAAGTTCGCTCTGCACAAGCTATGAAATCTATGCGGAAGCGAATATGGCGTTATATTACGATGCTCTTTTTTTTAAATCACCAAATATGGCCGCCAATGGATTTTACATCAGCAAGTGCGCATTATTCGCTTCGCATCGCAGGCTGAAAATCGCCATGTGAAGCCACCTTAATTCTGCTTTCTTCAAAACCCGCGAGGTTCAAATTAAACGAATGCTTATATGCGATTGGTCGAAGATGTATAATAATATATGTGTGTGTGTATATATATATATATATATATATATATATATATATATATATATATATATATATATATATATATATATATATATATATATATATATATATATATATTTATATATATATATAAAGTTGCTACATGATTCACAAATCTGGTGTATAACTTAACTATATACTGACGATTAAATTATTATACTTCAATTGAATGCGCTTTTAAAATTTTGCTCTGACTTATAACTGATAGACTACCCACCCATACAACAATTTATTTATATATAGTAAATTATTTACGATACATCCAATGGGGTACTGACCGGTATTTGAGTTAGCAATACTAATAAAAAGTACTGTGAATTCTATGAAGAACGAGCCCTATTAGAGCATTCTACGACAATTAATTTGCTGATTTTATATGAATTTTTAAAACTTTTTTTGATGACGTCATACCATTGAATCTTAAATGGGGAAATATGCATCATATTAATTGTAGTACGAATTTCAAACCTTCATTATCGTGATTCTAACACCTGAAAACCTTGCAAATGTAGTTTTGGTTACATTTCAATATTAAGTATGGAATTTGGCAATATATATATGTTAACTGTTCTATTTTCCCATTTAAGATCAATGCTATGAAGTCATTTTTGAGAGGTTTTAAAAATTCATATAAAATCAGAAAATTGTCGTAGAATGCTGATGTAATAGGGCTTGTTCTTCATGAAATTCTCGTGCCTTTTGAAATATTGACAAAAACTTGCAACTTTTTTTTTTTGGTCAGACCCCATTATCCGAGTATTCATTTTTTTGTTTTTACTGCCCCCCCCCCCCAAAAAAAAGGTTTGAAATAGTCATATTTATAAATTTATCAAAATTAATGTTGCTTAAACCTCAAATGAAGTATATATTATTATTTTAATATTACCTATAAAATACTGTACAGTATTTTAATTACTTTTAAGTAACTAAATGACTAAGCACAATTACCAAATTTGTGACAATAATACTTAACATATTTTAGTATACCTTTTGTTACTAAATAGTTCATAGTTCAAGGATAGCAAACAAAAAAACACAACAGCAACTTTATATCAGTTGCTGCACCACGAAAGACCTGATGGTCCAAAAACGAAACATTTTTTTTTTTTTTTTTTACAAAATGCGTACAGAAAATGTTAACAAAATAATTGTTGACGTTCCCCCTCGATGCAGTCTGCCATCTCCTGCAACATTCAGACAATAAAGGTTAATTAATGCAGCCCTTAAACTTTATATCATAATAATGGAGTACCAACCTCAAATTTTTTATTGCAGAAATAGATAGAGGGTGCAAAGTTAATGTACTGATTTTTTTCAGATATTTTAGAGCCCTGAAAATATTTTTTAAAAATTATTGAAAGTACAGAAAAAGTGCCATCTCTTGCCGCCTCTCTTAATAAAAGATAGGACCCAAAAGGGACGTGGATTCGAACCCGACCTCGCCAAAACTTTTTAGCAATACTTTCCGGTCCCTAAAAAATCTGAAAAAAATCAGAGTAGCATAACTTTGCACCCTCTATCCATTTCAGCTATAAAAAATTTTGAGGTCGGTACTCCATAATTATAATAATATAAATTTAAATAAATACAACAATTATTAATATATATTGGGTTAAGAAAATACATAACATGGATAGATTGAAAAAGACAAGCTAAGATACACAATAAATGTATTATCACCAACATGTCAGCAGGCGCGGATTTTGAGGGGGAGGGGGGGGTGCTGCAGCCCCCCTCCACCCCCGAAATTTTGGAATTAATATGGGCAATATATGCATTTCCCCAACTCAAATTTTTCTTTTATACATTGGCCTTATGGAGGCAAATCCCTTCGAAATTTGTTTCTGGATCCTCGCCTGGCATGTCAGAGATAGCTACGTCGTCTTTAATGATAAATAAATGTATGTAGTACTATACATACACTGAACAGACATAATTGTAATAATTAATGATACAAGAAATGTGACATCATCTTGAGGCAAATTGTTTAGCATCTAAACTGATGTTGTGAAATAATTATAAAATAACTTTTGGAACACCCTGCATGTTTATTAAAATGTCTTTTTTTTTAACTCTCCAGCACTTAAAATCGCAAAAAAAATAAATAAAATTTCACTAATTTTCTTTTTTAAATTTTAGGTGTTTTTTTAATAAATAATTTAAGAGTTTGGCAAGAAGAGAGAATGAAATTATCTTGGCACTTCTACAGAGCAAAACAAAATCTGCTTTTTTACTTTTGTCAGGTTACTATAAGTCAGGCGCAGATCCAGAACCAAAATTTGGGGGGAGGGGGGGTGCCTCCATAGGGCCAATGTTAAAAAAAATTGAGTGGGAGAACGGCCTAGTATATTATATTTTCCATGTTAAATCCCCCCCCCCTTCCTGGATCCGCGCCTGACTGAAGTAGACGGTATAGATAATAATGAAGCAACAGCAAATTTTTGTCAGGTTTTCACACTGGCAAATAATTGTCAAGCTAATAATTAAAAAAGATTAGAGATACTGAGATAGATATATAAAGAGAGGACTCCTGCTGTGAAGTATTGCAAATATTTAGCACGCAAGTTATAAAGTAGCGAGTAGAAGAGGGAAAAGCATTATTATTATTATGATATTATTTGATTATGACGTCATGATGTCTCGGCGTTTTACAAATTTAATGAAGGTTTTTAATGATAGAAGTTAATGAAGACAAGATATAACATATTACATGCATGTATATTTATTATTATATATATATATATATTAGGTCTGTTCGTAAATGCACAATCAGAAAAAATCGATCATTTGTGATGAACCTTATGTTTCATGTACAGAAGTTTCATCACAAATAATCGATTCTTTCTGATTGTGTATTTACGAACAGACCTATTTTATGAATATATTTTATATAGCCAAAAAAAGGTTTTTATTTGAACATATACAATACGAAAATTTCTTGAAATCTGTCAATTTTGTGTTAGTTTTGACTATTTGTTTAATATATTATAATCCAAACTTATAGTGTTTATATGAATATGCTACATCAACTTTTTTTCTTAACTAAATTGTTATTGTTAATTATGTAGTGAAATATTTCTGTCATCATGTTTTTTTTTCAGGATGAAACAAAATTTTCATTCCTCTTCTCGAGCTTTAGCTCATTGAGGTATAAATGTCTTTTTGTATAAATGAAATGTATCATGTTTATTTAAAATGAAAAAAAAAAAAAAAATTTAATTTTAACCCTTGCTTTTATGTCCCACGCATTAAAAAAAGGGAGGGGGGATAACCATATTAAATCACATATTAAACAATTTCAAAGTTTTTCTTCGCCACAATTTTTTGCGGAAATAAGATACCTGTTTGTTAATTTTTTCCCATTTTTTTTTTCTTTTTGAAAAGTTGTCGGTCGTTTCAAAGAATAGTCAACAGTATTGCTAATTTTCTAAACGTTGCTCCATGCAATGATGTTACTTGCAGCTTAAATGGTTGCAATGGTTGTTGCTATTTTTATTGTTATTTGCAACGAGATTCATTAACCTCGTATAATTAAACAGATTGCATTTTATTTATGTTTATTTTTATATTATAGGGCTGTGAAATCGATCTCGATTTTCGAGTCGGATCGAGCCAAAAATTTTGGGATCTCGATTGTATTGTGTACCGAAAACCGAGTTTTTCGATTTTCGAGCCGAAATCGAGCTTTTTGACATTCGAACCGAAATCGAGACTCTCGAGATTCGAACCAAATCCGAGCTTTTCGAGTATTGGGCCGTTGCTTGAATTGTTAATTTATTTTTACTATGTAAATTCAGAAAAAATATATTTTATATACTTAATTACTATTATACGCTATAGGTACTGCACATCCACATGTTTTCACTTAATGGAAGTTTTGGTTGAATATTCTCTTATACATATACTTTATTTAACTTGTGTTGTGGGGTTGTTGACCTAGTAAAAATACTACCTGGAGGGTCCAGCACCGATGGACAGACACGCAGGGAGGAAGTAGCGGTATTTAAGGTTGACTGACATTTAAAAATGTAAATAAAGAGCTTTGCTTTAAAATTTTTATTCAATACAAAAATGAACGCGTCCCTTAATTTTCTGCCAATGTTAAGTTCTTTCTTGGAAATCCTTTATCACACTGCGATTGACACATGCAAGGACACAAGCAGGCAACATGCTCAAGAAGTTAGCATGAGAATGAGGTATTTATAAAAAATATATATATTTTTTTATCTCGACTTATTCTTAAAACTTCTTCACACGACTTAGTTATAACAATACTATGTTTAATTTTGAATGCTTCAATGTTTACGCTAATAGCAGAACTATTAGCAGAACTAACTAGCATCGCAAATCGCAAACATATTGGAAAAAAATAAAATAAAAAATTTAAGAATATATATAAAATTGTTTGACTATGAAGTAGGCGTTATTCAGAGGGTTTAAAATAGTTAATTCAATTCACAATTCATAACTTAAGGTCCTCAATTAAATAGAAAAAAAAAAAAATCTTGTAGTTCCGCTGTGTTTTTTTTTTTTTTTTTTCCTACTAAATTATAGCACACACAAATTGAAAGAAAACGAAAATTAAAAATTTAAAAACATTTCTCCTTAGTTTGTTATGATTAATTTGCGTATTTATGGATTCTATAAAGATTATTGCACAGTTATCTATAAAGCAAAAAATAATATTTTCGAGCTTTGACTCGATTTTGAGCCATTTCAAGATTTGGCTCGATTTTTGAGCTTGGCTTGATTTTCGAACTTTCGATTTTCGAGCCTGGCTCGATTTTCGAGCTTCGGCTCGTAATATCGGGTTTCGAGCCAACTCGAGCTTTTTTTTCGAGATCGAGCTGAAAATTTTTCGAGTTTTCTACAGCCCTAATATTAATATATATTTTCTATCAAGCACGTGATGAAGAAATTTTCTAATGGCATACAATCGTGTGAAAGATTTATGCAATCAAAATCAGAGTTGTTTTTTTTATAAAAATTCTTATGCCAAATACATTTTATGCTGTATAACAATGAAAGTTACAGCATATTTTTGTAGTGCAATTTATTATATCAAGGTATATTTCAAGCGTGCAAATCGTTATTCGATATTATTGCTGGCGTGCAGCTTCAAGAGAGAAGAAAAATGCAGATTTGCAATTTTGGGGAGGCAAGCTCTCAAACTAGCCACCCCAAAATATTTCTAACTCGTCACACCTCCACAGGCTACATATCTATAGAAGATAATAGAAGGGGTGGAGTTCGTGATGCTCAAAATGAACACATTATTTATTTTTCATATTATAGATTGCATTTCTTTTATTTTGCAAACTTTGGCGTACCTACAAATGGACGCCATTCACGAAGCAGTTGGCCAGTAATTAAAAAATGTCAAAATCATGGAAATTATAACAATGTTGGAGATATGTACAGTACAAAAGGTGTTCAAAAAATAAAAATTCTGTTTCAAGATTCCTCAAGGGTTGCCTATGCATGACATCTTTAAATTTTAATAAAATAATTAAATGCAATGAAATCACTCTTAATAAAATTTGGCTGAAATTAATGTCAGTATATTTTTAACTACTGACTTTCAGTAGTTTCGAAAAATTTTCTATGTTTTAACACCTCAATTATATATCCCAGTGTAAGGATATGCTGAAAAAATAAATTGTGCTGAAAAATAAAAATATGTACTGAAAAAAAATAATAGCCTGAAAAAAATTAAGGTGAAATTAAAAAGCAAATGAAGAACGCAAACCGTAAATATAATTTAGTCAGCTGAAGTGGAAAATTTTGTGAACGCGATGATGGCGTCATGTCATGAAATTGAAGAAAAACGATGAGAAATATCTCTACTTGGTTCAAAAGTTTATAATATTTGTATTCACTAAGGTGCAACGATACTTTGTGGCGTATTTCTTTTAAGAGATCGTACTTTATTAAGAGATGAGATGCAAATTCAGTTACCCAAACCTCCTCCATGCCTGTTGTAGGTTAGTAATTGCTTTTAGTATTATAACATCGGTCTAATTATCAATTTATATTATTTATATGTTGTTTTTCACCATTTTATTTATTTTCGCTAATATTTCTAGCTAATTTTATATTAAAATACAATTTTTTCGTATTTATTTTTTTTTTACAATGGAATGCTATTACATTAAATTTATGTACCACGGTATAATAAAATTATAATAAGTTAATATATTATTAAATCTATAAAAATAAAATTTAATTTTGTTGTATAAATTAAAAAATGACATATTTCTCAATTTCGTAAATCGTACATGATTTTAATGTTAAAGAAAACACTGAAAATATTTCAGTGCTTGCTACCCACTGAAAATAGGGTGTCAATTGACAGTGGTTTCTAACACCTGAAATCCAACACCTGAATAATATTCAGGGGTATCAATCCACTGAATATAAGATGTCAATTTCAGTATCAGGAATATACTGACATTAAGCCAAATTGTATTAAGAGTGATGTGTATACTTCTGTACATTTTCGTCTTCCTGAGAAATTTCTAGCTTCTAATAGATTATTCAAACCGTAATGAAAATTGTCATTTATTGTCAAGGTAAATTTTGCAAGGTGAGTACCTTGATTGGCTGCACGAGAACTCGTTCCTCGATGTCTTTACCTCCTGCAACAACAACATACAGAATACAGAGAGGTCAGGAACAATCGTATAGTCAGTGACGTAGACAAGGGGGGGGGGGTCCACCTTAACTCTCGATCATTTCCATTTATTTTCATGCAGTGAATGCTACTCCGGTCATATTAAGGAATTATAATTAATCATAGTGACAGTTATAATATAAACTTATTTTGATTGACTGAAAGCAATAAAAATTACATTTCCTCATGTTGTATACATATAAATTTCTATAAAAAAAAAAATTAAAAAGCATTCCAGGACAATTTGTGTATGAAATTTGTTGCTGTATATTTTTGGATAATTTGGATAAGAGGCTTAGAATTGAACACCTTCATTTGTTATATTAAAATTATCAAAACAATTTGGCCTTCCTTATGTAATTTCTTGAAGCTCAACTCACGGTAAAGCAAACTTGAGCACGCGACGTACTGACCTCTTTCCGACGAGTAAAAATCGTTCCCGAGGGGTCATTCGATCGACGGTACCCTCGGAGACCACGAGAAGGGGTGAGTTGGTCATCGAGGGGTCAAATTGTTCTCCAGCACTACCTGGTGGACCTGAAAGAGAAATAAACCTTCTAGATTTGCCACAGCCAAAGTGACAGTAAATGCTTTTTTGTAAAGCAATGTGATTTACTGTGTACCAATTTGAGTTACAAATTCAAGTTTGTTATAAATTATAATTCTTACAAAAATATTCATTCAAACTGTTTAATGAATTCCACTTACTGGAAATATATATTTAACATTTAAAAATGCTATTTCTACAAAACTAGACTCAACGTTGTTACATGTGTATAGAGGGGGATTGTTCAAATGTTCCCCCCGGCGGGATTTTTTTCTACAAAAGCCAACATTCTTGAAATTTTTAATATATTCTTTCTCGCAGTAACTATTAAAGCTCTTAAGGGGCATTCACAAAGTCTTAAGGCCACATTTAAGGCTCGATAATTTAAAGCTTGATTTTAGACATGTTTTTTAGACCCAAAATTTCTGGTCTTAAATTATTGAGCCTTAATTGTGGCCTTAAGGCTTTGTGAATGCCCCTTATTAGTTTTAAACACCTCCATCCCTAACCCCATTTAGGGAACTTCCAATTATGAATCAAGAACTCATTTTTTTTTTAATTTCATTAGCAAAAACATCTTTATCAAACAAAGTAATTTTGTGTTTTTTAAAGGTTTGGAGACACCACAAAATCAGCTGCATTGAAGCTTCTATAGTCCTATTATACAATAAGTACGTTTACACAAACATAAGTCAGACTATTCACAAAAAATTCACATAATAGGCGGATATAAACGCCTTGTTTGGCTTAAGAACCATATATTATAATACATACTGGACTATTTAGAGCATACTTATAAGAGCATCTATAGTTTAACGTTCTGCCCAGGCGCAGATCCAAGGGGGGGGGGGCGATGGAGGCGATGCCCCTCCCCTCCCCCCCAAATTCCCAAAATACATTGAAGGTGTTACCACCCCTCACCCCTCCCACTCCTAATTTTAACATTGCGAAATAGGGGCACCTTCCCCCCCCCCCCCCCCCCCCCCCACGAGCCGCGAGCTGGATCCGCCCCTGGTTCTGCCTGCCCACAAGTGTACAATATTCCCACCTGGAGAAAACACGCGTGATCCTTGCAGGCCGGACGATCGTGGTGACGTGGGGTCTCTGACCGACGAGGATTCTTGGCTGGAGGGCTTCGTAAATTGTCCACCGCGCGTCTGGTGGGGCGGCCTCTCGAGCGTTCGTGAGGGTGGGCAGACGAGTGCTAGGAGAAAGAATAACAATTAATTTGGCAGTGGTGAATGATTATGTTTTATATAATATTTTATGATATATATTTTTTTAGGATAAGTAATATAAAATTTTTAAAAACAAGTTACAATTTAAAATTTGACAATATGAATAACAAATATAATATACAGTAATTATACATAATAGAAGTATAAAGCGAGTGATTTTGATTTTGTTCAAATATTCGTCCATACATTAAAATAATGTATTACAATTCATATTCTAAAATTAAAAAAACACGTCATGTTTGTTTTGTCTTGACATTTTTCATGCTCCAAAACCGAACAATAAAACTTAAATAAAAGTTAAATAATTCAAACATAACTTTGGGAGTTGCAGTACTTTTTATAAATATCGTCGTTCAAACGGTTGCATATTTATATATATATATTTTTTTTTTAATTTTTAATCAAACCCTATTGGGTACTTCTATTTACTAATTACATACTACTTTGAAACCCCGAACCTTCCGAAACCCTAACTTGAGCGTTTTGCGGGCTCTTTCGGAACGGTAAACGGCCACGGCCTTGCAAATCCATCCCGGCATTTGCCTGCGGCTGAGGGAAACGTGGAAACCTCAGCCAGGATGGACTCTACAGCTTTTGTCAATGAACCGGAAGTGCAATGGTCCAAAGCCAGGGGAACCACATAGTGGAAAAGCGCAACGATTTACCCCGGGGTGGGAAACGTGGTTTTTGTTGAAAATGGTCACCCATCCAACTACTAACCACGCGCGGCGTTGCTCGACTTCGGTGATCTGACGAGACCCGGTCAAGTGCACTGCGCCACATAATATTTATATTGACAAGGGGAGATACACTCAGTGAAAGCAGTGGTGACATTCAGGCTGCCTCGAAGTGTATGACAAAGACGTACGTTCCAGCGAAAACAGGAGAGTCACCCTCGAAATTTATGATTTAATATTTGGAGCGTTGCGTGCGAATATTTCACACTTGCTTTGAAACAAAATCGAGATTAAAGATGCTGTGACGTCACAGTCCTGAAACGTATATACCTTTGATTTAGTGTAAAAAATTACAAAATGAAGCAACAGCGATTTGCAACTCGATTATAAGGGCCGGTGTTAGAGGATATAAAATGCTTGAACAAAATTACTACGAGATCCTTTGTCAATATTTGTAATAAAAAAGCATGTTGTTTTATTATGAGTATAGAGCGCGGAAAAAAGTCACATTTTTTTCCAAAAATAGGCGCCTAAAAAGTCAACTTATTTTTGGAAAAGAGTCTACAAAATATTCACTTTTTTTTAAAAAATAGTCTATAAAAAGTCACCTTTTTTTTAGAAAATGCAGCAAAAAGGCGTTTCAAAAGTGCTGAAGTTATAGTGTGTTTATTTATTTATTTATTTTTTTTATATTTCTGTACAAAGGCTTTCCTTACACAGGCTGAAGTCTTTGTTTCTTTACTCCTTTTTTTTTTTTTTTTTTGACAAGAAGTGTCAAAGTCACACTAAGAAGTGGCACTAAGAAGTGTCAAAAAGTCACATTTTGCCAAAATTGTCTCAAAATCCAAGAAGAGTCTAGTCTTTTTTATATAGGCTTATTTTAATCCACTTCCGGAGATCGGTGGGCATCCTAAATGACAACAAAATAGTCCTCATGTGCACAAAAAGTCGAAATGACTTTTTTCCGTGCTCTAATTATGATAGATTCTGCTTGACGTTCCCTTGCAAACATTTTTTTTCTGTCATAAACATAATCTGCAAGCTGAATAAAGAAATGTTTGTTTACAAGACACCTCTACAGTGTTGACAAGGTATATAATTAAGAGGTGTAATGAGAGCAGACATAACGTTCGGGATGTCGAGATGTGTATGACGGGACATGTGATGTCATATCGAGAAATAATTTTCACAGTAAAGTAGGCGACTTTTTACACAATGCGTCACTGCAGGTTGCTGAAACTATACAATAATTATCGTTAACCATTACTCAATTTTTCTTCATGAATTGAGATGATCTAATGGAGCTCAGTATAATACGAGAACAAATTTCAAATAATAATATTCTCAAGCCAAAAGTTTCATTCTAGGTGATTGAAAATTTGTCTTTATAAATGTTCAAATGAATAAATAAATAAATAAATATAAATAAATGAAAATGTTCATTCCTGCTTACAGAAATGCTTATAGAAATTACAAAACTAGACATTGCGTTCTAAACTGGGAGTTGTTGCACATGTCAAATATTCGAATATTCAAACATCGTAGTGAAATTTCGTCCATCAATTCACATTAATTTTAAATATAATTATATATAGGCTATAAGAAGGCGGAAGAAGTAACACCTGATTACATTGATGATCGAGGTCTAGCTCTATAAATAAGCCAGGCCTAACTTTGATAACTTTGATTGTTCGAACAATCGAAATCATCAAAGTTATAACCCTAGCTTGGAGCTAGACCTCATCAATGCAATCAGGTGTTAAGTGTAATGTATAACACGAGCAGAGATAACATTCGGCTTGCCAAAAAATGTACAATATACCTGGAGACCACACGTGTGATTCTTGCAGGCTGGATCGTGGTGACGTGGGGTCTCTGACCGACGAGGAATCTTTCTCTCGAGAAGTGGTCTCTTGGGCGGACGATCGGTCGTGTGAGGTGGCGAAGGTTGCAAACAGTTCTAGGAGGGAGAAACGTGTAATTAATGATACTGTGATAACATACTAATAGTATATATAAAGCGATAATTATAAATTTATTTCAGTTGAATTAATACATAGCCTGTTTGAATTATTATAATTAAAGTAACACAAAAGTGAAATATAATTATGACACGGACTATAACGGATTAAAAAAATATATATTCAAATGGGAACATAATTATATTTACAAAGCGCATGACCAACAATTACAGCATTGATAACATTGGTACTGGCTTGAAGTGTATGACAAAGCCGGTACAAACAAAGAGGAATTTCTTTCCCTGATTTCAAGATTTCATATTGGTTGTAATGGGAGCATTTACACTGATTTCATTAGTATTGCATGTATTTAGATTCAGCCCCCCATGAGTTTGTATGAGTCCTAGGAATGATAAAAAGTATATCCGGGATACAGAATGTCCTAAGTCACGTGACCCTCCCATTAGGGTCGTATTGTAGGACACAAGATCGAGACGTAAGATCAACCTATACATCCCGGACAGACTGACTATACGATCCCTACCTGGCGAGGACATGCTGAGTCATGGAGTGACCTCGTGGTGTCACGTGGGGTGTTTCCTCGTCCTGACCACGGGTGATAATATGAGAGAGTCCACAGTCCTAGAAACAATAACAACAATTAATTTACTGATTCATCGTGTTGTTTTAAAATGGAGTATCGTCTAGAAATTTTTCACTGTAGAAATGGATAAAGGGTGCAAAGCTATGCTACTCTGATTTTTTTAGAGTCCGGGAACTATTTTTTTAAAAAAATTATCAAAGTACAGAAAAATTGAAGCTTCTGGACACCTCTCTTAATTAAATGGATATTATAGGAACTAAAAGGGGCGTGGTTTCGAACCCAACCTCAGCATTACTTTTTAACAATACTTCTCGGGCTTTTTATATTATGAACAAAATCAGTGTGGCATAAATTTGCACCCTCTATCCATTTTTGCATTTTTTTTTTTTTTAGTTCAATACTCTTGCTTCATTTCCTTTTATGTCTTATTAAATATCACAATGTAACATAATATATATCATGCAATATATATTGCAAAAAATTTGGCTGAATTTTGACATCTTATAATCAGTGTATTTTTAACGCCTTAAATCATGCTTTTTTCAGGTGTTTCGTTGCGCATTTTCAGTAGTCAGTATAAGCTATATATATACTGACAGTATACGCTGACTACTGAATATTGACTACGAAACACCTGAAAAATCATGATTTAAGGCGTTAAAAATATACTTATTATAAGATGTAAAAATTCAGCCAAATTTTTTTAAGAGTGCGTGTATATATGCAATTCAGGTTTATGTGAATCTTATTATTTTTGACATTACGTATAAAAAAGTAGGAGAAATTCGAAAGACATTAAAATTACTTTTATAATCTACTATATATACAAGCATATAAAATTTAATCAGTGGCGTGCGCTCCTATCCAAAACCGATTATGTCCAATTACCATCCTATCCAAAACAATGTAAAAAAATTTAATACTTGCATGAATAAAAAAAATCTACATGTATAATATATTCTACTTGAAAATTCACTAGAGGTACAGCTATATACCTTCAATACAACTCGATTGTTGGCACGAGGAACGTGGCACGAGGCAGACGAGCTGTGACGTTACTGCCACGTTCATGACGTCACGTGGTCCTCGACTGTTCAGCTGCATACGGAGAGTTGCCGCTAGTTAACCGTGACTGCTGCCCAATGTTGCTACAGTGGAGAACACAATTACATTAGTGCATTATAATAATAACAATGCCATCAACCGTTTACATGAAAAAATGGCAACTTACCAAACCAAATTGAGACGTATGGTGTGGCGATCACGTGAAAAGTGTGGCAAGCGGGCGAACATCGCTGGTGATACAAATGGTGACACGGAGGCAGGCACAGTACGGACGTCGAAGTTTCAGCCAATCCAGATGAGCACAAAAGTTCCTGCATTGAGAGTACAGAATGCCATTTTAGAACATTATGGGGGGAATCCATACAAAGCATTTTCATTTTTTCAGTGGCAGATCCAGCGGGCGGCTTTGGGAGGGGGGGGGGGGAAGGCGGTGCCCTATCCCGCAATATTAAATTTGGGGCGGGAGGGTGTAGCGACTGGTGGGGGGTGGTAACACCTTCAATGTATTTTGGGACTTTTTGGGAGGGGCGATAATCGCCCCCCCCCCTCTTGGATCCACGCCTGTGCATTAATTAATCCCCACTTTTATAGCCTCAATTTTTATCCCTGGTATTGAACATGGTGCTAAACTAGGAGCTTAATATAGCCCCTGATTTACCACCAGGGGTAAAAATTGAGGCTGAAGTTGGGGTTAAATTGCTTTGTGAATGCCCTCTCCTATATTAAAAATACGATATCAATTATTTTGATGAAAATCAACTCACCAGACAAGTGAGGTCTCCAGGGCGGTCATCTCGCGGAGGTCTCGTGACGAGGTCATGTCGGTGTTGGTTGGGGAATTTACCAATTTAAAGATTCCTTTTTAAATATATTTTATATTTAATGACAATTAATTTGTGATGATATATTAAATAATATATTTCAAGTAATATGATTGTATACATATGATACAGTACTCATATATTATGTTTTACCGTTAACGTGATTAAGATAATTTTTCAATTAACAATTAAAAAGTTTATGTATGCACTAACAATAATATCCATTTTTATGTTTATTTGTTCATACTGAATAATTTTCAAACACAAAGGAGAGATAAAGGAACCATGACTACATTATAGTTCAGGTGCTAATATAGCATTTCAAAATAGTGGTAAAAACAATATTTTTCAAAGTGGAAGGTTTCAATCAAAGCCTATATATATAATTATACTATATAAGCTTTGGTTTGAATTATTATGACCATGAAATATGATCAAACTATCCCGTAAGTTATGTGAGAGACAGCACTGCTTCAAAACCAGACAAAATTTAATGCGTTTATTATTGGATAACTTTTCAAATTAATAATATATATATATTAATTTATTAATATTTTTTAAAATAATAAGTTGAATAATTAATAATTTTTCCTGTGGCAAAACAATAAATAAAAGTCATTACGTTTTATTTCACTCATTAAGTCACAAAAAAATCCAAAGACCACAACTTCCTGTTTCCCAATATCATAAATAACAAGGTGGCCATGGTTTAGCCAAATTTAGCTCAGCTTTTACATATAAAAAATATCAAGGTGGAAACTAGGATTATTGGATAAAGGATAAAAACGAAAATTATAAAACAATAATAAAAACGAAATAAAACGAAAAATAATAAAATAAATAATAATAAAAACTAAAAATAAATGAAAAGGATTATAATGGATAAGGAGGAGGGGGTGGTACGCCACAATTCTTTGTCAATGGATTTATCCAATGCCAGGGTAACCACATTGTGGTAAATCGTGACGATTTTGTACCCTGGGTGGGAGAAGCAGTAGCCGTGTCATCCTAACCATTTAAAGCTATGCTCAGCGGAGGCCGGTTACGCTGGTAACTTAGGGAAACGTCCGAACCTCCGCTACACTCCCACAGGACACCAAAAAAAGCGGAGGGGGAAGCAAATGTAGATCTCACGGTACTACACCTACTCTCCCCCGCATTGTTGAGGGAATGAAAACCATCCTCGTAATTACACTAAGTAAATAAATAAGTGAAGTTAATTTATCTTCAGGTCCATAACAACCTTGTAGAGGATGATACTGCAAAACACAAAATTTGGGTTCTGGTACATTTATTTTATATTTCATTATATAAAAAAAAATACCATAATAATTAGTTTAATTAATGGAAAAGATTTGTTTTCTTTATCTCTTTATTTTAATTTAATTATAACCAAGGTAGAATGCAGTTAATTTAAAGTCTGGTTTATCCGCGCGCTAAGTCTCTCAATCACACCAGGTGTGATTTAAGTCTCATTACATATATGACTGGACTACAAGTCACGGACTTCAAGCCCTAACCTAAACCAATCTAAACAAGGCGCATTAGATTGATTGTGAGCAAAACAATCTACAGATTGTTATAAATTAAAAAAAAATAAAAATAGCAAATTTTACATACAAGATATAGTCCGACCATATTACATTTATAAATTACCAATACCATGCATCAAAACTGCTAATGATATGGTGATTAAAAAACAAACTATACCAGTACCACTTTGAAACATTTCGTTTTTTAAAAAACTACGTTCAACACATTAAAACAGATATTATTTTATACAATAAAATTATCGGAACTTGAAATGCAGAGGTAATTTTAATTCATCTTATACGCCCTCAATCTTTGCTATGAACTTTTATAAATATTGGTAGCATTGATTTGTGTGAATTAAATAATATTCTATTTCAAAGAAACGATCGTTTTTAAACACGTGATCACGCACACGTGTCAACCAGAAGATGCTCGGCTGTGAAATATCACGCGAGTGAGGTTCGTACACCTCGGGATGGCACAAACGTTTTAATAAAAATTGCTGAAAATTGCAGCTCAGAATGTTTTTAATCATTATTAAAATGACATGGTGACTAAATGTTCGATTAATTTATAATGATTTTAAAACAACATTTCTGCAATTATTGCACTAAATTTGCGATAAGAACACCATTGAACCATATAAATATGCCGGCAAATTTAAATCAAGTTGAACCATATATAATAATTTATAATAATAAATATTCAAATTAGTTTCAAAAATATATAAAGAAAGGAGTGTGAGTTATAAAAAACAGATTGATATAAAAAATGTAAAATTTATTACAAATATTGATATATCACCAAATAAGCTCGATGCAATCTAAAATGTTGGGAGTTTCATGATGAAAATTAATCAAATATTAAAAAAATTATTCTAGAGTAGAAACTCGATCCCAAGAAGTCATATAAACTTTGCATGTTCAGTATATTATATCAATCAAACAAGGTGGGAGAGAATGCGAAGACATGTCGATACATCAGACAGAGTGTCTCGTAGAATCACCTGAGGAAGAAATGACATCGCAACATTCAGTACAACCACGCTAAAAAATTATGTCATCAAATTTGATTCTATGATAATTCAAAACTGTCCTATTAAGTTAAATTTCCAAGAAGGTTCATTTCCTAATGATGAACAACAAAAATAACATAGAAACCTGATCGAAAATGGAAAATTGGACGAATTAGTATTATAATTTTATGCTGCTACGATTGGTTCATCTTTTACAAATAATGTACAATTATTAACAGAGTACTGTACTATTTCGTTTAAAACACAGAAAATTTAATTATATTACAAACAGTTCTCATGAAAACTGAATTCTTTAGAATAAGATTTTTATGTTTTACCATTTTATTGTTTATTGTATAAATTTGCAAACCGTAAAGCCGGTATTACACGGTACAATTTTTCCTTACAAGAAAACACAAACTCCATTTATTTGTATGGAAGTGAAATTTTCTTGCAAGGAAAAATTGTATACAATAATTAGAAAAATTGTATCGTGTAATATAGGCTTAACACCGCAATATATTATGCACAGAAAAAAAATACTATATTATGCTTCTACTTGTAGCGGAAATTGTTTTTTTTTTATCGTTATAAATATAAAGGAGCAAAAAATTTCAAGAAACAACATTTATAAATAATATTAAAAAAATACAGAAACTATATATATACATATATATATATATATATATATATATATATATATATATATATATATATATATATAAATGATAATACACAGCAAGTTATTTAAAATAAGGTTCTACACAAGTTAACTTACGTTTACGACATTCCACCGCACTCCGCGTCCTCTCTCGTCCACTGTCACACAAGCACTGAGCGGACTTTGACATGTACCTGTTGGCTTCCTACCCCTCTCTTGCTCTTCCTACCCCGCTCTTGCTTACAGCGCGCGCTCGCATACCTGCCTGCCTGCCTGCCTGCACGCATATCTGCCTGCCTGCTCGCTTACCTGCTTGCTTGCGGCGACCAGATTACGTCATTATAACTCCTTCTATACTGAGCAAAGGTAGAGATAATACGGATCAGCTGGCCCAATGCTAAAAAAATCCCATTCATAAAAATTATGAAAAAAATTTAAAATGTTCTTTTCTACATCCCCTATATCAGTAGGTAAAATATCAGGTTACAAAAACTAGCTAGTTTTCGAGTTATTAATTTTTAAAGTTGACTAATTTAACATGGAAGTTCCATTTATCTATGTTAAATTATATAGAGAACTTAAAAAATTAATAACTCGAAAACTAGCTCGTTTTTGTATACCTGATATTTTACCTACTGATAAGGGATGTCCGCGCTCCGAGCTGTCCGTGCTCCGAGTTGTCCTGCCTTGGCTCCAGGATGTCCGCGCTCCGAGCTGTCCGTGCTCCGAGTTGTCCTGCCTTGGCTCCAGGATGTCCGCGCTCCGAGCTGTCCGTGCTCCGAGTTTTCCTAGAAACACGTTTGGCTCCGAGCTGTCCGGCTCCCAGTTGACCGCGCTCCGAGTTCTCCGGATACCGATAGGGGATGTAGAGGAGAACATTTAAATTTTTTTTCATAATTTTTATGAATGGGATTTTTTTAGCATTGGGCCAGCTGATCCGTATTATCTCTACCTTAACTAAGTGAACATTTTTCAAACATTTTGATTGGCTAAATATGATCACGTGGGGTTCTGAGGTGTCATAAGTAAGTACTCAGTAAGAATAATAACACCGCCTTCTAAAACAAATACCGTTTATAAAATTTGCAAAACGATTATTAATAAATAAAAGAAACATTACAAGAAGGCACTTATTTCAGTTATTTATTAAACATTGTAATGCTTTGCAGATTATTAATTGTTCATTTTGAGCCGGGACATACATGTTCAAAATATGTCAATTACCCCAAAATACAAAACAATAAATTAATTTCATCGTTTTGATTGTTTAATTTTTTGCAATTTTTACTTTTTTTGTTATATTTACGATATAATAAAAATAATAATAAAAAAAGGCCGGTAATTGTAAGCATGCAGGGCGTTACGTTATATATATTTGTACTAAAAGTGGTCACCCATCTACCTCTGAAGTTGCTTGACTTCAGTGATCCATGATAATTAACAGTTGTTCATTTTAATTTATGGAAGGTGCTGTTCGATAGAACATCGTGCTCAGATGCGGCGAGCGAGCACCTCGGCTTAAGGTGGATTCACATGACGATTTTTATCACGCGACGCGAATAATGCGCACTTGCTGTAACATCCATTGGCGGCCATATTTGGCGATTAAAAGAAAAAGAGCATCGTAATTAACGCGATTCCCGGCGAATTCGCCACCGTATAGGATTTCAAAGCTTTTACGTCAAAATCGCATCGCATCGCCGTTGTCGCCATCTGATTCCGCCTTTAGATAATGTAAAAATCACAGACCTGAAGTCAATATATTGAATCAATTACAAGCGATTACAACACCAACACTCTTATTACAATTTGGCTGAAAGTAATTAATTTACTACATTTCTGATATCTTACTTGTTAGATTCAGTGGATTTTTAAAACCTAAAATCGTGAATTTTCAGGTGTTTCGTTACGGATACGTACGTAGTATAGTCAGTTTAAACTAATATTCTAGCGGTGTATCTACTGAAAATACGTCACGAATCATCTGGAAAATCACGATTTAAAGTGCTAAAAATCAAATGAATCTAAGATATCAAAAATTCAGCCAAATTGTATTAAGAGTGACATGCTTCAGTTGTGGAGGCTTCATGCAGACTGTACACCGGGTAAAAAGTTCTTGGATGGCAGAGGTGCCCAGTCGTCCCCCCTTCCACTACATATTTTAACATTGTGGGATAGGACATCCATCCCCCCCCCCCCCCCCCCCCGAGCCGCGAGCTGGATCTGCCCCTGGGGGTGCCAACGTAGTGTGGCAAGCTACGTCATCTGAGCGGCAGCAGCTTGAGCGGCGGAGTCTCAGTGGATTCCCTCGTAGAGCTCGGGCCGCGTACACCATCCGGCCACTTCCAATCTCGTCGTAGTACGGGTACTATAATAGTGCCTACAACCCGTGGGATTCGTTAGTTATACTTATTTTATATCTATATTTTTTTTTACAAGGATACACCCCTATATGAGCTTGAATATCGAGGCGAGGTATAATGGGTAGGGATAAGGTAGGAAAAGGATGGTGGTCATGCACGGTCTGTTACGTGTCCTAGCATTCGCTGAGGTGAGACTGAGGGAACCGTGGAAAACCTCAGTCAGGACGGACACCTCTACTTTTTGTCAATGGACCAGAGCCACATGAGGAACCACATGCACACAAGTGCATCTCTGCACTGGGTGGAAAGTAAGATGAATTTACCCCAGGGAGGGAGTAACGTGAATTTTACTTGAAACGTACGATCACCCATCTAAGTACTAACCACGCTCGAAGTAGCTTGACTTCGGTGATTTAACGAGAACCGATCCATTATAGTGCACTCTGCGCCACGCTCGACTCTGGTGCTCGGCCGGCTAGTGCAACTCGATCCCAATGACTTCAATTAGTGTTGAATAATAAGCATAAGTTATTATTAATAATAATATAAAAATAACAAATTAAAATACCAAGTAGATATTTTATCATTTTCAGGGAATAAATTTAATATATTTAATTGTATTTTTATACATGTATGAAATGTTTGTATTAGCTGTTTTGCTAAACAAAAACCTGATCGCATATATATAGGTTCTTATTTTTTTATCATACGCTGCAAAATCATGCGATTTTCTGTCTGCAACCATCCTTATAATGTACAACTTTAGTGTCCAGAAATTCACCCCCCACCCCATAATTTTATAAATCCAAACAATTCTGATCTTATAATAAAATATTAATAATAGTTATATGTCCAGTGAAAATGCTACTTTTTTTACAATGAGATATTAGAATATGAAAATAATTTTAGTGGCTTAATCGAAAAAATAATATGGTACTGTGAATTTTTTCACTGCCGCCCGTGACATCATCAAAGTAGACTTTCAATAATTTTTTAAAAATAGCTCCAGGTCTCAGAAAAATCTGAAAAAATTCACAGTACCATATTTTTACCCCTTCTTTCGATTAAGCCACTAAAATTTTCACATTCTAATATCTCATTTAAAAACATTGAAATTTTTAGTATTATTTTCTCTGATATCATTGGAACGTGAGGGCTGATGTTGTGGACTTGCAGTTCGGAACAGTTCTGTTCGGAGCAGCGGAGCGTCTCCAACGTGTCGGTGGCCTCGGGAGTGTACGAGACCATCGACGATGACATCGATGAGGTCCCCCAGAGCCGCCCCCGCCGCTCCCACCCAACGAGTACAAGCTGTGTGAGAGGGGCCGCCACCGAGGGGGGCTGCACGCCTTCTTCAAGATTCAGAGGTGAGTCAGTACTTGCTCTTAACCTTCTGGGTCATTTGGAGAACGCAATGTGCATTTTATTATTTATGTGAGAGAATGCAAATATCATATTAAATATTATTATAACCAAAACAATAATCTCGTTTCTTTCGAAAGAGAGAAATTAACTTAATATACTGAATTCATTTTAATCGTATGATACACATAATATCCTATTATAAGGCATATTTTGTACATAAAACACAAAAAAATAAAAGCCAAATCATGCATATAATTGAATGATGGTTTGATTTAATTCCAAACAGTTCAATATTAATCGTTGCAACTTTTTATTGCTAATATTGAAACTGGAAATACATTAGGAACATGATTACGAGTATATAATATATGTAATTAAATAATTAATTTTTTATATTTTGTGCTTATTTATTTATATACATATAAATAAATATATATATATATATATAATAAATATATATATATATATATATATATATATATATATATATATATATATATAATATATATAATATATATATATATATATATTACATAATATATAATAACTTTCTGTAATTATCCGCTTGAATTTCTACATAAGGAACTCAAAATCTAATGAATATGTTGACTTACTGTAGAGTGTAGTTTGTACATATGTATTTGTTGTATCTGTATTAACAACAAATACAACAATAGAAAAGAAAACATTCGTTTTTTTAAGCACTTTTACGCACACACTCTAAAAAAGAATGCGTTACATTCACTCAATATTCAATCATGACCGGGCACTTGACGCAGTGGTATACACCTCTGATAAGTAATCGGATAGTCGTGAGTTCGATCCCAGCTATGCACCGCCAAACTTTTCACAAGTAGCGGTTGCTAAAGAACACCCACTCGTGCATCCGGGAGGTGATTGATGGCATCCTCCATCAATTGCCGACCATCCTGACTAAGGTTTCCATGGTTTCCTCAGTCACAACCAGGCGAATGCTGGGATGGATTGCTTAGGCCATGGCCGCCCCGGTTTGGAAGGGATCCACAAAAGTAGGGTCTACAAAGAGCCGGGAGGTTAAATTCAATTCAGTCACTTAAATGTGGCCAGTACCCCATAACTAGGGTTCAGTTAAAAAGCTAAAAAAAAAAAAAAAATATTCAATCATCAAACTAAAAACCATATACCTTATTATTTATAACGGTAATAGTTATAACATTTTTTTTGTACGTGGCAATAAGAAGTATATAACCTGTTCGAGACATTATGTGAGCAGAAAATTGCACATTACTTTCGAGGAAATTTTGCATCTAAATTCCCCACTGTCGTTATGTTTACATTATTATAATATGTGCATGCATGCATGTGATGTTTTATTTTTTACGTATATATATATTTTTAATAATTGTTTAAAAAAAAGCAATGCACGTAATTAAATTTTGAAAAAAATACATTTAAAACAAAATTTTTAAAAACATTTTTCTTGTTTATTTTTTTCTGAAACATAGTTAAGTGCCATGTGTATATATACGCATAAATTTTTATGTTATAAAAAATTATTTCGTAATTGCAGAAACATAAAGCAGCATCTTAAAGGGATACATGCCTCAAATTACAAATTAGACAGACATTAAGTGTTGCTCGAGTTTATAATAAACATTCGTATTATTTTTACATGCGCGCGGTGCGACTGTGCGAAGTCGCGCTGTAAAGAAAGTCCTTGCTGACATCACAACTCACAGCTAGCACCGATTAGCATTGAGTTGTGACGTCATCAAGGACTAAATTTCTTACTTTGAACTGCGACTTCGCACGGATGCATCACGCGTGGAAAAAAATGATGCGAATGTTGATTATATACTCTAAACCCACTTGGTGACTGTCTAATTTGTAATTTGAGGCCTGTATGCCTTTAATTAGCAACATAAATACCTTGTTGATTGTTGGTGCTTACAAAATTTCCCATAGACTTTGTGCAATAATAAAACAATATAAATTTAATATATTATATAACGCAATCCAAGGACTTTCAGGTGACTGCTGTGGCTTTAAGTAAAGAATTTTTGAAATCTTGTTAGTTTGCTTCAACTGACTGTATTTTAAAATTAATCTCCAATGTCATTAATTTCTTTTAAAAGAAAGAGAGAGAGAGAGAGAGAGAGAGAGAGAGAGAGAGAGAGAGAGAGAGAGAGAGAGAGAGAGAGAGAGATGATCGAGAAAAAAAACTGTATTAAAGGCAGATATTAAATTAAATAAAAAACATATTTATGTTAAATTGTGCGTACTAAATTATATATTATACGATTTATTGATTCATTAACACACAAGAAATAAAAGAATAATTTTATTTTTTCTAAACAAGGTGCAAACTTCAAACTTTTTGTATGCAGCACCTTCTCATGCAAGTTTTAGAATAATCTTGTGATTATTCTATTTCAATTCAGTTGCTCCAAGACCCGTTCAACTCAGTTCTGCATCGACGGCACCCTTGAAGACCTTCAGTCCTTTGTCCTGAGCGTCGCTGTAGCCTGGCAGGGTGTCCTTGCAGCGCTGCAGCCACGTCTTCACACGGGGGTGGTTTTCTGCGGGGCAGCGGAGGGCCTCCTGCAACAACGAAGACACCAATGGACAATTTGCATCAACTTTTTTTACTAGCTCAATCGAAAGAGGAGGTCGAAAAATACACCTGTGAATTTTATAAGATTTTAATTCGTACTGCATCATGGCTAAAATAGAGATGTAAAGAGGTCACGTAACCTGGAGGCGGCGCCCGTGACGCCTATGACGTCATTGAACTGTTCGGTCAAACAAACGATCGACTTTATAACGCTTGTAAACAACCACGTTGCTATGGAAACAAGCAATAATTAATTTATTGTTTACTAGCGTTAAAGGCATACAGGCCTCAAATTACAAATTAGACAGTCACCAAGTGGGTTTAGAGTATATAATCAACATTCGCATCATTTTTTTCCACGCGTGATGCATCCGTGCGAAGTCGCAGTTCAAAGTAAGAAATTTAGTCCTTGATGACGTCACGAAGTCCTTGATGACGTCACAACTCAATGCTAATCGGTGCTAGCTGTGAGTTGTGACGTCAGCAAGGACTTTCTTTACAGCGCGACTTCGCACAGACGCACCGCGCGCAGGTAAAAATAATACGAATGTTAATTATAAACTTGAGCAACACTTAATGTCTGTCTAATTTGTAATTTGAGGCCTGTATACCTTTAAGGTGGATTCACATGGCGATTTTTACCATGCGACGCGACGCGAATAATGCGCACTTGCTGTAACATCCATTGGCGGCCATATTGGGCGATTAAAAGAAAAAGAGCATCGTAATTAACGCGATTACCTGCGAATTCGCCGCCGCATAGGATTTCACAGCTTTTAAGTTAAAATCGCGCCGCGTCGCCGTTGCCGCCCATGAAAATCCACCTTTATATAGACGATCGTTTGCTTCACCAGGCAGTTCCAATGACGTCAAAGGCGTCACGGGCGCCGCCTCCAGGTCACGTGGCCTCTTTACATCTCTATTTTAGCCATGATGCAGTACGAATAAAAATCTCATAAATCATAAAATTCATAGGTGTATTTTTCGACCTCCTCTTTCAATTGAGCTAGTAAAAAAAAATTAAAAATATTTATGCAAATTGTCCATGGTCAGTGGTCACCAACGTATTATAGTTTCGGGGGGGAAGGGGGAGGCTATCCTGCAATGTTATATATATATATATATATATATATATATATATATATATATATATATATATATATATATATATATATATATATATAAAGATATATATATATATATATATATGTGCCATGTGTATGAATGTTATTTTAATGTCTGTTTTAATTTTTATTGATAATGACAAGCTTCAACTTAAAAATGCCGCAGCGCCGCATTCTGACATCGCTCCGTAAGGTTTCTTAGGAGAAAAATTTTATTTATTTTTTCATTCAAATTCTATGCTGCACAAAATCTAGAATATTTTTTATGTCGTGTGGATAAAGTGATCTTTCCCATGGCTCATATGAATTATTAATCTTGCCCTCCGTCGGAAAGAATTAAAAACCAGGTACCGCTGGGTTAAAGGAGAGGAAGCTTGATAGAACATGTCGTCGCGCGCAGTTCGCGCGCTAGATTTTCATTGGCTGAGAGAATTGTGTCGTCAATGTTGAAGCTTCTCATTCTAAGTGCATTTAATACTGTATCATGTTTAATTTTTAAGTTAAATTTATAAGTTTTTTTTGTCTCTATGTTGTATTATGTACAGCCACATGAGAAATAAATAAATAAATAAATAAATAAATAAATAAATAAATAAATAAATAAATAAATAAATAAATAAATAAATAAATAAATAAATAAATAAATAAATTTCTCCGACTTTGAATAGGGATATGGGATATGGATGTAGAAGTTTTACTATAGTGCAACAGAGAATTATTTAAGTATATTTATTTATAAATTATTTAATTTAAGGTTCACAAGCGTGATAGGAAATGATAAAATTATACTAACTTTAAGAAGGGCTCCCCATTCTCATCTTGCTAAAAGTTAACTATTTTATAACGAATTTCGTATATATAAGTCGATATGTATATATGTATATGTAACACATTTCAAAACACACGAAACTGTCATTCATATATATAATATCATGAATTTATAAGTTTCTCGAAATCTTTGGTGTCTATTTTATATTATTATAGTATAATTATCCACATTAAAAAAAATTGCTGTAACAACAAGAATTTTGAAAACAAAAAGCTAAATATTTAAACAAAAAGGAAATTTCATAGGCATCAAAAGATATATAATATAAACTCTAAAAGAAATAGTAATGTAATGAAAAAACTACTTGTGTAGCAGCACCACACATTAACATTGACTTTAATAATTATATAATAGAGTACACGCATGTATAATGCATATGCCTATTTTAGTAACTATAATTCAATAATGTACAATTTGCACAAAATTCGATGTAATCACTCCTAATTAATTGGTGATATTTCGCAAGTAGTCCTACAGAGCAGCAGAAGAGCTCAGTTCGTCAAAGCAAGTAGACTATTTGCGAAATATCACCAATTAATTAGGAGTGAATACATCGACTTTTGTGCATATTGTACATTATTGAATTATATATAGAACAGTTACTAAAATATATAGGCATATGCATTATATGCGTGTACTCTATTATATAATTATTAAAGTCAGTGTTAATGTATGGTGCTGCATAAAAGTTCAAGGAGCGGCGGAGATTGTATGATATGGAGATATGGTATGTAAAAACACATCAACTTATAATTATAATATTGATAAGAGATAATAAGATCTCACCACCAAGCTAGACACGGTAGAAACGCAGCAGAAGTCCGCGATGGTGAAGTTGTCCCCGGCGATGTAGTCGTTACCCTCGAGGAACTTCTCCATCAAATCGTAAGCCTCAAACACCTTCTGACGATTCTCCTCGGGGATCTCCTTGCATTTCAGGAACAGGAGTGGGAACTGCCAGGAAGGAAAATATCATTGTGTTGAGAATTTAAATAAAACTGATTTATCTCTCTCTATACACTTTTAAATATACGATATCAAAAGACAAAGACATGCAGCTATATATAAACAATTATATATACAGACGCGATATGAGTGATATATTTTTTCTTAAGATGTTAATCGATGGAAAATTAGACTGTCCTGAAACTCTAGCTAAGCTCAGTCTAAATGTACCAGCGAGACAAAACAGATCGTCTCACCCTTTCTACATACCAAACCCAAGAATTGATATTGATAAATATTCTTTTATTTCCAGAGTTCAATCATTTTGCAATGAACTGTGCAGTAAATACGAGCTTAACATTTTTCGTCAATCTTTGCAAGAAATTGCAAGAATATGTAAATAACTCAAATGCATGCTTAATTATTTAATAAATATTATATATGTTACCAAGATTTTAGTTGTATAATAATTTTTGTACGTGTGTATATTTTAATTAAGAATTTCTTTGTATGAACTATTGTATTCTTCATAATCGGATATATTACCTAACCTATAGTCTCTTTTCTGAATAAATATAAATAATAAATTAATTTATTATTTAGCATAATCCATGCAGCTATTACACTAACAAAGAAGGATATTATACCCCCACCGATTTTGATGCAACTTGCAAAACGTTAAATAGCGTCATAAAGTTAGTGTGAACCTATATAGTGTCACTGCTGGAACTACGTGCGTCTGGCGAGGAATGCTGTATATGTTTATAACATTGTAAAATCATGTAAATGCTCTGTCAGCAGCCACAGCATAATTTTACAGAAAGTACTACACCATAATTAGTTGTCAAATACTTTCGGACAAGTATAAAAAATATTTCAACTTCGTATGTAAGTGATTTCTTTCCTAAAAATTTGATAATTTTTGTGATTCTCCCCATGCTATAGGTATTGCCGTATCCTCGATGCAAAGAGCAAATTTTTCAGACGTCAGCGCCATCTCTTGGTCCTTTATGTCTTCTATACCCAGCATATAATATATGATGATAATGGAACCCCTAACTTGATACAGCCTTCCACTTTTACTATATTGGCTCTGAGCTTCTATAGTGTAGTGATTATGTTAAATTGTATTGTCTTTAAAGAGTCTAAAATACCCCAATTACTGATAATAGCAACGATGTAATTTTTCTGAAACTTAATTATCTATAGTGAAAACTATATAGTCATATTGCTCCAATATTGGCTGCCATCATATATATATATTATAGGGCTCGATTCACGAAGCAGTTAGCCAGGATTCTAACCACGTTTAACTTAACCACGTTAACTATAGATAGGTAGTTTAACACGTAAAACAGGTATATAAACGTGGTTATAAATTAAACGTGGTTAGAAACTTGGCTAACAGCTTCGTGAATCGCACCCATATAATATCCAATAGCAACTTTTACTCTAGTTACTGAACCAGATATCAGCATTGGAGAACTGCAACTTACAATTAGTGTATTTCATTAAAATAATAAATAAACATCTACTTATGTTGTCGATTTTAAATTTTATCATGTAGACTTACTGTGATATCTACAAGTCTCGGGAAGAGTACCCCAGTGTCAAAATGCAGTCTCTGGTCCACGATGGCTCTCTTCTGCAAGTCCTTGGGGTAGAGCGAGTCGTCCTTTCCGTACTTGGACACCAGGTACGCGTTGATGGCGTGGCTGAAAGATGGAGGATATTTAGAACTCGGACTGACGATTTGAGGGACGACTTACCTGTCCCAAATGATGAAACCGTCATCATCCAGACAAGGCACCGTGTGCTGGGGGTTCACCTGTCACAAGAGCGTGTTAGTTAGCAAATTAACATCGACACGTGGAAGTATTATAATAAAATCAACCCTTTCGACTTTTTCGTAACATATTCTCGAAAACAGACACTAAAAATACAGACACGGAACTTCCAGCATTCCTAGAATGTACAGTTGATCGTCGCCTCGGAAAATTTCCCTTTGCAGTCTTGTTATCATTGCACTATATATGGTCCATAAGAATAACACAGGGCATGGTGATTAACAAAGCTGCAAGAGGGAAATTTTCCAAGGCGACGAGTGTACATTCGATTCGCAACATTTTTGTTATGGATATTCTTGAGTGCCATATGTTGTTCATTTATTGTTGATGCCATGATTTTATATTGGAATTTTGGGGTTTTCAAAGTGCTTCTTAATATATAGAATAATTTATAGCGTAGAAGTGTCAGAACATTTGAAACACTACTTAAAAAAAGTTCATACTCATAATATATGTGGAAATTAAAAGACTGCAAACGGATACAATGCAATGCAATACCATATAATGCCTCAAAATTTTATATTTTTCAAATTTTTATTCCTTTTTTAAATATATATGGTATTATCTGTTGGGGCCATTCTCCAGAAATAAACAGACTCTTTATTTTACAAAAGAAGGTAATCCGTACGTCTCATGTTTTTTATGAAAAAGAGAGGTTCTTGTGTAAAAATATTTAAAGAGCAAGGTATTTTAACACTACCTTGTATATTCATTATGGAAAGTGTAATGTTTGTAAAGAGAAATATGGCAGATTTTAAATAACATGAAGTGCATCATTATAGTCATAACACCAGAAATCTAAAAAATGTAATAACTCCAATTTATTGTAAAATGAATATGTATAAAAAGGGACCCTTTTTGAGTTGCTTGTCTTTGTATAATAAGCTGCCTAATGATGTGAAGTGCATCGAAAATTTAAATGTTTTTAAAGTGAGTGTTAAAAAGTGGTTGGTAAATAAGTGTTTCTATATTGTACAAAACTACATGGACTATGAATGACTTCAAGTAACGTTAATTGATTTTATTTCTTAGCTTTTAGATTGACTTAATTGTCCTATAAACCTCAACATATATCATGTATATGAAAATATGATTATAGGAACCAATGGAATTAATAAAAGAATTTTGATACGTAACATGCACGACTGCTTGGTGCATCATCAACAGTCATGCATTGTTACCCTTGACTGACCTTGATAAGCTCAGGGCTCAGGTGCTCCTTGGCGAACAAGTTGATGGTCTTCCTCTCAGGCTTCAGACCGAGGGCCTCCAGACAAAGGTACACCCCACGGCTGGGGGGACTTAAGTCCATGCAGTACAAAGTCATCGGCATCTGTAGCAGCATGTTGTGTTTTAAAATAAAATTTATTCCGATTTATTGCTAAGTTGAACAGAGCGGGAAAATTATTGAATATTCATATTTAAGTGACCACACGCGTACGCGTTTTTCCGAGGTCACTCATAAGTATTTTTTTTTTATGCCAAGAAAGACACGCCGGTCGCTAAAACACTTAGCAATTTACATTAATTATAATTTTAAATTACTGACTAAACTCAGGAAAATTTCAAATAATTATCAGAAAAACAATACATTATATTATAAGGAATTTATTGCGGATATTGTTAATTTTTACGTATATAATGTTAAGGGAGCGAGCATCGAGCATATGGACTTCGTCACGAATTTTTCATTAAAAGCTCAGCAACATCAGGCGTGCGGATCCAGGGGAGCTGCAGCACCTTATATATATTATAGGTAGCTCTCCCACCCCCCCTCACCTGTTTTTTTTTCTGGATCCGCGACTGAGCAATGTATAATATATATTATTTATTTCATTATTTATTTAATTCACCCAAAGCACATACAATATGAACAAATAATGACATGACAAGGCATATAAATATTGGGCGTATCCTGCTTGCACGTATATCCCACAACAATTTTTCATCATTAATTACATCATTTTAATTCTCGTTTTAATTTTATAATAAACATACAGTACATACATCACATGGCAGTATTAATTGACAAATTAATCGTAAAAATTTAACAATAATACACACCTTGCTAGGTTATTCGAGCAGCTAGTCAGATCGAGGATGCCGGCGAACGGATGGGTTCTGGGAGAGTTTTTTGTCTGCGGAGTCTCTCTCTGTTATTTCACGTATCATGCAGTGAGCCGAGCCAATAGAATCGTCGCACGGTTATATTATAACCTCACAAAGTCATGTAGCAAAAAAAAAAAAAAAAAAAATCATCGCGCTATCATAATTGAGATAATAATTTGATAGTAGTACTAGTCATATGTGTCAAAAAACATATCTTTATATAAAAATAAATAAATTTAATTTATATTTTTAAATAAAGTTATGTTTTTTTAAACTAAAGATGACCATGCAAATATTAAATATTACGCGTTACTTAAGGCTTAACCTGAGATATTCGGACGAAAAAAGTCGTATCGACAGATGTTCTTGAAATTAATTTGGTAGACTTACAACAATTGTCCAAATACTACTGATTTTTTTTTTCAGATTTTTTTAACCGTTGGTTTAATTATAATTAATTTATTTCAATGTGTATTTTGTATCCTTTCAATGTTAAATTTTTTAATTAACATTACACAAAAACGGCTCGAGAATTTTTTTAAAATTTTACACAGATTAAAAGCTAATTTTTTGGACTATTTTTCTGCATATATTTCGAACCGTGGCGATGATCGTTTCCTATATGACCTAAGAGACTTGGCAACGCTCTCAGGGACTGTAGTTACCACCCCCTCCTAAAAAAATATTCGCATTACTATTGCAACAGTGTTGCCAGATTTGCCAGTGAAGCCACGCCTCTTGACCTTGATGGACAAATTCTCAGGTTATACTTTAAGGTATAACCTGAGAATTTGTCTGTCAAGGTCAAGAGGCGTGGCTATAGTGGCAACACTGTTTGCATTGGAATACGCATAAATTTTTAGGAGGGGGTGGTGACATCAGTCCTTGAGAACGTTGCCACATTTCTCATCACATATAGAAAACAATCATCACCATGGTTCAAAATATATGAAAACAATTCAGAACAATAGTCTAAAAAATTAGATTTTAGTGAAAAAAAATTAAAGAAACTGTTGTGTAGTTTTTTTGCAATGCTAATTAACAAATTTAACATTGGAAGGATACAAAATTCTCATTTAAATAAATTAATTATAATAAAACCAACTGTTATAAAACTCCGAAAAAAATCAGAGCCAATTTGACGATTGTTGTAAGTCCACCAAATTAATTTGAAGAAAATCTGTTGTAGCGAATTTTTCGTCCAAATTTCTCAGGTTAAGCCTTAATGAAATAAAACAGCAATGTAGTCGATCCTTAATTTTTTGTCACGTACGTTACAAAGTTTACCTAATACTATCTTATCACAGTCCTCATTGAGCTACTACGATTATTTTCAAAAGTTTTAATATATAGTTCGTTAATATATTTTTAAAAATTTTCAATTGAAATTTTTGACTATAATATACATTATATATATAAGGTGTCCACAGAAATTCGCACGAATTGACAGTCATATTAAAGTATGAAGCACGATAGTAACATGAACATGCAATACATCAAATTAAATCTCAACAATCAACATTTTTAAAATTGTAAGCAAAAAAGCATTGTGTGGACTTGTCTTCTTTTGAGACGAAAAAGGAATAAAAATGGCCTTTTCTGAGCTCCAAACTCCGCAGAATCAGCTTTCACCTGAGGGGGATTGTCCTTATTTAATCTTTCGCTTGATTAAAAATTTTACCTACACAAATTACCACAAGGCCTGTCCACATGATCACCGTTGATACCTCGGCACACGTCCAGCCGGACCTCCAGTTGTCGCCACACGTTGCGCAGAATTGACGGTGTGATTGACTCGATTGCTGCGATGATGTGCGCTTGAGTCTCGGACGTCTCACAAAGGTGTCTTAAAGAATGTGTCTTTCACGTACTGAAAGCAGTGGCGTAGCCAGGATTTGCCTAAGGGGGGGGGTTTCCTCAGGATAAAGATTGAGAACAGCCCACTGGGGGGTTTGGGGGGCGAAGCCTTTCAATGGCCCGCCGCAGGCGCGTTTTTTTTTTTAAGGACACGCCCCTTTTTTAGGGTAAAATCATGAAAAAATACTATAATTAGAGAATAAAACATATGGCCTAATGCATTTTTTTAACATTTTATATTTTTTTCACCCCGTAATAATTAAAGCTTTGAGTAAATCATTTTAATTAAATCAAGTAATTTATTTAACCACTCTTTTATATTATTTTTATAGAATCAAAGTACGTGTCATTTAATTGATTTTTAAAATTTATTTAATAATCCAAGTTCACATCATTAATTCATTAAGATATTTTTTAAAAAAAAAAGTGAATTTCTTCTCCTATTTTTGTTAAATTTTGTCTACACCGCGTGGAGCAACCAATTAAATGAAAGTGCGGCACATGTGAGAGCGTTTTAATTTATACAATAGTAGTTATACATGCATGCAGTTTGTAAGGGAAATAAAACATTTATTTATAAGTTACACTGTTTCCTGTTAAAATTAGAAACTAAAATATAATTTGTTTATTTTAAAGAAAAGACTACTTGATATCCCCTAAATTTCAATTTTTTATTTATTTATTATTTTTTTTTAAATTCTATAATTTTTTTCTTTTTTCCTCTTATATCCAGTCATTACTCGATCTTCATGGGGGGGGGGTTACACCCCGAACCCCCCCCCCCCCTTGGCTACGCCACTGACTGAAAGAAGTCGGGTGGGGTGAGATTGGGAGACCCAGAGGCCCTCAAGAAGTGGATACATCATGGCCGATCCAGCGAGCTAGGAATATCTAGCTCACAAGCCTCAGACGATCACGCACTGCATGCCCACAGTGAGAAGGCATCTTGGTGGAATATGACGTTGAAGCCACACTCCTCTTTAGCTAGGAGCAGCTGAGGGATGTCACAATGCTCCAACAGGTCCAGGCAGTTGTCCTACCTCACTCTATCCGGCTGACAAGACACCTTTGTGAGACGTCCGAGACTCAAGCAGCGTATCATAACAGCAATCGAGTCAATCACGCCGTCAATTCTGCGCAACGTGTGGCGAGAACTGGAGGTCCGGCTGGACGTGTGCTGAGGTATCAGCGGTGATCATGTGGACAAGCCTTGTGGTAATTTGTGTAGATAAATTTTTAATCAAGCGAAAGATGAAATAAGGACAATCCCCCTCAGGTGAAAGCTGATTCTGCGGAGTTTGGAGCTCAGAAAAGGATATTTTTGTTCCTTTTTCGTCTCAAAAGAAGACAAGTCCACACAATGCTTTTTTGCTTACCATTTTAAAAATTTTGATTGCTGAGCTTTAATTTGATGTATTACATGTTCATTTTACTATCGTGCTTCATACTTTAATATGACTGCCAATTCGTGCGAATTTCTGTGGACACCCTGTAATATACTGTCTATCCTTTTATTCGAAACAAACCCTTATTTAGCGGGTATATGGCCGCGCACTTTAATTTTAATAATTTTTCAAATATAATTCCTGGAATTCTGAGAAAAATTAAGTGTATTAAGACTATTAAGCATTTTTGTTATACCTTCTATTTATTTCTAAAATACTTCAAGTCCAATTGCTTAATTTAATATATCTATATATAGAAATTTGTTAAATGATGAACGAGTCCCCGCCATGAAGAGGGGGGTAGGGGGAGGGGAGCTTTGTTTAAAATGAAAATTAAGGGTAAGGTAACGCCACCAATGTTAAAAAAAAATCCCTCACACCAAAATTCTGAAAAAAAATTAAAATGTTCTCCTCTACACCTCCTATCAGTATAGCTAAAATATCAGGTACACAAATTCGATCTAGTTTTTGAGTTATGAATTTTTAAAGTTGACTACTTTAACATGGAGAAATGGAACTCCCATGTTAAATTAGTCAACTTTAAAAATTCATAACTCAAAAACTAGATCGAATTTGTATACCTGATATTTTAGCTACTGATAGGGGGTGTAGAGGAGAACATTTCAATTTTTTTTTTCAGAATTTTTGTGTGAGGGACTTTTTTTAACATTGGTGTGGCGTTACCTTACCCTTAAGGGAACACCTCAGTCAGGATATAGACACCTCCACTTTTTTTCAATGGACCAAAGTGATGTCTAGGGGCCGGATCTCCAGTTTTTCCAGTTATACAAATATATATGCTACATTGATTCTGACTTCAAATGTTCAAGAATCATGAAGTTTCATTGCCAAAAATGCTAAAAAAGTTTGAACTGGAAAAAACTGTTTTTGAAAAGTGAGAACTGTTTCAGTTTTTTAAACTTTTTCCAGTTTATAATAACTGGAAATGCAGTTTTGTCTTACAACAGAATGGTTTTCGTGATAAAAATTATAATTAAATATTTGCATTATTATTTTTTGTTTTTCCTCCATCTTTACACCGGCCACAATGATGGTGTTTCACGAATTTTCTTCACTGCAGACAATGGTACTTTATCAAAATATATTAAAAATATATATTTATATCAAAATATTTAGCATTCTGAATGCTTCCAACATGCGCAGCGGCCAGATCTGTTGTGCGACTTCACAACTATATAGCGGTATCATGCATGGTACTGAAATTTGGAAATTTGTACCTCTCACGTGTATGGACATGTTGAACCGTTGAACGCTCATTCTCATTATATAAAAAATTGTTCACGAAAAAGCGTCACAACTTCAAAATTACTAATCTTGAGACGGAGCTTGTAATTAACTGCTACTTCAATATATATTATATAGCATCAGATCAAAAATGTGTTCTGTCTGAAAATTATTAATATTTTTTGTTATGAGTCCAAAATTATTTTTTATTAAAAAAAAAACACTAAATTCTATTTTTGAGGGTTTAAAAAGGTAAAAGGTTTTTAAAACTGGAAAAAACTGTTTTTGCGTCACTGAACTGGAAGTGAACTGATTTCAGGAAAATTGAAAACTGTTTTTAGGAAAAAATTGAACTGGACCCAATGCTGGCCCGGAAATCACATTTTCAAAAACTGGAAATCCGGCCCCTAGTGATGTCCACAGCCTGGGGATCAAACCACACACAATAAGCGCATCATCACCGCACTCTGAGTGTTGGAAAGCGAGATAAAAATTAAATTAGTCCAGTTACCCCAGGAAAGAAGGCTTCAATATTTCATATAATTATAGTTTAATTCGCTTAAAATGAATATACAATTTTCTGTTGTTCAAGACTTTCAAGAGAAAATGCAAGTAAAGATTGGTTTACACTGCGGCAGTTGTGGTTACATCACTATATATGGCTCACAGTTTGGGGTCCTGCATGCGGTTACCAGCTCCCTGAACTTCTCAATCCTATCCACGCCCACCTCCGCAGGCCCCAACAAATTAAACTCTCTCGCCGTCCTCCTGATAAAAGAATACTTTCCCACATCATTGTTGCTTCCCTGATACTCGAGCTTCCATTCATGGTCCCTTCTCCCCAAACATCTCCCCCTCTCCACCTTTCCACTCATCTCCTCTACATGGCCAGAAATTTGACCAGCTTGGCTGAGCTTCACACTGTAACTGAGAGTAGCGGCGCCACTGAATCGCAGCGGTACGGCCCGGTTCATCCTCTTTGGCCCGGTTCTCGCTGGCTGCGCGGGCAATTTTAGCCAGCAAGAACCGGGCAGTGCCGAACATTAATTTATATAACAACGCCGACACTCTCCAGTGAAGCTCATCTGTTCAAATCCCTGGCCACAAGACACGGAGGCCTCGAATCTGGACTGTTATGCATATATGGTTAAAAGAAAACTGACAAAATAATGACGGAAATATTCTCTATCCAAATATTATATACAATAAAAAAAATGCCATGAAAGTTATTGTTCATTTGCATGCAGTTAAATGCAGTATATAATATATATAGGTCATGCCAGTGCAGCAGGCTCTGCTTGTCAATCTTCACAAGCAAATTCGCTACCTCAAGTCAAAGTATTCGATATTATATATTATATAGGACCGCTTATACAAGAAAATTTTCCTTGCTTGCTCGCTGCTTGAGCTGTAGACCATGGATTTTCTTCATGCTGTGGACAACCTTTGTCCTCCCTGCTCTGGAAATGCAGTTTAAATTTCTGGCGCGGGTGACTAAAAACGGCAACATAACAAAAATTTGTTATTAATTGTAAAGTTGTTATTTTTGTTTATTTTAAATTAAATATATTTTTAATAATTATTAAAAAATTATCACTAAAATATGACAAAATATAAAACAACTTTTTTCTCAAAATCATGTTGGTACCTCCGGAAATCAATCAGCTGGCTGGAGGCTGGCGCAGCAAAACAAAAATATTTCTGAGTTCTCACATTTCTGCAATATAATGACATTGAAGCTTGTGTTATCGTTACGAAACTGCATATCTAGTGTTAGAGGTAGCTGTGCAAGGTACAGCAGTGTGGCGAGCAGTGATAATTTGATCGCTTGCTGGCACCCAGACACGCCCATTCTGTACGAGCACACGCGACCCCTGCCTGCCGGCGAGGCTGCCGCGGACCCCGGGGTGTTGAAGAAGGCTGATTTGTCGAGCCTCCGACGCGCCCAGCCGGACGAGATGGTTCGTCAACACCTGATGGACCTCACCGCCACCACCAAGCACCGCTGGTTCCCGCGATCCAGGGACAAGAAACTCCGCAAACGACCCGTGGACCGCGAGTTCCTCTGAACAACATACTGTGTATGCATACTAGTTGAAGTTGACTGACCTTTTTATTGTAATAAATATCATGTAAATTAATTGAAGTTTATTTATTCAAAATGTTACAACATGAAACCTTCAAAAAGAACTGAAATGTGACACGCCCCTTTTTTTAGGGTATAAAAATGTAAAAAAATACTATTATAGAGAATGTATGGCCTGATGATGCAATATTTTTAAAATTTTATGTTTTTTACACCCCATTTATTTAATTTCTTTCCAATATTATACGTGTACTAACGTAATTAAAGCTTTGAGTAAATAATTTTAATTAAATCAAGTAATTCATCTAATAAACACTTTTATATTATTTTTATTAGTTTCATGGTGCGTGATTTTTTTTGAAAAAAAGACGTGTACTATAATTTTTTTCGAAGAAAAGTTGCAGCGAATTTCTAATTTTGTAAATCGTAAATTATGTAGTTACGTTACAGTTACAAAATTTTTGTCACTTCTTTTTCTTATAAAAAAATAGACCATATTTTAAGACGATGTACTGATATGCGAGCAAGAAAAAATATTTATATTTAAATTTTCAAAAAAGGCAAAACAATTTGTAAAACAGGGCAGTCTCCTATACAGACAGACTGCCCTGTGTAAAATTAAGGATAAGAAAACACGAACAATCGGTTGTTGATAGTCCCATTTGATTAACATGTAAACCTTAGCAACCTCATAATAAGTCTGATTTTTTTTAAGAGACAGTTCTTAGCACCAAAAAAATGTGGACAAAAGTTCAAAACAATCGGACGATCCAATTTTGTTAAATGAATTTTTTAAATTTTTAGTATAGGGCTTTTTTCCCATGGAGACCTTAACTAAGAAATTAATTTAAAAAAATTGGATCGTCCGATTGTTTTGAAATTTTGTCCATATTTTTTTGATGCCAAGAACTGTCTCTCAAAAAAAATTCAGAATCAATATGAGGTTGCTAAGGTTTATATGTTAATCAAATGGGACTACAACAATCGATTGTTCGTGTTATCTTACCCTTAATACATTTAAAAAATCGGATTTTTTTAACTTCAATAATAAATTCAAATATATACGTACTGTACAGTATTATACATGAGACAATGAAACTAGCAATTGTAAGATGTAATATTATACCTATATAATTAATTAAAAAATAATAAAATACTATACATAATTTTTATTTTTATGTTGAACATCATGTGGGGAATGTTTTCAACATTTTTTATACTTTAAATTGTTGTCTTTTCGTATACAAGAACATAATTAAATAACTTAATAATGAATACTACATAATATAATTATCATAATATAGAATTATACCATACTTATTATAATCATAATACTGCAATGTAGACTGATTTTAAATAAATTAAAGATATATTAACGATGTGTTTTGGTGATATACGTATTTTTAAAATTTTTTTGTAAAAAAATTTTTCATAAAATTTTAGCTAATCCGTCGTGTACCATTTTTTGTTAATTTTTCCTTAAAATTTGCTAAGGTTCAGCTCTCAATGAGGGGGGGAAGGGTCCCCCCCCCCCCCCCCTTGTCTACGCCCCTGCATTTGGCCTGTGTGCTCTTTCTTCCCGTGCTCGCCCGCTGCTGCCGCGCGCGCCGCCGCCACGAGCATGCTGCCTGCAGAGGTATCCGGAGAACTCGGAGCGGGGGCAACTGGGAGCCGGACGGCTCGGAGCCAAACGTGTTTGCTAGGACAACTCGGAGCGCGGACAACTCGGAGCGCGGACAACTCGGAGCTCGGACAACTCGGAGCGCGGATATCCTGGAGCCATGGCAGGACAACTCGGAGCGCGGACAACTCGGAGCACGGACAACTCGGAGCCATGGTAGGACAACTCGGAGCGCGGACAACTCGGAGCGCGGACAACTCGGAGCAACGTATAATATACATATTCGGATCAATTTCAGCTATTTTCATCATAATGTCATTATCAATATTTCTCTGCATTCTTATATGCACATCAAGTTTCATATATTCTATAGCAACCATTTATAATTTATTATTATATTATTTATATTATGCTTATAATGCGGATTGATAAAATGTTCAATCAGATAGGTGTCGTTTCCTTACCTTCATCATGATGACCATTTTTTATAAACTTTGTGATTTTTTATGTTTTTATTACATGACTTCTGAATCATTGATGATTTCTTCATTAACTAACTTAATTAACTGTAATTTTGTATTATTGTTAATATTGGGCTAATGAACTGAAATATTTTTTTTGTATAAAGTTATTGTATTCAATATTATTATGAGAAATAAATAAAGCCCTTAGTCTTCAATGAATGTTTTGTATTATTTAATTTCAAATATTAGATACACAAGGAACTTTAAAACGACGAATGAGGTGGATAATTAAGTGGATAAATTAAGTAGAAAAATATAATTATAAATGGTTGCTATAGAATATTTTATGTGCATATAAGAATGCAGAGAAATATTGATAATGACATTATGATGAAAATGATTCCCGGACAACTCGGAGCGGGAGTTCTCCGGATACCGATGAAAATAGCTGAAATTGATCCGAATATGTATATTATACGTTGCTCCGAGTTGTCCGCGCTCCGAGTTGTCCTGCCATGGCTCCGAGTTGTCCGTGCTCCGAGTTGTCCGCGCTCCGAGTTGTCCTGCCATGGCTCCAGGATGTCCGCGCTCCGAGTTGTCCGCGCTCCGAGTTGTCCGTGCTCCGAGTTGTCCGCGCTCCGAGTTGTCCTAGCAAACACGTTTGGCTCCGAGCCGTCCGGCTCCCAGTTGCCCCCGCTCCGAGTTGTCCGGGAATCGCCTGCAGACGTTCCTCATAATGGAGTATTGTCCTCAATTTTTTTTTATTGCAGAAATGGATAGAGCGTACAAAGTTATGCTACCCTGATTTTTTTCAGATTTTTTAGAGCCCGGGAACTATTTTTAAAAAATTACATATTGAAAGTCCTTTTCGTGACGTCACGAGACGCCGCTCCTTAAGAAAAAGATAGGACTTGCCGCCTCGTGGCGTCACAAAAAGGACTTTCAATAATTTTTTAAAGTTCCAGGTCTCAAAAAAATCTGAAAAAAATCAGGGTAGCATAACTTTGCACCCTCTATCTATTTCTGCAATAAAAAAAATTGAGGACAATACTCCATTAAATTGTGGGCCGCGCAAGACTATTATAATGTAATATACTCTTAATTATTATTTAAAAGTTATTTTACTATATGTAATAAATATATATATTTTGCTTCGGTGTAAAATAATTTAAATAAATAATTACACAGTATTTGATTGTCTAATTTGACAAACAACTTTTAATATCCAATAATATATAACATTCGATATAATATATTATGGTAGGCAGCATATATAATTTGTTATAAATATATAATATAACAGGTTGCTAGCGCGAGGCGAGGTAACGGATTATAAGAGGGGATGCAGCTAGGCTACTGTCCTCCCTCGTTTGTAACGTAAGGACCTATAGATGGCCAATATAACTATATATATTATAGCCGAATATATGGGTGTGTGGCGTAGTGCGCTTGACCGGGTCTCGTCACATCACCGAAGTCAAGTAACGCCGAGCGTGGTTAGTAGTTGGATGGGTGGCCATTTACAACAAAAACCACGTTTCCCACCCAGGGGTGGGCTATTCCACTATGTGGTTCTCCTGCAGGGGTGTAGACAAGGGGGGGTGTTATACCCCCCCCCCCCCCCCCTTGAGAGCTGAACCTTAGTAAATTTCGAGGGAAAAATAACAAAAAATGGTACTCGACAGATACGATTTAAATAACATTTTATGAAAAATTTTATAAAAAAAAAATTTTAAAAATTGATATCCCCGAAACACATCGGTAATACATCTTTAATTTATTTAAAATCCGTCTACAGTATTATGATTATTTAAGTATATTATAATTCTATTATTTAATTCCAATGTGCTTTTTTGCCTTTTTCGTCATCGATAATATATAACATCTAGTCTACGGCCTATAAAAAAACATTTATTATAAATTATATTATGTACGTAGTATTCATTATTAAGTTATTTATGTTTTTGTAGACAACAATTTCAAATATAAAAAATGTTAAAAACATTCCCCGCATATGATGTTCAGCATAAAACTAAAAATTATAAATATAATATTTTATAATTTTTTAGTTAATTATATAGGTATATTACATATCTTACAATTAATTGCCAGTTTTATTGTCTAATGTATAATACTGAACATATCTTTAATTTTATTAGTGAAGTTAAAAAAATTTGATTTTTTAAATTAATTTCATTAATTTTACATTAGTAACATATTAGTCGGCGCACTTAAGGTAGAGATAACGCCGGTCAGCTGTTTCTTTAGCTCCATTTGATTAACATGTAAACCTTAGCAAATTCACAAAAATTCTGATTTTTTTTTTTTTTAGAGGCAGATATTATACTTAATGTAATGTAATGTAATGTAATAAATTGATTTTCCTGTCTTGAAAATTTAAATAGAAATATTTTTTCTTGCTCGTACATCAATCAGTACATCGTCTTAAAATGTGGTCTATTTTTCTATAAGAAAAGTAGTGACAAAAATATTGTAACTACATAATTTACGATTTACAAATATAAGAAATTTGCTGCAACTTTTCATCGAAAAAAATTGAAGTCCACGTCCCTTTTTCAAAAAATTCGCGCATCATGAAACTAATAAAAATAATAGGTCTATTCGTAAATACACAATCAGAAAGAAAATCGATTATTTGAGATGAACCTTATGTTCCATGTACAGAAAGTTCATCACAAATAATCGATTCTTTCTGACTGTGTATTTACGAACGGACCTAATATAAAAGTGGTTATTAGATGAATTGCTTGATTTAACTAAAATTATTTACTCAAAGCTTTATTTATTACTTATTACGTTAGTGCATCACGTACTGCATGTATTGAAAAGAAATTAAAAAAAATTGGGTGCAAAAAATATAAAATTTTAAAAAAATTGCATCAGGCCATACATTCTCTATAATAGTATTTTTTCATAATTTTACCCTAAAAAAAGGGGCGTGTCCTTAAAAAATCGCGCCTGCGGCGGGCTATTGGGGGGCTACGCCCCCCAAACCCCTCAGTGGGCTGTTCTCAATCTTGAAGACCCCCCCCCCTTGGACAAATCCTGGCTATGCCACTGTTCTCCTGGCTTTGGACCATTGCACTTCCGGTTCATTGACAAAAGCTGTAGTCCATCCTGGCTGAGGTTTCCACGTTTCTCTCATTCGCAGGCAAATGCCGGAATGGATTGCAAGGTCGTCATGGCCGCCCCCGTTCCGGAAGAGCCCGTGAAACGCTAAGTTAGGGTTTCGGAAGGTTCGGGGTTTCAAACTTAGTGAGTAATTATAATGGTAAGTAAAAGTACCCAGTTGTGGTTTGATTAAAAAAATACATATTATTTATATATATATATATATACATAATATATATATATAGGCGAATACTTCCGATCATCTAGCCTAGATGAATATGAGTCGAATATGACGGCCAGCAGGCGATGCAGGCGCGGGTCCAGGAGGAGGGGGCTGCAGTGACCCCCTGAAATTTTGGATTTAACATAGGCAATATAGGCATTTCCCCCATACGATTTTTTTTAAATTTGTCCTCATAGAGAGCGCCCCCCCCCCCTTTTCTCTCCCCCCCCCCCCCCACACACACACCTGAAATTTGGTTCTGAATCCATGCCCGGGTCAGAGTATACAATATATACTGTATAAATGTATAATATATAATTTTATACACTGCATGATGCAAATTCAATAAAATAAATGTCCAAATAATTGATATTATATATAGTTAGCGCATGTTATTTATTGACACACGTCATGACGCCTCAACTAAATTTGTTTTGGTAATAAGGAGCAATGACGTCACAAATATAAGTATTTTATATTAAAGAAAACGTGTCGTGCTGAAACTTCTGAGATGTTAGAAAAATATTAGTCGGCGCACTTAAGGTAGAGATAACGCCGGTCAGCTGTTTCTTTAGCTCCATTTGATTAACATGTAAACCTTAGCAAATTCACAAAAATTCTGATTTTTTTTTTGAGAGGCAGATATTAGCTAGTGCCAGGCGCGGATCCAAGGGGGGGCGATCGCCCCCCCCCCCCCAAAAAAAAAAGTCCCAAAATACATTGAAGGTATTACCACCCCCCACCCATCGCCCCCCCTCCCACTCCAAAATTTAACATTGCGGGATAGGGCCCCCCCCCCCCAAAGCCGCGGGCTGGATCCGCCCCTGGCTAGTGCCTAACAGCCATAGAAAAAGTTTCAGAACAATTTAACGAGACGATTTTTTTTTAATTAATTTTTTAGTTTGTCTCTTCATGGAAAAGCTCGGCCTATGCTGAAAATTAAATAAATTAATTGAAAAAAATCGTCTCGTTAAATTGTTTTGAAATTTTTCCTTTGGCTTTAAGGCACTAATATCTGGCTCTAAAAAAAAACAAAAAAAAAAAACAGGATTTTTGTGAATTTGCTAAGGTTTACAATACATGTTAATCAAAGGGACCTACATCGAACAGCTGACCGGCGTTATCTACACTTTAAGGCGATTCATAAATCTGCTGTCTGACTGCATTCATATTCACGTAATTAATGAAAGAATTTGACAAAATATTGTAGCCTTCAAATATATATTTATAATATAATTTTATTGTTTTCTTGCAATGTGAAATAAATTGAATAGAAATTAAGCAAGACAAAATTCTTTTGTATTTATTTTTCATTATTTGAGGAAATTATATAAACAGAAAGTAATAAATATAACCGATTATATCCGAAGATAATTTAATAACGGGAAAAAAAGATAATACCTTTACTGAAAGTTTGTAATGCATTGAATCATTCTCTTACACAAGTCTATCACGCTGTTGGGCAACAATGTAATAATAATAATGTTGTAAAATTTACTGCAGTATGTTATGCAGTTAATAATAAATGCTTATATTAAGTTATAAAATGCATGGATAATTAATTAACATATGCATGATTTTTTATTGAATAATTATAATTAGAAAAATAGAGGTTATTCAATACTTCGAGTATGTGTTATTGTCAATACTCAGAATTTTCAGACCTTAAAATCGAAAGGAAAGACGCTGCATGTGACTTCATATAGTCATGCACATAAAGTCATCCCAATAATTTACTTGCGTTTTAAGTATTCACGACGTCACAGCTAGAGCGATTTTTTTTTTTTTTTTTTTGCTTCAACTGAACCCTAGTACAAGGTACTGGCCACATTTAAGTGACTGAATTTAACCTCCCGGCTCTTCGTAGACCCTACTTTTGTGGGTCCCTTCCAAACCGGGGCGGCCATGGTCTAAGCAATCCATCCCAGCATTCGCCTGGTTGTAACTGAGGAAACCATGGAAACCTCAGTCAGGATGGTCGGTAATTGATGGAGGATGACATCAATCACCTCCCCGATGCACGAGTGGGTGTTCTTTAGCAACCGCCACTTGTGAAAAGTTTGGCGGTGCATGGCTGGGATCGAACTCACGACCATCCGATTACGAATCAGAGGCGTATACCACTGCGTCAACTTTTTACCTTTTTTAACCACCATGCCTCATAAGAATAACATGGGGGCATGGGGGCATCCAGAAAAAAATCGGGGAGGGGCGCGGGGCTGAGGACCCTCTTCATATGGCCAATGTTAAAAAAAATTGGAGTGGGGGAAATGCCTATATTGCACATGTTAAATCTAATTTTTTTTTGGGGGGGGGAGCCCCTGGATCAGCGCCTGAGGGGTATTAACAATTAATGCTGCAAGTGGGAAATTTTCCAAGGCGATGAGTGTACCTTAATTATCGTACAGAGGACTTATTATTTATTTTTTGAGGTCCCCAATAAAAAAATCCATGCACAAAAGTTGTCCTTGTTTTACCCAAGTCATTGGTACATTAATTAGCATTAATTAGCATTAATTATCATTAATCCTACATTAATTATCATCACGAGGAAGGACTTGTTTTTTACAGCGAGCTAAATGTAATAAAATGCTGGACATACTGGAGCACACAGTTCAACAAGACCGGAAGTGGATGGATTTTAGCTGAACTACAGTCAATTTAATTTGAAATTCCTTCCGGAAGTAGTGTGACGTTTGCAGCTCTTCTGTTTGTAATTTAATTTTGAAACTTTAGAGAGTGTTTTGATGTAGAAGTACTGACCTATTTGTGAAATTGAAACGATGGAATATAAATAGGAAGACCAGAAACCTTACACTTCCGGCTACTTCCGGAGGGAATATCATGTAAATTTGACTGTATATGACCATGAAATATATATAATATTTTACAGATTTATAAGAAGGATTTTAAACTATCTGCGAAGTTTTAGACTTTACATGATGGTCATTATAAAGGTCATACGCGTATGTTCAAATTTATATGATACTCCCTCCGGAAGATTTCTGGTCTTCCTATTCATATTTCAGCGTTACAATTTCACACATAGGTCAGCATTTCTACGTCAAACCACTCTGTAAAGTTTCAAAACTGAATTACAAATTACAGAAGAGCAGCAAAAACTTCAATATTAAATTAACTTGACTGTGGTTCAGTCAAGATTTTCCACTTCCGACTACTTCCGGTTTGTGATCTCATATTGGTTGGAGCGTAGCTTGCATCGAGAGTTGACGACTGCACTTGTGACGTCACAGAAATTATGCAACAGAAATCTCTCTAGCAATTTACTTTCTATACTGCATCAGCACTTCACCTAGCCTAGCTGTACTCGACCTTATTTAGTCTCCAACTGATGCCGCTGCAGGGATTGCAAATGAGAGACGTTTAAACATATTACGTTCACATGACACTGCAGTTTAACGATTAGTCTCACAGTCAGTTACGTCGGAATCAAACAATATTTCCCTACAAACGAATCGAATGAGATTAATTTTAAAAAATCGAAAATGTTCTAAAACTTAATCGCTTATGGTTTGAACAAATTCGGTCTTGCAGTTTTCTTACAACAGCTCCATTTCCGGTTTTCGTCCATAAGGCCAATGTTAAACTTCTACCTCAGTTTGATAAGAGAGATTCACTTCAAAATTTTTATGCCGCCTATTGATGGTAAGTTCTAAGTCCCCTGCAAGTCTTGTTGTATTCAGGCGCGTGAGATACAATATACTTGAGAAATCTTGAGATTCATCCTTAAATTAAGTAGAGTGAACGATTGATTTTTTTTAGTTTAACCTCTACCCTCTATTGAGAAATAAAAACCAAAAAATTCCATCTCAAATAGCTTCACCACAAAAAATTTCCAAAGTTAGTGTTTCGGAAGGCCTTTAACATACAGCCTTATGGAACAGAAAAAAAGCTTTTTACTCAAACTTGGTCCGAACTATGGTACCATTTAAAAAATACCTACGTAATCTATGATGAATTCTTTAATGGATTTTCAAATAAATAAATAAAAAGAAAGAAATTTAAGGGGCCGTTTTTCCGGGAAAAATCGTAAAAATTCTATATGGGAATAATTAACCTACAAAAATTTCAAAATATTTTTACTTTAATTCGGATCCGTTGAAAACGCCTCATAAGAATAACATATCCACGAATATGTATCAAACACCGTATATAATGTATAGTGATATTGCAGGTTTAAAAATTTGGAAATGCGAGTGATCTAGCTGGTCGAAAAATGATTTTAAATTAAGTTCAAATTCACCTGTAGCACTTTATATAATTAGTGTATACACTGCACACTTTGCATAATGTCATAAAAACTGCAGCCTGCATGGTCCATGGTGTATATTTTTGACAAGGGATACACCCCTATAAGCTCGAAGCAAGGTGTTAATGGGTAGGGAAAGGATGGTGGTCACGGCCTGTTACGCGTCCCCCCAGCATTCGCTGAGATGAGACTGAGGGAACTGTGGAAAACCTCAGTCAGGACGGACACCTCTACTTTTTATCAATGGCCAGACCAAGGTGATGTTCAAAACCTGGCAGTGATCATGCCCAGCTAATTTGAAAACAGATATAATCGAGGCCCCGACGTTTAAAATACAATTAAGGAAAAGTATATTATATTTTATATACAATAAATATCAAAGAACTGCAACCACTCATGCATTCAATGAATATAGTATAAATAATTTATGTATTAGTTTTTGCCATACTGCATAGCGTCAAAGAGAATGCAAATCACGTAACTATGCAAAGAGATTTGATGGAACTTTGACTCTTAAATTCTAACAGGATCAGCCTTAAACTTTTTTTGTAGTTTATTTATCTTTATTTATTATATTTTCCTCGTGTTACATAATATAACAGTTGGCAGGTGATCCTAACGAAGCCCTATATTATATATACACAACAAAATTCTGTATAATATATATAGTTATATAAGCATAGCATCCCTTTTAACAAATTAATAAGAAAGAAAGAAAACATAACAATGACTCTAATAACAAATGTAAATAAAATATCACTTGTCAAACACAGTGCAGTCAAAATTTTATGTCTTGTAGTTACGTGATTTGCACTCTGAGGCGACATTAAAATGAACAACCAGCATGATTTTTTTACTGCATATTAGAGGACCTCAATATTTTTTATTCTGGATTTGTTTCAACCATCTAACACACTTGATGAAAAAATGCTGTGACGTCATAGTCATGATACGTCTTTCCATTGCGTGCGTGTTAATATTTACATGACTGTGACGTCACAGTCTGATTTTAGGGTGTTGGGGGGTTAAAAAAAATAACAATTTTTAACTCAAGGCCCATACAATAAAAAATGTCATATACATGCAGGTTGCCATTTGTCAATAATCCTAAATGAGGTTTCTATATGGTTCCGGCCTTGTATGCTAATATTAGGAGTATTTGCTACTACCACCAAGGTCTGCACTGACGGCGGCTCCAGGCAGGCTCACGCCCAGACCCTTCAGCGTTCACCGTCGCGACCCTCCTACTCACCGGGGCTTCGCAGCGAGCAGCCAAAGCCACCCGCCTTCTGTCACCGGCGGCCTGGTATAGGCACAACGCTTCAGCATTATCCATTTTTAGAGCTAGTTGCTTCGGCATATTAAATTGTAATGAACAAAACTGGGGTGGAAAATAGTAGGCCGTGGCCGTGTGGGTATGTACAAATATAATTGAGTCAAGTGCAATGTTTGATATTTGTGTAATATATTATATATACACATTTATATTATTTATAATTATATATATATTATACACACATATATTATAAAATATATTATTCATACATAATATACACACAATGATCCGACAGTTGTTATATGCGGAAGAATATTATACGGAAGGAAGCGAATTTTCAAATTTCGTCAATTACGTACGTACTACATAAAGTAATTTTTAATTTCAAGTTCGTTTTATATGACATGGGTGACCTTGTGGGATCTGTAATTAGTCCCGTTTTGTAAGTACAAGTTCGTGTTATAATTATATCTATGTACTAAATGTAATTAATTAATGATAATTAATCAATTAGTAGCCCACACGGAATTAAAGGAAGCGAATATCGTCAATTTTTCGGAAGTAATTAGTAATTTCAAGTTCGTTTAATATAACACGGGTGACCCTGGTCCTGTACAAGTATGTGTTATTCGCGAACGCAACCAAATTCAGCCCTCTAGCGGCCAAAAGTGTGAACTACTAAAATGCGGCTAGCTGTTCATAACAGTATAGGAACAACATATCATTCCTGAGTTAATTTACGTGATTATATAATATTATCCACTTGCAAATTTTTAATTATCATAATAAAGTTAAATATTAGTCTTAATAAATAAAATAACAGATAAATGTGACCATACACCGTGTCATTTGCTTTAAATAGAGTCTTGCGCGCGGCGCGTGGTATATATGCATAATATGTATATGTCGATCCATATGATATTAAATTATTGTTAATTTTTCTTACTGATTGGGATAAAATTATGAAATTAATTTTCAAGGTGTAATCGACCCTCCTAAAAACTTGGAAATAATTTTAGATTTTCTCCCCGACGCACCCCTGAGGGTGGAGAACTACCCCGAAAAACAATTTTCCTTACAAATTGTGCTAAAATTACGAAATTAATTTTCAAGGGGTAATCGACCTTCCTGAACTCGGAAATAATTTTAGATTCTCTCCCCGACGCACCCCTGAGGGTGGAGAACTACCCCGAAAAAAATCTTCCTTAGAAATTGTGCTAAAATTATGAAATTAATTTTCAAGGGGCAATCGACCCCACTGAACTCGGAAATAATTTTAGATTCTCTCCCCGACACACCCCTGAGGGTGGAGAACTACCCCGAAAATCAATTTTCCTTAAAAATTGTGCTAAAATAAAAAAAATTAAATTTTCAAGTGTTTATTAACCCCTCTGAAACTCGGAAATAAATTTAGACTTTTTCCCCGACGCAACCCTGAGGGTCAACGGCTACCCACCATATCCTTCTTTCTTAATAATTGAGTTGAAATTGTGAATTAAATTTTTATTCGGGATTTATCGAAATTTTTCAGAGAAAAAGTATCCCAGACTCACTTCTTCACTTGCAGTATGATGATGGTTTCACTCAATGTGTTCAGCACCGTTAATTGGCGTGATGGCACATGTTGGTCCGCTCAACGAGGCTATGTGTATGTGTGTAGGTGCATGGCCTCTAACATCTGAGTTGTGACCAATTCCATGCAACGTCTTATCTCCACTTTCTGTTCGTCAATTGGTCTCAAATCTCTTCTTGTAAACCTTTTGCTTCAGAAAGAGATTTGAGACCATTGACGAGCTGAAAGTGATAGACGTTATGTGGAATTGATGGTCACACCTCAGTTGTTAATTAAAGTCACACGTAGCTTCATTGTGCAGACCCCAAAATGAGCCTATTCACGCCATGTAATTATTATAACGGTGGACATCCATCATCATACTGCAAGTAAAGAGGCGAGTCTGATATATTTTTTTTTCCATGAAAAATTACGATAAATCCCGAAAAAAATTTAATTCACAATTTCAACTCGATTATTAAGAAAGAAGGATATGGTGGGTAGCCGTTTACCCTCAGGGTTGCGTCGGAGAGAAAATCTAAAATTATTTCTGACTTCAGTAGGGTCGATTACCCCTTGAAAATTAATTTCATAATTCAAGCATATTTTTTAAGGAAATTTGATTTTCGGGGTAGTTTTCCACCCTCAGGGGTGCGTCGGGAAGAAAATTTAAAATTATTTCCGAGTTCAGGAGGGTCAATTACCTCTTGAAAATTAATTTCATAATTTTAACACAATTTTTAAGGAAAGTGAATTTTAGGGGTAGGTCTCCACCCTCAGGGGTGCGTCAGGGAGAAAATTTAAAATTATTTCCGACTTCAGTAGGGTCGATTACCCCTTGAAAATAAATTTCATAATTTTAGCACAATTTTTAAGGAAAGTGGATTTTAGGGGTAGTTCTCCACCCTCAGGGGTGCGTCGGAGAGAAAATTTAAACTTATTTCCGAGTTCAGGAGGGTCAATTACCCCTTGGAAATTAATTTCATAATTTTAGCACAATTTTTAAGGAAAATGGGTTTTAGGGGTAGCTATCTAACACTCAAGGGTGCGTCGGGTTCTTAGTTCAGGAGGGTTAACCCCTTGAAAATTAAGTTTTATAATTTTAGCTCGTTTATTAAAAAAAGTGGAAAATACTAATAGGTCTGAATAACGGGGTACGGCCGGGTAGCACTCCAGGGGTGTGCGTGGTAGAGGTGGTGCCACGGGGGTGTGGTAATGAATCTGTATTAATTAATTATTTCAGAGGTGTAAATTAATTACCTATTGTATGAAATTTTTTCCATAAAATTCTTATAAATTTTAAAATTGTTACATCTCGGTCATATTCATTGGAAAAACTTTTCGTATTTCCTATGGGGGAAAAAAAAAACACCCCTGAAAAGGCTGAAAGGGGTGCGATTGGCTCCAATAATATTGTAAAGCCCCTGAATTTAATTTGACAGCTGGTGCGTCAAATTTTACGTTTGTATGTGAGCTTCTAATCGCACATTATCAAATTATTAACCTGCTTTTCATACTCCATATTTCTTTCGAGCCGCATTACGTCCGCCATTTTGTGACGTCATCACTCTGCAGACAGCGCCGCCATCGGTCATTTCGTTCGAGAATATACTTAGTTTTGATATTTATGAAAACCAATCGTCATTATTTTTATAATTGTAAATTCAATCATGACTATAATACTCATCACAAAGATAAATTTATATTTGAGCGTCATAGAACTATATGTACGGCTTATGAGAATGGACTTATGTATAGTGCCCTATCCCTGTTTAATTATCTCCCCAGTGATATAATAAGTGAATAAAATTTAAGTACATTTAAGAAGATACTAAAAATTTTTTATTTGATAAAAATGTGTATGAAATTAATGACTTTTTATAAGAGTACATAATAATAATAATTATTGCATTTTGTATGTTGTGCTGACTTGTCTTGTAAGTGAGATCAATAATAAATATTTGAATTTGAATTATTAAATTTATAATTATATCGCTACTATTCACTACAAAATACAATTATATACAAGTGATGATTAATTAGTGCGTCCACACGGAAGGAATTTGTTCAATTTCATTCTTCATTAGTACTTATTGTTAGTAATTTCAAGTTTGTTTTATATGACTCGGGTGACCCTGGGCCAGGTTTCCTTATAGAGCCACCTAATTGCTCGAACTTCTGCCAGGGTCAGCTAAAACATTAAGCAGGTGTACCAACTTTCATGCAGTCAGGAAGTTTGTATATAAATTATTGTTAAAATTATTTGGGGCATAAATTTACATAATAATTGTCATGTATTGGAAAGTATAAAGATTGCATATATGTTTTGATTTGACGTTAATGTATATATGAAAAAGATAGAGCGCGAATTGATGGACTTTCATCGTTTAAATTTCTCTGAATCTTTTTTTAATGATAATGCAATCCTAAACACGGAAACGATTAGAAATACATTACGCATTTTGATTCACAATTTTTTTATATCAGATTATGTAAAGTGAAAGTGGTCACGCTAGCACGTACCTTCTCGTCATAGAAGGCCGCCGCTAAGGCTCATTTTTCCAAGCTGTAGCACAGCTGCGCGGCTCTAAGGCCCATTTTTCCATGGTCTGGCCTGGCTGCGCGGCCTCTAAAGCTCATTTTTCCATGCTGTAGCGTGGCCGGTCGCCTCTAAGGCTCAAATTGCCATGCTGGGAGGCTGCCAGGGTCGTTGGCTGGCCGGACTTGCGACATGCTGGGACGCCAGACGGCTGGTACCTCCACATTCGCTCCTCAACCACCATGAAGCTGGGATCGCTGCTGATGATGATCTTCGTGAGTACCCTGGTGTCCAAACCTCAGTGTCGCCTAGAGTCGGATAGTTTCTGCCCAAACCTCAGTGTCGCCTTATACTATAGATTCGGATAATATATATAGTTTCTGCCCAAACCTCAGTGTCAGATAGTTTCTGTCCATGGCAAACCTCATCAGTGTCGTACGTCTAACTTATATATAGATTCTGATAGTTACTGTATATACAACTGTGGCCGGAATCGGAAACGGAATAATCAAAATTTAAATTTTCCAATTACTTGAATCTACATTTTTTTCCCCTCTGATAGCTCGAGAGTTTTTCCATTCTGGACAGTACTTGAGATATTTTTGATCGGCACAAGCCCCTTTTGCAGAAGTTCTATACATTGAAAAATACGTGAATGAGAACGTCATACGAAGAATTTTTCGCGCTCACCCCGGGAAGATGTGACTTTGTTAAACATAATATAATAACCAGGTGTTACCCGTGTTACTCTGGCTCAGTTGCAGTGCTCGCAGTGTCCGAGTGTCTTGGTAGCTTGTGTGTGTTGACGTTAAAATTTGTGTAAATTAAACTCGAGAGGGGTGCAATATTTTTCTTTTGTTTTTTCAACTCCAAATAAAAAGTCATCAAATTCGACCTTTGTAGTCCCGACTTCGGCGTAATTCATTCAAATCTTCGCCTCTGAAAAGCTTTCTTTTGCAGTCTTGTTAATATATTTGTGACGGTATCCGGACGATTCGGAGAGAAAACTCGCGTATAAAAGATGGTTCGGTGCGGAGTATACTGCATATATGATATATATACGCAATAATACGCATGATGATTAAGGGTAAGATAACACGAAACATCGGTTGTTGTAGTCCCATTTGATTAACATGTAAACCTTAGCAGCCTCATAATAAGTCTGATTTTTTTTAGAGACAGTTCTTAGCACCAAAAAAAAAAAAAAAAAATTGTAAAAAAAAAATTTCAAAACAGTCGCTTGTTCCATTTTTTTGTTTACATTTTTTTATTAGTTTAGGTCTCCATGGGAAAGCCCTATACTGGAAATTTAAAAATTTAATTTAAAAAATCGGATCGAGTGATTGTATTGAAATATTTTCTACATTTTTTTAGTGCTGAGAACTGTCTCTAAAAAAAAAAAAAAAAAAAAAAAAAAAAAATTATTATGAGGTTGCTAAGGTTTACATGTTAATCAAATGGGACTACAACAATCGATGTTTCGTGTTATCTTACCCTTAATTTTAATGCTGCAAAGGGAACTTTTCAGAGGCGACGAGTGTACGTTATTTGTGTATAGCATATAACCGTCCTTCGTTTCGAATAATGTACTATGTCGTTGTAATAATGAGCTATCTACTATTTCAGGTGAGCGCTAAAATTATGAGCTGTACATTAATTGGTATAAAATAAAGCTCATAATTGCGCTCACCTAAAACAGCAGATAGCTGATTATTATTACAACGATATCATGGTTGACAGATAGCTCGATCACTATTGCGGACGAGGGATGATGTAATCTTATTGAAAGTCGACAAAAGTTTATTTTCTTCTAAAAAAGCAAATTAGAATGTGTGTGTTTTTTTTTACGTAAGATAAGGACATTGCAGTGTGGGAACATTACAAAATCATCTGACTTGAAGTCTGATTGTTTGAGCAAGGAAACCTTTGCAGCAGATTCCAAACAATTCGATTAATTTAGTTATTAAAATTATAACAATTTATTGTTAATAGAGAAACGAGTTTGAGTTGGCCCGCGGCGGCGATAATATTAACAGCACCTCGTATGTTGCACGTGCCGGAACTCACAGGCTGTACATTCACGACTAACCTTTCCAACAAACAAAATCATGTAAAGAACACCCGAGGTCAAAAACTTGCTGCTCAAATTTTAATTAAGCTTAATTATCATTACACACGTAGTATTTATTAATTAGCACTTTGTCGATAACTTCTTTGTAAATCGCGACCATGATGTTCGATTGACGGTTTAATGTTAATGAATATTTGATTGTTTGAGTATTTAATTTTACATTATGTTAAAAATACGTTTACCGCATATAGTCAAACTTACATGATATTCCCTCCGGAAGTAGCCGGAAGTGTAAGGTTTCTGGTCTTCCGCTTCATATTTCAGCATTACAATTTCACACATATAGGTTTCACACTTCAAACCATGCTGTGAAATTTCTATTCTGAATTACAAACAGAAGAGCTGCAAACTTCACACTTCCGGCTACTTCCGGAGGGAATATCAATTTAATTTTAATGTATTATAACTTTTCTGCATGCCACCTTAATATTATTAAATAATAAATAACTAAATGTACGGGTATATTATTTTAGCACGTATAATATATATTCATATAATATATTAATAATACTTCCTCGTTTAATTGCGCAATCAATTGTTCATAATTTAATTGCACGGCCAAGTGAAGGGACCTCATCTATATATACGGATCAACAAATGAAAAAAGATTGCCGGAAGTGCGAGGTTTCTGGACCTATTCATTTTTGAACTTAATTTGCAAGGATATTTAAGGATTGTAACCTTGTATATTAAAATTTATATGTGGCACCGCAAGTAGCCGAAGTGTGTGAGGTTTCTGGAAATTCTGGACTTATTTAGTTTTGAACCTAAAGCTTTGCAGAGAGCTTTATATAATTATAAGGGATTCTAACCAATCTGCGAAGTTTTAGAGTTGTCATGTTCAGTCAAATACGATTATTAACGAACGGCCGCAGGTAAATTTAAAGGCCCAGCGGTGCTTCGCTTCAATTGAAAGTACACATCCTGCAGGTTGGATGATTTTGTGGTGAGGTTCAAACGACTTGACTCAACAAGGAAGTGATCTCCGCTCGCTGTGTGTTGAATGGACCATTCAGTTAGCAAGGTCGCGCGGCGTTGTTTGCTTAACCATTTTCGTGGAGATTTGTTAAACCAACAGACTCGCGTTTACATTGTGAAGATAGAACGCGTTCAATATATTAGAACATGTCAAATTTTAATATATATTTTTTTTAATAAACCCTATTGGGTACTTCTATTTACTAATTACATACTACTTTGAAACCACGAATTTTCCGAGACCCTAACTTCAGCGTTTCACGGGCTCTTTCAGAACGGGGGCAGCCACGGCCTTGCAATCCATCCCGGCATTTGCCTGCGACTGAGGGAAACGTGGAAACTTCAGCCAGGATGAACGCTACAATTTTTTTCAAATAAACGGAAGTGCAATGGTCCAAAGCCAGGGGAACCACATAGTGGAAAAGCGTAATGATTTACCCCTGGGTGGAAATCGTGGGTTTTGTTGAAAATGGTCACCCATTCAACTACTAAATTTATCCGTACCAATGAGCTGTCTGATGCCCCTTGATCAATTAGAGCTGTCTGAACATTGTATCAGGTGAGGGCAGTTATGAGCTTTCTGCTTCAACAATTAAGTTCCAGCTCACAGTTTATGCACACGACAGCTTATTACTAATCCGGACGAGGGACGATTATTAAACTGGGAATATGTAACATTATAGCGCCGCTTCGTTAGCACATTACTTGGCTGAAACAATTGATTCGTAATCGGATGGTCGTGAGTTCGATCCCAGGCACCACCAAACTTTTCACAAGTGCATGGCTAAAGAACACCCACTTGTGCATCCGGAAAGTGATTAATGGCATCCTTCATCAATTGCCGACCATCCTGACTGAGGTTTCCATGGTTTCCTCAGTCACAACCAGGCAAATGCTGGAATGGATTGTTATAAGGTCATGGTCCGGTTTGGAAGGACCCACAAAACTCTAAGTAATATGCTATTTCTGCATGGTTCACGAAGAAGTTAAAATTCAGTCGCTTGTACAACAGGGTTCACTGAAAGAAAAAAAAAAAATCTCAATGTCAATAAGCTGGACCTAATCCTTAACTCGAAAACTAGCTCGTTTTTGTATACCTGATATTTTAGCTACTGCATGATAGGGGGATGTAAAGGAGAACATTTTTATTTTTTTTCATAATTTTCATGAATGGGATATTTATTAACATTGGGCGTGTTATCTCTACCTTAAAAGGTGGATTTATATACACGAGTGATTTTTAGCGGCGCGACTTAAATAATGCACACTTGCTGTAACATCCATTGGCGGCAATATATTAACTCAATGATTGGTGGCTATATTTGTCGGTTAAAAAGTGCATCAAAATTGAATTCGCTTGTGGATAGGATTTCACAGGTTTTACGTCATGTATATAAATCCACCTTTAATCACGTGTCTTCTTTTCAGGCGCTGGCGTGCGGCGGTGCGCGGGCGGCGCCTCAGTTCCTGGGCAACCTGCTGGTGCAGCTGGCGCGCGAGAACCTGGCGGGTCTGCCGGTGGTGCACAACAAGCAGAGCTGGCCCTTTCACCCTGATGAGGGTCTGGCGCGGCGCGCGCGGTACGAACAGCTCTACGGCCCGCGAGCACAGTGGCTCATCAAGGCGCTCGGCGAGGGGGAGGGGGGATTCCCCAAACTGCAGGAGGGCGAGCCGTACCGTGGCCAGAACAAGGCATGAGCAGAACAAGTCGTTCCAGAACGACATCCTGATGAATGATACTCTGTATATAACAATGACTTTTTTAGACCTTTTTTTTAATTTGTACTATGGTGTAAATATTGTAAAAATGCGAGACTGTCTGCTCAAAGTAAAGCAGGCTAATTTTACGTTCCCGGTCTCACAAAGGTGTTCAGTGTATTTGTAAAATAATTAACGATGAATCTCAGTTGATTGAGGTCTAAGAATCGGCCCCCTTGAATGCAACAAGACTTGCTTTGAACTTGCCATATACAAATTTTGAAGTGGATCCATCTGATCAGTTTTGTGAAAATTTAGGTACAAAAATTTAACATGGAGCCTTATGGACAGAAACAGGAAATGAAGCTGTTGTGAGAAAACCTCCCCCTTGAATTTGGCCTAACCATAAACTATTAAATTTCAGAACATGCTCGAAATTTTAAAATTTATGTAATTCGATTTTGTCTGACAGAAATTTTCGATCGATTATTATGACGTCCAACTTACTGAGATTGGAAATAACACGTCAATCTACCGGCTTACGATCCGGGAGATTCCGGAGAGAACGTCTCGTGAGTCAGTCGACCTTGACCACGTGACCAGGTCACGTGACCATGTGTCTGCATCAGTCACGTGACCTTGCCGCGCGGACATCCTCATTGCGCTGTGCCCGGAAATTGTAAAAAACCTCACTTATTAGCGTCGTTAGCAAGACCGCTCCCTGGGAGAGTGACGTCACACCGTCAAGACCAGACGATCTGTTCGTAAATGCACAATGAAGTAACTGGTTGCATGGCTGATTATTAAAAAAGAAACAAGAAGAAGAATAAAAATGACATTCAATCTTATTTATAGAAATAGAACTTTACTAAAATAATTTTACCTGTACATCTGATTATTGATTCGTGAACCAGTCGTGTACTTACGAACACACCCAAATTAAAGCGGAGATATGGAAATAACAACCAAATTAGCCAATAAAACAGTTAAAAAAAAGTCTTGCCATTTCGTACTGAAATTATGTTTGGTCTCTTGGAAAGCAAAATAAAATTCCCCTCACATAGTCTGCACATACCGCAGTTAATTCAAAATTGAATTTGATCATACTGCAGCATTTGTTACATATAACATTAGCTTTTCTAAAATTAATTCATTACATTCATTAATTTTTACACAATTTTGTAAATTTGTATTACAGTACCACGGTAAACTAGAGCTGCAACTATATACGTTATTTATTAGTTGCACCGCTCAAGCAAGCACACATCAAGAACTATTTACTAAGAGGGCGGACTAACTTTTTTGCCGCCAACCGGCTGACATTTCTTTAACCCAGTGACGTCACGACGTTGACTTTTCTAGCGCATTTGATTGGCATAGAGTCAGCTACAAAGATACCGCGGTCAAGGATGCCGCTTTATTAGCCATGTGTCAAATCTGTCAAGCTGTCAAATCTTTGACGTCTTCAAAGAAACCGCCCGAGCACGTGGCTCATATAGCGGACTTCCCCGAAGGTTGGCGAGAAATGTCGAGTATCGAGGTTCTTCAATAAGTTGTTCTAGGCCGTCCTCCCAGTATATATAATAGTCGTTGAGCACACATAACGCTCGCCTCTCCATGCTGCCTAGCACGTATTGCTGGTAATTCCCCCCAGGTTTTGTGATCGTAATATATTGATATTTTTTAATCCGGTTAATTGCCGCACGACTCAGGTGTGATGAAACGTTGAAATTACATCACAAATTTGCCTGACTAACACTCCAGTTCCTATAACCTGTATTAGTGATATTTATAGTTTTTATTTAATTTACTGCCATTGCAAAATACTGTCCTTATATATTTAAGAATGCCCGCATTAATTCATTTTCCTATTTAATGTATAATACGATCGATTGAGAACTATAATTAAATCGAGAGAATCAATCAAGAGTTCTATAATTTAATCGCAATCAATTTGGTGGTGGTCTAAGCAACTTTTCATTCTTATACCCCTCTCTCCTTTACGCCATTAATAAAATATATTATATATGTAGCATAAATATATAATATGTATTATAATTTATTATAATAAAATTAATATACGTAAGTATAAAACAAATTTATGCGGTAGAAAGCTTGTTCCTGACAGGCGCGGCTTATACTGTTTTTTTTTTTTTTTTTTAACCATTGGGCTTATGAGACATATATGAGGCAGGCACTCTCCGAAATTTGGTTCTGGATCCGCGCCTGTCGCTGCCAGGGTCGGGGGAGGGGGGACCCTATCCCGCAATGTTAATTTTGGGAAGGGAGGGGGTGCGGGTTGGTAATGTACCTTTGGGGGGGGGGGTCGATCGCCCCCCCCCCCCTGGATCCGCGCCTGGCGCTGCGTGAGCCACTTTTCTTATTTTACAATAAAAACTATATTAATGCATGACCTTGCATAATCGAACTACTCTATATAAAGATAATAACGGTGGCTGGCATGAAAACTTGCCACATTTCACTTTTCATAGAAACTATATAACTGAATTTTTTAGTACAAGTCTTCTTCTGAAAATCGTTTTAAATGCTCGCGTTTTAGCTCAAAACTGCTATCGGAAGATCTGTGGAACAAACCAATATTATATAATAACAAAAATGTTGCAGTTATTTTCTTAGATTGCGTGAATAGTATATAGAAAGCTGGCAAGAGAGTTCCAAGTAAAAAGTAAAAGCTACTTGCCAGGCGTTCAGAATATTATGTAAAAACTGTCACACCTTGCACGTCCAAAAGTATAGTCAAATATACTTAAAATTCCCGCCGGAATTGAGTAGTTTCTGCTCTTCCTGTTCATTTCCAATTTTCGTATTTTTTGCAAACAAGTTAGTCCTGTAATTGCAAATCTCTCTGTAAAATTTGAAACTCCAAATGCAAACAGAAAGGACTGAAACCTCTCACTTCCGGCGGGAATATTAAATTGATTTGACTGTACATTCTATTTAAGGTGTACTTTTTATTTATAATATAGATGGCTCTATAATCCTATGTAATAATTTACTTAGCTTTATATAAATAAATATAAATAATAAATATCTAATACAGCCACTATAAATAATTCAATATACTTCACTTGCTTGTAATGTATAATATATTCATTAAAAAAATAACAAACTATATTTCTCTTGTTTTATTGCCTTTTATGCCTTCATTCATTGTCGCTGAAATTTTACATTAATTATATATTATATAAAAAATTATAATGTTATTTATAATACAGTACATGTCAGCTAATGATATTGTTATGTTAATTGTAGTAACAATGAAGTAATCATTGTTGTAGCAGCTTCTGCCACCCCCCATCAGTCCTAGAAAATTGGCAACAAGTCCAGCTCTTTCTTTATAATTTTTATTTATAAAGACAAAGGTGTGTACGTACACCTCGCGCGCCTCCGAAAAGTTCCCTTCTGCAGTTAACCACCATGCCCCGTAAGAGGCGCGGATCCAAACAAAAAAAAAGTCAAATCCAAAATTTCGGGAGGGGCTGCAGCCCCCCCAGCTCACCTCCTGGATCCGCGCCTGTCCCGTGTAAGTATAATATAATAAACGGCATGGTGATTAACAAGACTGCAGAAGTGAAATTTTCAGAGGCGAGGAGTGTGCATGACCGTTACATAAATTTTACAATAAAAATAAACTTGTTAAGGGTTATATAGGTAACACGGATCAGCTGACCCAATGCTAAAAAAAGCCCACACATGACCACACATGAAAATTATGAAAAAATAAAATGTTATCCTCTACATCCCCTATCAGTGGCTAAAATATCAGGTATACAAATTCGAGCTAGTTTTCGAGTTATAAATTTTTAAAGTTCACTACTTTAACATGAAAAACTCAAACTCCCATACTCAAATTTTGTGTACAATTTTGTGTATCATGAACTTTACTCGAATCCGGCCTCAACTTGCTAGAGCTACAATAAACAGAGAGATGCAGATTTGCAATTTTGGGAGATGTAAGAAGCAGGTGCAAATCATCCTTGGGGGGGGGGGGGGAGCTGCAGCCCAACCCCCCGAAATTTTGGATTTAACATGGGCAATATAGGCGCGCTTTCCCCACTTCAATTTTTTTAACATTAGGCAGCCTCCCCCCCCTAAAAATTTTGCAGCCCTTTCCCCACCCCCTCCGATTTTTTTTTATGCATCCGCGCCTACTAAGAAGTACACACAGTCTATCAATATCAAAAAGTCCCCCTCACCTCCGTAGACTGCGTGGTAACATCTATACAAGGTGGGTAAAGGTAACTTTACCCACCTTGCATCTATAAACAGAGCAGGAGTAAAGTTCGTGTACATGCATGCAAGTATTGCAAAGAGACACATCTCGGATTGCAGCTTATCACTTGCGACTTTTCGACCACACAGCTTGTAAAATAATAACTGTCATGAAAAGATAATACAGCCAACATTGATTTATAGTTCATACAAAAAAATGGTACAAAAAGCAAAGATTAGGATATAAGTAAAACCATCATATGATGATTATGATCAGCGCTGTCACTTTGACGAGTCAAGCCGTCGGCTGCAGGCTGCATACCAGCCGCCGGCTTGCCTCGTCAAAGTGACAGCGCTGACCATATGATGGTTCTTTTATAGCAGCAAAGCACCAATAAAACCAGTAAAAGGCACCGTGGCATACACACAAGAGTGGTAGCCATCTCAGTTTTAATATTCGATTAATGTGAATGAAAAAAATGTAAGATCAACAATACACAAGAGAATATTACTTTATTTAAATATTATCTGGGCACTTGACGCAGTGCCATGGTATGCACCTCTGATTCGTAATCGGATGGTCGTGATGTTCGATCCCAGCCATGCACCGCCAAACTTTTCACAAGTGGCGGTTGCTAAAGAACACCTACTCGTGCATCCGGGAGGTGATTGATGGCATTCTCCATCAATTACCGACCATCTTGACTGAGGTTTCCATGGTTTCCTCAGTTACAACCAGGCGAATGCTGGGATGGATTGCTTATAAGGCCATGGCCGCCCCGGTTTGGAAGGGACTCACAAAAGTAGGGTCTACGAAGAGCCGGGAGGTTAAATTCAGTCACTTCATTGCATGATGGCCAGTACCCTGTACTAGGGTTCACTTAAAAAGCTAAAAAAAAATATATAATTTATTTTAATTTTACCATAATATTATAATTCGCATGATTTTGCAAGTCTTAAATTCTGAGAATGCTGAGCACCAATGTTAATTAGCTCGCTCGCATTCTAGACGGTAATTAAAGCTATGAGCCGGCTAGTCATGGTTAAATTATGAGGATATAGACAGCCATAGTCGGTCAACGCGTGCCTCTGGTAAAAAGTCAAGGCTGCGATTTGTTCTTTGTAAGCTCAGTGTTTTTAAATAGAAAAAAATAGATCCTTGAAATTTTACATTTATAAGAGCTGTGAATTATACAAGCATACAGAAAGCCAGCTCGATCATTATCCTCATATTTTATTACATTGTTTTTCAAGGAAACTTCGCTAACATTGAGACCAAACAGCTCAGATTTTATATAGTCTCAGTTTACCCCCACCCCTCAATGGTATATTCGGGGAAATCGAGTCTCCCGATAAATTGTGTTAAAAATTGAAAGTGGTTTGCTCCCCACCCCTTGTTTTTCTTATCGTGAAATAATAAAAATTAAGGGTTGCATCATGACCCCCTCTCCCTTTTTCTACCCAATATGTTTGTACAGTCGCCTCCTAGGAGAAGTGCATTGGGTGTAGCACCGGTAGTTGGCAACACTGACGTATCTTCACCATGTTAATTTTTTATCGTTGCTCCTCGGAGTAATTTTTATGCTAGAGCTAAGCTGATTGCTGTAGTATCAAGATAATTAGTAGCCCAAGTGCACAATTTGGCTAAATAAAGCCTGATTTAAAGAAAAGCATCTTTTAGTAATTTTTTAAATTTACATGCATTTTTCTAAAATATAAAAAAAATACTTTTCTTTAAATCAGGCTTTATTTAGCCAAATTGTGCACTTGGGCTACTAATTATTTTGATGCTACAGCAATCAGCTTAGCTCTAGCATAAAAATTACTCCGAGAAGCAATGATCAAAAATTAACATGGTGAAGATACGTCAGTGTTGCCAACTACCGGTGCTACATCCAATGCCCTTCATACCCAGTAAGAATTACACAGAGAGCTTGATGATTAACAAGGCTGCAGGTTGGAAATTTTCTAAGTAGACGAGTATACCTGTGCGCCCCCACCCCTTAAATGTTTGTCAGGAAGGGTTGCTGGGATGATTGTCCGGTAAATAACTTTTGGGAGGACACACCGGAGCAGAGAAATTACTCGGGGATGTTCTCATTCAGAAAGATGAGACGCCCACAGGGGCGGATTCATCTCGCGGTTCTGGGGGGGGGGGGGGGGGGGGGCTATCCCACAATGTTAAAATTTGGAGTGGGTAGGGGTTGTAACACGTTCAGTGTATTTTGGGACTTTTTTGGAAGGGGGGGGGGGGCGATCGCCCCCATCATCCCCCCCTTGGATCTGCGCCTGGAGACGCCCCTCTTTCAGTTCGCCATACCAGGATGGTGATAAATCTGATAATGATAAGCTAAGCCAAGGGTGGAACTAGCGTGCGGCTCAAGGGGGGTGGAGTATGGGGGAATGCGGTGCCCTTATCCCGTAATGTTTCATTTGAGGGGGCGACTGGGGGGTGGTTACACCTTCAATGTTTTGGGACCTTTGGGGGTGGTGCACGATCCTCCCCATTCCCCCCCCCCCCTGGATCCGCACCTGTATGATAAGACTTCAATTTAATTGGTAGAGACGCTCCAATTAATCGAAGGCCGGCTTTCTGACGAATTCCTCGCTTTCTCTCGATAACCCACTTTCCCTGACGAGCTCTCAGTGTTCGCCGCTCGCCCGCACGGACCGCATCATGACCAAGCTTCTCTCCTTTCTCACGGTGAGTGCAAGTGCAGTGTTTGATTGCAGTTTTATATGTAAGTGCAGTGTTTGATTGCAGTTTTATATGTAAGTGCAGTGTTTGTAGTTTGCAGTGTTTTGTGTCCGATGGACTAGATTTCATCAAGTTTTGATAAATATGTATTTTAAATATTGCGAGATAATGACTGTTTCGAAACAACACGATGATGGGGTGAGGCAGACTTCATGAGGTTGTGTCTCTCGTTACAATACTCTATCAATTTTGTGTTACATTCTAACACAAAGAATAATAATTATATTCTGTATGATTCTAATATTTAATACGATGATGCGAAGTTGCAAAATAATTAAGCGATTTCTCGACAACCTCCACAACTTTCTTGTTTACATAAGCCGCGCACTTTCTAATATTTTCTCAACCATTTTACTGCAGAAATAAAAGTTAGTATTTGTGAAAAAAAAATGTTATTATATTGACATAAAAATAGCGATTGCGTTTATTTTTTAATGGACAACATCATGAAATTTTTATTACAAATTTAGATAGAGGATCTCGAGTTATGTATTGTCAATGGGGGGCATTCACAAAGCACTTTAACCCCCATTTTAGCATCGATTTTTATCCCTGGTGCTAAAAAAAACAGGAGCTTAATATGGTTAGCCTCTGGTTTAGCACCATGTTTAGCACCAGGGATAAAAATCGAGGCTTAAGTGGGGGTTAAAGTGCTTTGTGAATGCCCCCCAATATTTTTTATATTTTTAACCCTCTAGCATTCTTACAATCGTGCTGCAAACCGCTGTGACGTCACAGTCATGCAATTATTTAACACGCAAACAAAGGGCGAGACGTTGCATGACTATGACGTCACAGCGTCTTTCTCCACGATTTTGAGGATAAAAAAAATCTGAAATAATTTACATTAAATTGCATAACTCGAGGTCCCCTATATTCAAATATGCAAAAAAAAAAAAATAAATAAATAAATAAAGTGTCCATCGCATGCTAATTTTCTTGATCTGTATTTACATTGTTAAATTAAGTCCATTTTACACTTAATGAAGTGCAATTATACCACACTGCCTCGGCTGTAGCTAATAATTTGAAGCTAAAGGCGGATTCAGATGGCGACAACGGCGATGTGACGCGATTTTGACGTAAAAGCTGTGGAATCCTATGCGGCGGCGAATTAGCCGGTAATCGCGTTAATTACGATGCTCTTTTTCTTTTAATCGCCAAATATGGCCGCCAATGGATGTTACAGCAAGTGCGTATTATTTGCATCGCGTCGCATGGTAAAAATCGCCATGTGAATCCACCTTGTATCAAAACTTGTCAGTTTGTTGTGACGTGATCTAACTGACGTGTTTTTGCAGGTTGTGCTGACGTGTTTGCTGGCACTGACGTGGCTGAACGAGGCCGAGGCTGTCTTCTCTCCTCGTGCCCCCAACTTCCAGTACTTCGAGAGGTACGGATCTTAAGGGGGCTATCCCCGCAATGTTAAATTTAGGGTGGGATGGTGCACCTTCAATATATTTTCGTACCTTAATGGGCACTCGATCCCCTTTGGATCAGCGCCTAGTGCAGTATAATATCTATAGTAAAAAATAGTCACGTATTACCTCGATATGCACGAGGGGGTAGATGACGTCATCAACTCGACAAGAGGTGCCTGTGACGTCATCTAAACTTACAGTGAAATAAAATATCAGCAATATTTTGACATAGCCGGGGAGGAGGTACAGCTATACTTTCACTTTTAGTTACAGTTTTCGTTACATACATATGATGCATGACTAAACGTGCATTTCCATTATTTACCATGGAGCAATATCAAGTGGGACGAGAAAAGCGCACTTGCTTAAATGTCGTATGGCGGACATGTTGGTGATAAAATCACTACCCGGCCGTCAAGCATGTGCGCCCCACTTGACATAACGCTTCATGGAAAAGCACCCACGCGGGGGTTTCTGTTTTAGCCAGGCTGCTGTATGCAACCATCAGCTTTACTCTTGTACCAATGTATATAATAAAACTGTTGCAGCCCGTAAGCAGGTAAAGAAATTCCTAATAAAAGAAAAAAGGGGAGAAATTTGTGCCTTGCGGGGGGATTATTAAAAGTTTGTTTACTCATCACACTAAAATTTTCCATTTAGTCTTACATCAATTTTTAAGACAGTTATTCCATTTTATATTCTCCATTTAAATAACACTGTGCGCATCTGTTGAAAGTACGTTATGGCGGCGCGCATGGAGGCTGCCTGAAAATCATCTATATAGGATAATTAGAATAAGATGGCGTGAACGTTTTTCAGTCCGGCCGCCTCATGTTAAGGTGAAAACTTTATATGGTGCTGTTCAACTTCTGGTATTAGTAATGTTCGTAAATACACAATCAGAACAGATCAATAATTGAACCTTTTATGACCCCTCTACAGAAAGTTATTCGTCTGATCGTGCATAGAGTATAATTATTTTGCAGCCGAAACACCAAACACCACAGTGCCAAGCATGTAAACGCCTCAGAATGCAAGTCAGATAACTACACAAAAATATATAGGAGAATGAACCCTGGCTTTGGACCATTGCACTTCCGGTTCATTGACAAAAGCTGTATTAGCGTCCATCCTGGCTGAGGTTTCCACGTTTCCCTCAGCTGCAGGCAAATGCCGGGATGGATTTGCAAGGCCGTAGCCGCCACCGTTCCGGAAGAGCCCGTGAAACGCTCAAGTTAGGGTTTCGGAAGGTTCGGGGTTTCAAAATAGTATGTAATTATATAGTAAATAGAAGTACCCAATGGGGTTTGATTAAAAAATAAAAAAATAAATAAATAAAAAAAAATGCTATGAGCATAAGAGTCATTATAGTTTTTTTATTTTTTTTTTTAAGTTATCTGAATTTTGCATTTTGAGGCGACGATATATAACAGTATTATATGCCATGTACAGTGCAAATGCTATATAATCACAGTAAAAAACTATATCCTTTGGGTTGCATTTTTTTTATAAAACATTTCATAAATTTCTCAGGATTTGTAAATGCATTGGTTTTGATAAATAGTAGGGACGTCCCTAGCTCTTATATAGCATAGGTTTCCTGGTTCCCTCAGTCACAACGAGCTCAAATTCTGTGCTCGTCTGAAGAAAGACGCACTCGGTTTTCTGTTAAAATTAGTCTGCGGATCAAACAATTACAATTCAATAGACAATCTTTAATTTTTTTTTATTGCATATTTCATAGAGGACCTCGAGTTTCGTATAATGGAAAATATTTTTCATTTATTTTATTTGGTTTTAATCCTATGACCCCCCAAAATCATACTGCAAAACGCTATGACGTCATAGTCTTGCAAATATTTAGCACGTTAGCACAGGGAAAGATGTTACATGACTATGACGTCACAGCGTCTTGCAGCACAATTTTGAGGGTGTTAGAGGGTTCCACAAAATGAAAAAAATTGACAATTACTCGAGGGTCATATTAATTAACGATTGACCTCAGTTACAAACCGGAAACGGGAAATTTCTGTCGAACGGAATCGAATGAAATAGATTTTAAAAATCGAGGATGCTCTAAAACTTAATCGCTTATGGTTTGAGCAAATACAAAGGGGCGGTTTTTTCACAACAGCTCCATTTCCGGTTTCCGTCCATAAGGCCAATGTTAAACTTCTGTCTCAGTTTTCTCAAAAATGGTCGAACAGATTCCACTTCAAAAAAATTAATCAACCTTATTGTGGCGAGCTTAAAGACTCGACAAGGAGGCCGTTTCCGAGATCCAAATCAACTGAGGCCAATTATGAAGGTTAGTTTACCAAATTACTTGACACTGCATGATTCACAGCAGTGTACGTGCAGCAACACACGGTGTTTTATTTGTCAACTTTCTTATTTCGATCGTGCCAACCTGAAACACGCCGCATTTTCTGTAGTGATGAGCTGTGTCACGTAAAGGGTAAGATAACGCCACTAATGTTAAAAAAAATCCCTCATACGAAAATTCCGAAAAAAAAAAAAAAAAAATATATATATATATATATATATATATATATATATATATATACATTAAAAAATTCTCCTCTACACCCCCTATTAGTAGCTAAAATATCAGGTATACAAATACGAGCTAGTTTTCGAGTTATTAATTTTTAAAGTCGACTAATTTAACATGGAAGTTTCATTTCTCCATGTTAAAGTAGTCAACTTTAAAAATTCATAGCTCAAAAGCTAGATCGTATTTGTGCTCCTTATATTTTAGCTACTGATAGGGGGTGTAGAGAAGAACATTTTAATTAAATTTTTTTCAGAATTTTTGTGTGAGGGATTTTTTTTTTTAACATTATATAGTGGCGTTATCTTACCCTTAACCTCTTTATGAGTTTCAAGCTTGGGTGAGAAGGGATAAGGGAGGGTTACGCGTCCCAGTATTCACTGAGGTAAGACTGAGGGAACCGTGGAAATCCTCAGAATCTCAGTCAGGACGGACACCTCTTATCAATAGGCCAAAGTGATGTCCAAAGCTTGAGGAACCACACACAAGTGCATCACTGCACTGGGTGGAAAGCGAGATGAATTTACCTCAGAGAGCTGAATTTGACCTGCAATGTAATACAGAAACATGGGACACTTAGAACTTGGTTTTGAATTTGTGTCTTTTCAACAAGGTGGCGGGCTAGCCAGGCTCTTGCGAGGTACTCTCGTCGCCTCGGAAAATTTCCCTTTCCTAACTTACCTGGCTGTATTTAGGAAGTGCTAGATTTTGCATTATTGCCGTCTGCCTTGAAGATGGTTTTCTCCCAGGTGAATACCTAGGCAGTTCTTAACACAAGACCACCTTCTTTTCTATCCTATATACCTCGTCATCCCGTCACCTTACTCCTCTCATGTTAAGGGTTGCATGTCGGGCACCTTAGGGTGCCTATTGGTTTCCAGGGGCGGATCCATGCAGCGCGTGGCCCTGGGGAGGGTGGTGCTCTACCCCGCAATGTTAAAATTGGGGTGGGAGGCGAGGCTGCGAGTAAGGAGGAGGGGGGGGTAATATCTTCAATGTATTTTTGAATCTATTTTTGCAGGGAGGGGCGTGATCCACGCCTGTCGGGCCCCAGTCCTTGAACTGACAGATTTTGACTTTGTCAAGTAACTAACGATGCCCACGTGTTTCAGGCCCCGCTACCGCTACCCATACTACGACGAGAACGGACGTGGCCGGCTGGTGTACGGCTACGGAGGACCCGAGCTGTACGAGTATAAGAAGTACTCCCCCCTCGAGGGAATCCACTGAGGACGTTCGGTCGTTCGGGGAATTTCGGGACAGTTCGCCACCGCAAATCCATCAAAAGTTTTCTCTGATTTTCTGTTTTTATCAGATGGAACGTGAAAAAATAAAAACAAAAAACATTTAAAGTGGAACCAATATGGAATTTCCGTTTTCCCGACATTTTTGAGTTGGCATATTTTCTAAAAATAGTTCTAAACTAGTTCTCCTGTTGGAACAAATTAAAAAATTCCATCTCCCATAAGTTGGATCTCCAGAAAAACTACCGAAGTCTGAGAGACCGCGTCATTTAACATGGGGCCTGACAAACACCTTCGATTTTCTTGAAGAAATTTCATAGAATGACCATATGAAATAAACATATATAGTGACGTTTTACAAACCGAGCTTTAATAAGAAGAGTTAATTAAATGTATTTTATTATGAAAGAATATCCTGTGAGAAAAGCAAGAAAAACTCGTGAGGGATTTAAGGTAGAGATAACGCCGAACAGCTGTTCGACGTATAGGTCCCTTTGATGAACATGTAAACCTTAGCAAATTGACAAAAATTCTGAAATTTTTTTGAGAGGCAGATATTAGTGCCTAAAAGCCATAGAAAAAATTTCAAAACACTTCATGAGCCGATTTTTTTTTAGTCAATTTATTTAATTTTCAGCATAGGGCTTTCCCATGGAGAGACAAACTAAGAACTTAATTAAAAAAAATCGGCTCATTAAATTGTTTTGAAATTTTTTTCTGTGGCTTTTAGGCACTAAAATCTGTGTCTCAAAAAATTTCAGAATTTTTGTGAATTTGCTAAGGTTTACATGTTAATCAAATGGGAGTTTGGCGTTATCTCTACCTTAACAGTGAAAATTATATCTTGATTCCTCGCGGTAAATTGGTTTCGTAATAAAAATTATTTTAATCGTTTTTTGGTTAATGTAATCATAGAACGTCTTTATATTTTTCCCATATGATCATGCACTTTACATGGTTAGGCCCCATGCTAGACTTCGGATTTTTTTTTTCTGAAGAAATTATGAGAGATGTAATATTTTGAATTTCGGGAGCAGCATTAAAACTAAAACTAAAAAATTTTGGGTATATAAATGTTCAATGGTTCTACTTTAGCCCATAGTTTTTAACACAATGCACTTCTTATTTCTGGCATGAAATATGCATCCTTGATAAACAATTATTGTGCCTGATGCATATTTTGAAAAGTGTGAAATATATTTTAAAAATTTATATATATGCTAAAAAAGTATCCGACCAGCATAAATTTTTGATGACGTGAGAGGGCGAGTGGAATTTCATTAGTTCTCACGTAGACGACCCCCGGTGATGGTGCAGCATGTGAACTGACAATGCACACAGACGCCACCACCGGGGGTCATGTGAACTACATCTGCTCTGTTTCTGATTTACTGACACTGAGTAAAACGTCAAATTGTAGCAAAATTTAATCGCAGTGCACTTTTTTTGTAACCTATAAGCTATAAGGCTAAATAGAAGTGAAGAGAACTATTTTGTGATCTATAGATGTAATTTTATTGCTTTTGTATTATTTGTCATTAAATAAATTTAAATTTTTTTTGCCAGTTTACTTTACTTTCATAACGACACTAACTATACACTGCTTAGGTGAGTTTTCAAGGGGTCGATTGTTGATTTTTTACATCAGCTTTCGTGTTCCACCTTGGCGCCACAGTATAAAATAGCGATATTCAGTTCCATAGCAGCATTCACTCTTATATCCATAGACCTGAGTTTCGCATTTTCCAAGGTTCATCAGCCAAGGTGGAACACGAAAGCCGCTGTAAAAAATTAACTATATATTATATTATACTATAATAGTATATAACTGTATTTAGTAGTTTAAATAGTATACCGATCTATATATGGTCCTTATATATATAGAGCATGCCAAATAATTCAAATTAATAGACACGTTTTTGTTTTTTAATATTTTATTACAAGTTTTGTACATGACGATGTAAAATTCACACAAAATGTAAAGACACTTTCATGTTATCATCATCACTTTTTAACAGCTAAATTTTTATTTGTCAACATCAAAATCTTGAAAGAACATTCGTTGATAGGTATACAAAATTGGAGTCCAGAACAGAGCGAACTTGAGTAGCTACTCAAGTACGCTCTGTCCAGAACATCAACAAATTGTGCCTTATTGAAGTTCAAATATTTGCAATTTTGGGAAGAGAGCATCCCCAAAACGTTCACTTCCGCCCAATCAGAACAAATCGTGGTGTCCAGTGATAAAAATGGGTATACGTTTTTGCTGGAAAGCTATCCATCCATCAGGTATAGACTGGTCCACACATCGGGGGCTCTGCCCCCCAGTTGCCCGCCGCAAGCGTGACTCTTTTAGAAAAGGGGGCGTGGCAGTTTTTTTTTTTCAAATTAAATTACATAATTAGTACAAATTATAATATATCAAAAAATTACATTTGAAAAATTGATACCTATCTTCAATTCAGTTACAACTATGTTTGCTCGTCGTTTCAAACTACAGAAACGTGGTAACTTGATTGATGAGCATGCATCCAGCTCGAATTGGACAAAACTGGGACAAGTTCCGTCAGAGCGTGAGGTACCCACACAACAAATTAGTCTCTGTGTGCCACAAAATTCATTTGTTAAATAATAGCAAACACTGCACTATCTTCTTTATAAAACTTGAACTGACTACCCACACCAATTTCCATGCAACTGCAAATCCTACAAACTATAATATATAATACTACAGTATTATATAGACTATATATTATAGGCTTTGGGCAGCTGATTTTTTACAATGTATAAAAAACACACAATTACAATATAATATTATATACATGAATTAGCTACCTCAGCTTAATTGATTGGTCCAAAATGAGAGGTTTTATCATATTAATCATATAATTTTTTTAAATTAAAAAATTTCAAGGGAACTTTCATAAAATTTAACATGTTATAAAGATGTAAATACAAGTTTTTCAGTTTCGGCTTACGCCATGTATACGACACTCTGATTGGCTGAAACTCGGCTTGCGCCCATGCAGATAGTTTCTGCAGCGTTCCTGCTGTGTCTTAGCTTTGTCCTGGTCTAGGCAACTCGGCGCAAGCAAAAAAAAAAAAAAAAAAATGTATGACTTGGATTGCCAAAAGTAAAATTTTAACTTGATTTGTGCAGAATTTTTACGACTTACATATCACGCCGAATAAAAGCTCGCATTTCAGTATTTAGGTCTATTCGTAAACACTTCCAATCGGACCTTATGTCCAAGCGCATAAGGTAGATTGGAAGCTGCAGGGTTTACTAACAAACCCGGTCTTATTTCAATGAAGCGAAGTGGCGGGGCGAGAAAGGAGGCGCACTTGCTTTATAATATCGTCCGGCGGCTATCCATGTTGGTGGGAAAGTGATTTTTCCACGCTGTCATGGCCGTTATATCAAATTGAAGCAAGTGCGCGTTTCTCGCTCCGCCCAACATCGTTCCGTGGAAAAGCACCTAAAGGCGGATTCAGATGGCGACAACGGCGATGCGACGCGGTTTTGTCACACAACAGAGACCTCCGTGTCTTATGGCCAGAAATTTGACCAGCTTGGCCGAGCTTCACTGTAACTGAGAGTGGCGGCGCCACTGAATCGCAGCGGCACGGCCCGGTTCTCGCTGGCTAGCTGCGCGGGCAGCAAGAACCGGAGGGAGTTTACCGGACCTTGCCGAACATTTAGCAGTGCCGCCACTCTCAGTTACACAGTGAAGCTCTGATCAAATCTCCGGCCATATGTCACGTACGGAGGTCTCTGTAGGGTCTCTGGGTCACACAAGCTGTGAAATCCTATGCGGCGAGCGAATTCACCGGGAATCGCGTTAATTACGATGCTCTTTTTTCTTTTAATCGTCCACAAATATGGCCGCCAATGGATGTTACAGCAAGTGCGTATTATTCGCGTCGCGTCGCATGATAAAAATCGCCTTAAGTTATAAATTACACAATATCTCTGGCTGGACCTAGCCCCCGTGCACGCTGTTGAGTTCGCGGGCCGCCTGGTCCACATGTCGTCCGCGGCCCAGCAGCTCGATCAAATGTTCGCCGCGCGTGCCGAATCTCTTCTGGTAACTGCCGCGCAGTCGCTCGCCCTCGTCAGGGTCGAACGCCACGCTCTGCACGCGGCCCAGTCCGGCCCCCCACACCTCGGCGGGGCTGAGGCGGCGCGTGCCGGCCAGGCTGACCCCCCACACCTGCAGCAGCGGCGAGCGGACCCCCTGGGACAGCGCGGGGGGCAGAGCAACCTGCAGTAGTACTAGTAGAACACACGTCCGGAGCAACTGCAACAACAACAGGAGTGTTTAGTGACGTCACATCCATACCATAATAAATCTGAAGCTAAATAATCACCCACTGCGCTCTTTTGTGTTGTTGATACTCTCTCGAAGGAATCGTAAGCAAAGAAAGACCGATTATGTAATTTTTTTATATAAATATTTACACAATATTGTACCAGCCAGGGTTATAGTACCCTATCGGCCGCTACAGAGTTACATACATTATTGTTCCTTATTGTATTATTATTATTATTGTATTATAGCTTACCCCAAAATCAATCTATCAAAATGGAGCAATTAGTTATTATAAAATTATGCTATTATGATTCTGAAATCGATGTTTCCTTAAATTGGTTTTAAATCTGAATCTCCACCATTTTTTCTCTTCCCATCACCCCGCTGAACTCTAATCACCAAACTTGAATTTATGAAGAACATTATTGACGTGCTTATATTGTTGTACATGCAATCGAAAGGCAATAAAAAATTATGAATTATGTATGTATACCACTTGTCTTTTATAGAAAAAAATAAATGTTGCATTGGTTGCGCGCCCGCCTCGCATGATTCCCGATCTTAGGTGACATACTTTTTTTACCACTTTTCCACTGCTCCGAATTCGGGAGATGCCGGGCTTCCTGCTACAGGTTTCTATGATGGTTTTCTGTAGCTATAATATAATATGTGGGAGGTGTGGCGCAGTGCGCTTGACCGGGTCTCGTTAGATCACCGAAGTTAAGCAACGCCGAGCGTGGTAGTAGTTGGATGGGTGACCATTTTCAACAAAAAACACGTTTCCCAACCAGGGGTATAATAAATCGTTGCGCTTTTCTACTATGTGGTTCCCCTGGCTTTGAACTATTGCACTTCCGGTTCATTGACAAAAGCTGTAGCGTCCATCCTGGCTGAGATTTCTACGTTTCCCTCAGTCGCAGGTAAATGGCGTGAAGGATTGCAAGGCCGTGGCTGCCCTCGCTCCCGATGCGCCCGCGAAACGCTCAAGTTAGGGTTACGGAAGATTCGGGGTTTCAAACTTAGTGAGTATAAGTACCCATTTTTTTTTTATTTTACAAAGATACAACCCCTAAGAGCTTACAGCTCGCGGCGGGGTAATGGGTAGGGATAAGGTAGGGAACGGATGCCACGGCCTGTTACGCGTCCCAGCATTCACTGAGGTGAGACTGAGGGAACCGTAGAAAACCTCAGTCAGGACGGACATCTCTACTTTTTATCAATGGACCAAAGTGATGTCCAAAGCCTGGGGAACCACACACAAGTGCATCACTGCACTGGGTGGAAAGCGAGACGAATTTACCCCAGGGAGGGAGTAACGTAATTTTTACTTGATACTGTCACCCATCCAAGTACTAACCACGCTCGACGTAGCCTGTGACTTTGGTGATCTAACGAGAACCAGTCAATCAATGTACTGCGCCACGTGGTTTGATTAAAAAATATTTATGTCCAATGGCGGGAAGTTTGAATTAGGCCATGGCCGCTCATATTTGTACGAATATTTTAAGCAATATTGCTGTTAAGGTGAATGCTTACGCCAATAGCAGAGTATGCTGCAGTAATTAAACTATAACCTTGTAAAAAATGCACATGCAGCAGTGCGTCTATTTAGACACACAGCAAACAATATTCCGTGAAGATCGCGCGCTACAATACGTCGAAGCTATAAGCGCCTGAAAGCAGGCCTCCCTTGCTGCACCTTCAGCGGACGACTTTCACCGCTCCAGAGCGACGTGGTTTTCTCCAAAGTGCCAGAGATGACCAAAAAGCTTACAGGACGTCTTCTCCAAAATACAATTCTAGCTCCAATAGACGTACGGCAGATTTCAAAGAGCGACGTACGCATCGAAGAAAAAGGGACAGGAAAAAAATCTTATGTGTAACATTATATATTATAGCCTGTGTTTTATGTTTTCAATAAAAAAAGCCCACTCTGAGTGAACATTTTTATTATTATTAATTTTTTTGCTCGATTCTGCATTTTGTCTTACGAGCCGTCATAGAGCCGCGTCCTGCGCAGGGACATGCACATCATGCCTTTGGGGGCGCATCCGCTTAAGTTGCACCATCGGCACTTGGAATATGATAACAATTAACGTCATTAACGGTTGCATTTGCTATTGACTACTGCAGTTATTTACCGCAGTACGCATTTCATAATAGAGTTGCGATAACATTCATAATAAAGTTTTCTACTCGCAATTAATGGTTGTAACAAACCATATATTGTTTATAATGTCTGTCGCATATAGCCTTTTTCATTGTTAAACATGGGACGACGTTATAGTGCCTAATTTGGCCACCAGAGCAGAGAACGTAATGGCATTGTTGGCGCTAGGTAACCGTTTCAACCTCATTAATCTCATTATTAACGGTAATTTTTCATAAGTTAACATGTAGATCAACAACCGTTGCATTTTTTTCCTTTCATGCGGCAGAAATTACACAACAATACTTTGTTTACAACGAACAGAAGACTTTGATTCAAAACTATTAATTTTTTTATATAAAATGTGTTGGTTTTTAACAACAACAACAACACAATCTGTGATCACAGCCAAGAAAACGTCCAACTGTTTTCAGTCCAAGGCTCGCTATAACTGCATGATCACATTAAATTCCTGGCAGTCATCTCGACAAGGCCGACTAATATTTGTTGTTGTTGCAGTTTGTTGCTTCCTTGACCTCCGAGCGTTCCTGCCAATAAGTCACCTGTTTGTATGACTTATGTACTTTTTGTGTATTCCATTTCTTCAATGTACAATGAACATAAGGTCGATCGAGTGAACGTATCAAGACAAAACTATCGTTACCCCTGACTGATTTTTCAAGGTTGTAAATTTAAGGACGCAAGCAGAGGTTAGTGGTGTGAAATTTCCTGAGGTGAATTAATTACCATTACCGAACAATTTTTGATTTTTATTTTTTACGTACAGCTGAGAAATACCCTGCAAAGAGCTAAAGGATAAGGCAGGGAAAGGATGGTGACCACACGATCTGTTACGCATTTAAGCATTCGCTGAGGTGAGACTGAGGGAACCGTGGAAAACCTCAGTCAGGACGGACACCTCTACTTTTTATCAATGAACCAAAGTGATGTCCAAATCCTGGGGAACCATCACACACCAAGTGCATCACTGCACTGGGTGGAAAGAGAGAAGAATTTACCCCAAGAAGGGAGCAACGTAATTTTTACTTGATATGGTTACCCATCCAAGTACTAGCCACGCTTGACGTAGCTTGACTTGGGTGATATAACGTGAACCGGTCAATGCACTGCGCCAAATTCGTTGTGTTTCAATTACGGCGTTAATTAATACTTGACCTGCATGATGAGCTGTGAGAGACTGACTGCATGCTTGAGAGCGGAGATGACCCGCGGCTGCGGACTTAATTAGGACCGTGCGCTCAATACTTCTCAATATTTACCTTGTGCTGAAGAAAGTTTCAAAAGAAAGTGTAAATCCTGTTTTTTGTTGTACCTTCCATTCATTGACCAGTACGTTGAGGAGCTCGCAAATACTCTGATTTTTATTTCAATGAAAACCGGTCCTGCAACTGCACATTTAACGACCAAACTTCAGTGTCAAATGTTGTGGCTCACAGAAAATATTTTGCTAAATGGCGGGTCGACGAACTTATGGAATCTCCATCAATTATGGCACAAAACAGCTCCTGCGCTTATACGGCAAATAACTAGCTTATTTTGAGGTGACTATATGTGGAAATATTTGGCTCGGGAATCGATTAACTTGAAGATATATTTTAGCAAACTGCACGCAATATATTTGCCACACGTTGAAAACAGAGCTGACAAGTTCAAACAAGCTAAATGAATTGTTGACAGAAGAACAGTCACTTTTATTTTTTTTTTTTAATTTGCGTGCATTGAACTCTCCGACGAGAAAGTTACTGTTTGCGACAAAAATGCGCGTTCACGTGAAAAGCAGTTAATGTTAATTATGTTAGCAAAACGTTTTTAATTAACTCAAATTCACCCGATTGCCAAGTTTGTTGTTTTCGCGCGATAATTTATATATAATTATGGCAACAAAGTCAACAAAGTTATAAGCCTGGTTAAATTTAAGTTAGATTTTTAGCAATGGAATCGGGCGGTTATAAAGTAAAATTTAAATTACAATTTTCAATTGTTAAAACATTGAAATGAAGAGGCAGTGGAAGCTAATTTAACTTTTTACAAATTTAAATTGAAATATATTAATCAAAGCATCATAATTATCTTCTATAAATTAATCGAGAATAGATCAGACAGACAGACAGACAGACAGACAGACAGACAGACAGACAGACAGACAGACAGACAGACAGACAGACAGACAGACAGACAGACAGACAGACAGACAGACAGACAGACAGACAGACAGACAGACAGACAGACAGACAGACAGACAGACAGACAGACAGACAGACAGACAGACAGACAGACAGACAGACAGACAGACAGACAGACAGACAGACAGACAGACAGACAGACAGACAGACAGACAGACAGACAGACTCACCATGGTCTCGGAGCTCGGCTCAGCTGATCTCGCTTCGTTCACAGCCTCTTTACGACTGCACGGCGGTGGAGAAATCGCTTCCTTCGACCTTCTAGGCGGTCGTGTTTATTATTTCCTAGCCCAAAACGAAGACCGCACAAGGTCACATAATAAACCTCCAGAAAATATTATGCTCAAATAAATTGGGTTTAAATTATTTGTCTATAATTCAGCATGGCGTGCTTATTTGTGTTTTATGATTTATAATATAATTATGATGTAAAAAATGTATAAAAAAAATGAGGTTATGAATTAAGGGTAAGGTAACGCCACCAATGTTAAAAAAAATCCCTCACACAAAAATTCTGAAAAAAAATTAAAATGTTCTCCTCTACACCCCCTATCAGTAAGTAAAATATCAGGTATACAAATACGATCTAGTTTTTGAGTTATGAATTTTTAAAGTTGGCTAATTTAACATGGAGAAATGGAATTCCCATGTTAAATTAGTCAACTTTAAAAATTCATAACTCAAAAACTAGATCGTATTTGTATACCTGATATTTTAACTACTGATAGGGGATGTAGAGGAGAACATTTTAAATTTTTTTCAGAATTTTTGTGTGAGGGACTTTTTTTAACATTGGTGGCGTTACCTTACCCTTAAGATTGCCGCAACGTTTAATAGCAGAAAATAAGAAAAAAGAATAAAGAGGTAAAATGACGTAAAATTTCGTTCTAGTTTCGAAGATCGACCTTGGACCACGAACAGCTGATTATAATTTCCAGGTCACGGGTTACTTAATTTGTCTCCGGACACATGGGAACGGATGCATCACTCACCATTTTAATTTTTTTTTATGACTCAATCGTCGCTTACAGCGCAAGGTATATCGCCCCTATAGTCCGGAATATTGAGCGATCAGGTTTTAACCATGCACAATTTTGTTGCAATTAATGTGCTATTTCACAGGTGAACGCAATTTACCTATATTTCCAACTGGATCATTATTGCGCTCAGGCTCGGACTGGCCTCTCCACTTTTTAACACAGGGGGTACATAAAAAGTGGACCCATCACCTCTTTAAGGTGGCCCCTAGCTGCCTGTACAATGCTTATCCCAGCAGTAACTCCCAGACCGAGCCTGAATTTACGCTCACCTAAAATAGCAGACAGATAACTCATTATAATATACAACTGCGGTGCATTGGTAATAAAGCAGATAGCTCATTTTTCTGGACGAAGGACGGTGATAGCGCAGCAGATATATAAAATATTATGAAAAGTGTCTGCCCCGTGTCTTTTGGTTCATTCGTGAGTTTCCGTGTGCGCTCGGTACTGCGTGAATGTCGAGGAGAGATAAAATATTTTTTTTTATAGCTAATAAACAATGATCATGATCGAACGCTGCATGGTATGTCGATCTATACAAATTCAAAAATTCAAAATCTTTTATGTTGACATTACTTGAAGGCATTCATTCATAGTCCATGTAGTTTTTTACACTATAGAAACACATATCAACTAGCCACTTTTTAACACTGACTTTAAATAATTTTAAATTATCAATACACTTAATATCACACGGCAACTTATTATATAGAGTCAGGCAACTCATAAAGGGTCCCTTCTTGTACATATTTAGCCTACAATAAATAGGTGTAATTACATGCTTTGTATTCCTAGTATTGTGATTATGGTGAACTTCATGTTGTTTGAAATCTGACAAATTTTTTTTACATACATCACACTTTCCATAATAAGAATACAAGGTAGTGTTAAAAACCCTTGCTCTTTAAATAATTTTACACAAGAAGACCTTTTTTTAATAAAGAACATGAGACGTATTACTTTCTTTTGTAGTAAAAAAAGTCTATTGAGTTCAGGAGAATGCCCCCAACATATAACACCATATTTTAAGAATGAATAAAAATTTGAAAAATATAATGTTTTTAAGCACTCTATTTCACATTCATGTCTCAGTTCTCTGATTGCAAAAATTACAGATGATAACTTTTTGGAAAGAAAATCTATATGGTCAGCCCACTTCAAATTATTATCAATTATAATACCCAAAAATTTTGTGTTGGTATTTAGTAATATGTTAACATTATTAACTGAAACAGATTCAAGAGTAAGATTTTTATTTTTATTATTTTGGAACTGAAGTATTTCTGTTTTATTTATATTTAAAATTAATCCAAGACTATTTAAATGGGATTTTACTTTTGACATTGCATTTGTAATGTTACTTGATAATTCATCATTATCATGGCCAATTACTTTCAAATTTTGGAATCATCAGCATATTTGACGATGAGACAGTTTTTATTATCAATTATGAGTGGAAGGTCATTAATATACAGAATGAATAGTATTGGAGCTAGGCAGGTTCCTTGAGGCAGGCCAAATGAGAGGGATATTGGGGTTGAATAGTATTTACAATTCTCCTCAGACGAAATTTCAACAGTTTGAGTTCTATTTTTTAGGAAGGATGTTATCCAATCTAAACAATTTCCTCTTATGCCATATTTGTATAATTTTTGCAATAGTATGCTATGCTCAACCATATCAAATGCCTTGGATAAATCCAAGAATACTCCAGCTGTTTTGAGATTATTATCCAAACTTTGAAGTATGCTATCAATTAATTGAAACATAGCAGTTTCAGTTGATTTATTTTTTCTAAATCCATGCTGGTATTTAGATAGCAAATTATTTTTTTCTACAAATGGTAGTAGTTTTAGTAAAAAGGCCTGCTCATATACTTTTGAGAAAACTGATAATAAACTTATTGGTCTATAGTTTTCTATGCTTTGTTTTGGTCCTTTCTTATGTACTGGTTTAATGAAAGCATGTTTTAACAAAGTTGGGAATATTCCCTCCTCAAAAGACTTATTTATTATTGTAGTGAGTACCAAGGCTATAGCATGTATACAAGATTTTAAAACAAAGTTAGATATACCATCAGATCCACAAGAGTGCTTATTTTTTAAGTTTTGTACTATTTTTAATAATTGAATATTTGATAGAGGAGACAAAAACATAGATTTAGGGTTTTCTGTGGTAGGATTATAAGTACTAGTTCTGCTGTGTCCTAATTTATCTTTACAATTTGATATACTGTTTTGAAAATAATTACTAAATTCTTGAGCAATTTTTTGTGGGTCATTAACCGTTAATCCATTCATAACTATATTTGACACATTTGATTTGACAGAAGGTTTATTATGCTTTTGCTTAATTAAATCCCACATTGCTTTTGATTTGTTATCAGAGTTATTAATGAACAAAGTATTTTTTCTCTTACTGGCATATCTAATTAACTTATTGTATATAAACTTATATGTTTTAACAAAATCACTTGTCCACATCTGTGGATATAATTTGCTTAACTTCTTTATATTTCTCAGTTTTTCTCTTGATATTCTTAAACCTTTAGTCATAAAGTCCTTTTTGGTTTTATTTTTCTTTGCAGAATTATTTTCTTTAACATCAACTAATGGAAAAGTTTTATGAAAATGTTGCGAAAATATTGAATGGAATTCATTAAACATACTTTCACTGTCTGATCTCTGATAAACTTTACACCAGGACTCTTCTCTGAGGGACTGTTTGAATAATTGCATATTTTTTTTGGAGTAAAATCTTTTTTTAGTATTAACATGAACTTTATGTGTTACACTGTCACAAATAGTTAAAATTTGGGACTCATGGTCTGATAAATAGAATGGAATTACATTAGTCTCTTTAATATCAAAAGGCAGAAGCTTTGGAATTAAAATGTTGTCTATTAGAGTCTCTGTTGTTTTACAAGTTCTGGTTGCAGTACTTATAACTGGTATTAAATTGCACATATTTAAAACAGAATTAAAGTTTTTAGTGTTATTATTATTAATATTTAATAAATTAATATTATAATCCCCACAAATTATGGGAATTCTTTTTTCAAAATAAATATTATTAACAATCAGCTCAATTTTATTAAAAAACACATTTATATCCCCAGTGGGACGACGATACACACTTAAGACTGTAATGGGATTACCAAACAGTTCAAAATTACAAAATTAATAATTTGTAGTATAATTATGTTATGTTATTTACATAAACTGAACATGAGCAAAGTGAACACAGGGAGACCGTCACATGGATCGATTATTTCCAACGGATATATTTATTATATGTGTATATTATTATTTAAGGAATAATTCTTAAATTCTATGTTTGTTTTTTTCTAAAATTTAATATATAGGCACTTGCCAATTTTATTTATTTTATTTTGACATCAAAGAACATATAATATTTAAGTAAAGGTATCCTCGCCATGATTATGAAGTCGAATGAATGACCAAGACGCCTGTAATTCTGCAACCCCCTGAGCTCGCGCGTGTGGCGTGTAGTCAACCCACCAGGCGTCGAGCGCTTCCGCCTCAAGGCTGTCCTCATTTATTATATTGTGTTCAACACGCAGCAAGCACACGTATAGTCAAATTTATTTGAAATTTCCACGAGGTGGCCGGAAATGAGTAGTTTCTGATCTTTCTGTTCATGTCCGATTTTTTACTTTTGCAAACAGCAAACAGCTAGGTCAGTCCTCTGTTATTTTGCAAATTAATTTAAGCTCTTTGTAAAATTTCAAACTCTAAATGCAAACAGCAGAGCGAACTTGAGTAGGAGGCCAAAACACGACCGCGCCCACTTTTCAATAGCCGTCCGGTTTTTTCGCGCCACGGTCGTCTTTAGCACGCATTCTTATGGGGGAAGGTGTCTGTATATATTTCCAACTAGTTCGATAACCATGATGGTATAAGCGAAGAAAAATGGTTTAAAATTTTTTTGATGATATTTAGCTGCCTGCATCGTGAGTTGTTTCAACAAATAATTAAAATAAATATATAATTCAGAGTTATTAATTTTTAGATAATTTACTTTTTAAACGCAACATAAGTGAAAAGATCACCAACAGATGTCACTACTTTTACATTTGTGACGTCACGTTTTCGCCAATGCTGGCAGCCATATTTCTTCTACAATTAATAAAAATTTGTGAATTCAATAAAAGATCGACAATAAATTGTGACTTAGTATATATTACGTCAATTAGGTGTCTATGGAAAATTGAACTTGGTCCTTGAAACATTGCTGAGAGTTTATGTTATCACAAGGTATGTTCTCAATACTTTATTATGCTTAGTCTGTAGATGCTTTATTTATGCATTCTTTTGGTCACTTCTTCCTACAGTTCCTACATGATTTACATCACTTTTGTCTGTGTTTACATACTGATTTCACAGCGTTTTGATTTATTTATGCATGCTTCTTCTTCTTCTTAATTTTTTTTTCCCACAGATCTGAAGTTCTTGTATATAATTAAATTGAAATTGACTTAATTCCTACTTTTTCCAAATGCTCCTAATTATGACGAACTACGTAGAGGGTAGAGGGACATTCACAAAGCACTTTAAACCCAACTATAGCCCCAAGTTTTATCCCTGGAACTGAACATATATGGTGCTAAACTAGGAGCTAGACATGGTTAGCCCCTGGTTTAGCACCATGATTCGTACCAGGGATAAAACTTGGGGCTAAATTTAGGGTTAAAGTGCTTTGTGAATGCCCCCCACGTAGTATGTACTACATATATTATGCATATATATCATACATCATATATATGTTATGATACTTTAAATTTGTCAATTATCATTTGCATAATATGCAATTCTATGCATATTTATACTGTACTGTACAGTATGCATAATATGCTTACGTTATCTTACAAACCGGTACAATACGCAAGTACGCATGTATATATGCATACTGTAATTACTGTATGTGTATTATATGCATATAAAGACGCGTTCACATACTCGAAAAAAGCTGTGGCATGTGCCGTAGCATCATCAAAATCTCTTCGATTTTCTTACAGAGCTAAGTGTGCTGCAGCATTCTACAGCATGAATGTCGTGTAGCAATTTGTGAGTATGCGAATGCGGCTTTAGACAATGTGCACTGTATCATTATTACTGGTATGCAATTGTGCATGCTTTATGCATGCCAGTATGATAAATATATGTGTGCATATTGCACGAATTCACATCTTTGATATTTGTCAAATTCTCTAATATTTGATATATGCATATACTTAAGATAAACTTTAGATTATTACATAGATAAACACATATTTTGTTATTCTGGCATGCATTACAGTTATTTTGCTCTTTCAGCCTTATTGTGAACCTAGGAGCATCGGGAGAAAACCAGAACTAGCTTGGAGTGAGATGCTGAATTATGCATCATATCGGAGCGTGTCAGCAGCAACATCCCTGCCGTTCAGTCACTGGTCAGATCATAGGACTCAAAGCTCAACTCCCAACGATGTCCAACACCTCGACCTGCCTGGCAAGCCAGGCCTCATCCTTGGTCAATGTAAAGTAAGTACAACCTTGACGCGAGCCAACATAAACTTATTTGAGCAGAATTCATTTGGAACAATGCAGTTTACAGTACAAAAAGTTGGGACTTTAATTTATTTCTGGTTATAGCCGTCTTTAACTCGCAATAGTTTTAATAAACCATTGTTTATAATGTCTGTCGCATGAAGCATTTTTCATTGTTAAACATGGGACGATGTAATGTCTGCTTTGGCCACCAGAGCATAGAACGTAATGGCATTGTTGGCGCAAGTAGAAACAACAACTTTCATAATTAACGGACATTTTTTCAAAAGTTGACATGTTAATCAACAACTGTCCAATGTGTTTCACTCATGCAAAGCGGACATAGATTATATTAAAGCGTGTCACATCCAATTGGTAGGCCCTATACCATGCTTTAGTTCAAAGTATTGGCACCGCAATGGTGTTGTGGCACTGGTGAACTGTGTTTTTGCGACGTTGTCAAATTGCTAGTGTATTTTGCCATGTTAAAAAGTTCAAGTAACTAGCACCAATGGAGAAAAATAAAGCTCCAGAGTTGTCTCGATTTTAACCCAGCAAGTGCAGTTAATATACCAGGCATGCGTAACGCTTTAATATATAATCAAAGTTTGCCTTGCACTCATGGAACAAACATTACCAGCCAGCAATACTTTGTTATAAACTTGCTTATAAAAAAATTGTTGTTGTACGGAGCAGAAGAATGGACAATTTGCACCAAAATTTTTTTAGTAGCTCTTTCGAAAGAGGAGGTCGAAAAATACACCTATGAATTTTATGAGATTTTTATTCGTACTGCATCATGGCTAAAATAAAGATGTAAAGAGGTTACGTGACCTGGAGACAGCGCCCGTGTCGCCTGTGACATCATTGAACTGTCTGGTCGAATCACGGATAAAATACCCTCGGATATAATACCCAGACAAAATACCCTAGGACAAAATACCCTAGGACAAAATACCCTTGGACAATTAACCCTTGGACAAAATACCCTTAGACAATTAACCCTTGGACAAAATACCCTTGGACAAAATACCCTTGGACAAAATACCCTCGGACAAAATACCCACAGATAAAATACCCTCAGACAAAATACCCTCAGACAAAATACCCTTAGACGAAATACCCTTGGACAAAATACCCTTGGATAAAATACCCATCACTTTGAGGTTGGGAAAAATTTCAGTTTCAATTCAGGGCGAGAAATTCACATTTTTGAAAATACTGGAATATTTCATTTGCAATACATTCATAAACTAGCTCATTCAAAGAATAATCATCGTTTTGAATAATATATAATAGATATATGAATCTCAATTCCAAAACGCTTAGGTAAAAATGCATGTCCCCACTCGTGTTCAGTTCGTTCATATATAGCCGTCTCACTCAAATATCTTTTAATATACTATACACATCAATGCTCGTTTTTTCCTATAATGGGGCCGGCTCCGTAGTCTGGTCTTTTTGTCAAAATTGTATAACTAAAAGTTCGGTAAGAAAGAAGTATATGATTTTTTTCCCCGGTGTCTCAATATTTTTAAGTCACTAATATGCATTAAGAAGTTATAAAGGCTTTTTAACACAACTAAATACTTTTTATGATAATTTTATTATGTACCATGTGTACATGTAATTCTATATCTTCAAAAATATAAAATTTCTTCTCATCATTAAAAATGTGAATTAAATATAATTTTTACTGGTAAATAATGATTTTGTACAATAAAATAACAAATAAATAACTGAAATAGCAATACGTATTTTACTATCATGCTTTGTGCTGGTTGTTACCCGTGACAACATAAATTTTAAAACCATTATGAACATTTAATTTTATAGCTGGTTTCCATGAGTAAGTTTATAGAACATTCTACTGCAAAAAGCAATGTATCTCTTGTCGAACTTACAATGTAACATTATGTTAATACGTAAAAAATTGGGTGGGGAAGCAATGTTTTCTTCTATTCATGAGGTGACGATTTTTTATTCTGACTTTTTGTTTTGTTTTTGCTCTTTATTAAAAAATAATGAAAAAATGCATTCATACATTCATTGTAAAATAATTATGCCAGCATAATAATTATGCGATGTTTTATTTAGTCTCCCCTGTTCATTTACATTTACTTATTCCCCCCCCCCCCCCAAAAAGTCCTTTTTGCCTGGGTTGGCTCAAATTTATTGCACCCAAATTAACCTATCATTAAGGGCAGTGGTGAAAGTAGTTTCAATTTCTTACCAGTGCGCTTCAGATAGAGGTCTGAAGGGCCCGAACCCCGCCGGAGGCGCGATTTTTTGGGAAAAAGGGGCGTGGCTTATTTTTTTTCATTGAAAAGTTGCACTAAAATTGATTTATAATACCTTTTTTTTTTTTTTTACAAGGATGCACCCCTAAGAGATTTTTTTAACTAGAGTGAGGGGTTAACTATTTTTTTTTTTTTTTTAAGAATTTGTTTTCTAAAAATATTTTCTGCCCTCTATCTAGAAATTAAAAACAAAAAATTCCCAAAGTTGGTGTTTCGGAGGCTTAATTTTTTAACATGCAAATTTATGGCACAGAATGCAGCATTTTACTGTTTACTCACACTTCATCTGAACTATGGAACCAATTAAAAAATATCTAACAATAAGTAATCTATGATGAATTTCTTTAATAGATTTTCGATTTACAAATAAAATATTTTTTATGGAGCCATTTTTCTGGAAAAAAATATTGGAAATCCTTATGAGAATTAACCCACAAATTAAGTTAACACTTTTTCAAACTTTTTAACAGAGTAAAAAAAAATATAGTGTCACACTAAATTGATGAAAAAAATATTCAAAAATATTTCCTGTGCTGCCTAGTGAAAATTTAAATATAAATTTTTATAGAAAAGAAATTCACAAACAAGCAATTCGTTGTTCGTTGCCTATGCATATCTAGCAGCAGTGTTAATTCAGTAAAAATATTTTAATTAACTGTTTCACAATTTAGAATGTTTTATTTTTTCAATAAATGTTTTACATTTTTTTAAATAAATAAATTATTGTTTTAAATGCCTCGAAAATTAATTTAAATAAAATATTCCAAAAAGATGAAAGGTTACAATTTTAAAAAAGTGCTAACGATTTTACCACTTCCATGATCATGTAATAAAACATCATGATCACTTCATATAAAAATTGAAGAAAGAATAGTAAATAATAAACCTACATATATTTAAAAAAAATTATAAAAATATTTCTTTGATTTAAAAAATCTAAGAAAATAATATAATAAATAAATCTGCTCCAAGACTCACCATAAAAAATGCATTTATGAAAAAAATATTATTATTAACTTTTTAAACATAGTCTTTTATAATAATGTTTACTGCAGCACTCTAAATGCATATTTATTTACAACGCAACAATTTCCCCACCTCAAATTATTAATTCGTTTTTATTTTTTACGTAATGAAAAAATAAATTAAGGTAAATAGAGTAGATTTCAATTATTTTTTTAGCACAAATTTTAAAAGAAAGTGCAAGTTAAAACTTCGTGAGAGAAAAAAAATGCAATAACTATCATGCATTGAGCATGATTATAATGTTTTATAATGTTATCTGTTCACACTTGCAAATATTTTTTTTTCATTAAAAATTATTGATTTTTTTGGTAAATTTCGATCAGTGTCTTACCAGTGCGCCGCACTGGCGTCAAATGTCTTACCAGTGCGGCGCACTGGTGCGCACCGGCTTACTTTCACCACTGATTAAGGGTAAGATAACACGAACAATTGATTGTTGTAGTCCCATTTGATTAACATGTAAACCTTAGCAACCTCATAATGATTCTGAATGTTTTTTGAGAGACACTTCTTGGCACCAAAAAAATATGGAAAATATTTCAAAACAATCGGACGATCCAATTATTTTAAATTGTTTTCTTAGTTTAGGTCTCCATGGGGAAGCCCTATACTAAAAATTAAAAAAATATGTGTGTATATGTGTGTGTATATGTATATAAAACATGTGTATAAATAAATAAATTAAGCATAAAATACATTTTATGCTTTAATTTCACTGTTTTTTAGCATTCTTTATAATAATAATTATTCTGCTCTTCCAGCTGCATTTCTTCACACTTAAACTGGGCTTTAAGTTAAGAAGATGGACCCAACATTTTGAATTCAAACCTTCCCTTCTGTGCCATGCCTGCTTTCAACTCTTGATTCCTGTATGACCAATAAAGACTAAGGACAAACAGTACAAGGTAGAATATATAAAATATATCTCACCACCACTTTGGGTTTTCAGTGTTCAATGGTGTGTGCCTGACTGTCTTAACACCTCTCTAAGGCACCGATCCAGAAAAAAATTCAGAGGAAGGTGGAGGGGAGGGGGTGCTGCATACGGCCAATGTTGAAAACAAAAATTTGGAGTACTTCGGTCTTAGCTCCACCGCCCCCCCTCCGCACCTGAGTCTGTCCTCTCCAAGGATTTTGTATTTATAACCTCAGGATTCCTAGACCAATAGCATTAGAGCTGCTGAGGCAAATCTCCATGTAACATGGCCTCCGAGTTCAACCATATACATTGTAAACTGTATGGAAGTTCCCCGATAAAGATGGCGGACATCCCATTGCTTACTGTTGTAGCCACCCGCTTCCTTTTCACGACTGCCTTACCGACAGTAAATTTTTAATTATATTAGCTAGGAGTGTACAATTATTTCTGTCCAAAAAATTCAATGTGCACGAATCTAATTTCCTTAAATATGTATTTATTTACAAAAAAAATGCCACAGCTAATTTTCCAAGAATTTTTCGTCTTTGGCCCCCAGGCCCATATTCTGTAGTTCCGCCACTGGGGGAATACTACATGAAGGGAGTTGTTGGTAAACACACGTCCACCCACATCTAACCATCGACAACCAGTATGCAAACAGTGTATTGCTCGTCTCCGTTTTTTTTTTTTTTTTTTTTTTTTTTTATCTTTTAATACTACTTTTTGAAGAATTTATATTTTGTTATTCAATTATTTTATAATTTTTTATTTTTTTTCCATCAATTTATTTGCTTTTTAAATTATTAAATTTTTATTTTTTGTTTTTTGTTCATTGTATTTTTTTTTTCAATTATTTGTTCATTCTTTCATAATATATGTTCAATCCTTACTATTGTAACTATTTGTTTATGGTTTTCATTAAAAAAATGTGCCTCCAAAATAAATTACGTAAATTCTAACCATACTTAATATTTCACAGATGCCTGACCGGTGCTGCATCCCCGATTGCCAAGGAAACTACGACTCTGAAATCAAGACTAAAGGGCCTGTCACTGTTTTCAAGATTCCTGGACCAGACAAGCCAGAGCTTCGCAATGAATGGATCAGGCAGATATCAAGGCAAGGTTGGACTGCTGATCCAACTAAAGAAGTATTTGTATGTGTCGAACATTTTCCAAGCCAATTTCTCTTACAAACAACAGCAAAAGGTGAACCTAGGAAAAGACCAGGAAGAACTGCTGATGCATACCCATGTATTTTTAAAGGTCAACCCAAATATCGTACAAACATTCCCCCTCCAAAAAGGAAGTTACCAGAAGAAAGGCAGTCTGAGGTTGACGCAAGGAAAATGTCAAAAATTGATGAAGAGAAAAATTTAGATAAAATTACCTCTTTAGAAGCTATCAGAAACAATTCACAAAAACTTAAAGTTCTTACCAAGAAATATGAATTAGGTCAGTGGCAATTTTTTTCACAAGAAAAATCTGTAATTTTCTTAAAAATTGATGATAGTAATAACAATCCTCAAGTCACTGTTAGTCTTAAAATTTTTGATGATTTGTCTTACCAAATTCATGAAGGAAGCACCCTTTTGTCTGATAAATTAACATCTCAGTTGGCAAAATGTTCCAAGGCATGTGAATCGTGGACACAGCTTAGTAATCTTTTAGATACTTTAAAAGAATTTAAATTGAAACAGCAGTCCATAGAAGATAGATTATCTGAGATATTTCAACTTGTTAGTGCACTGAATACATCATTGCAGGCAAATGTTGAAAATAAAGAAAATGATAGTAATTTGGAGAACAAACATTTAGCTAAGTTAAAAAAAAAACTGTCCTTCATTTCTGAACAAATTAAAAATACAATTTCTAAATCACCAAAATACTCAACTCAAACAATGTTATGGGCTTGCAGTTTATTTTTTACATTTCCTGCTGCGTATCGCATGCTTAGAGACTTTGACCTTATGACTTTACCCCATCCTGAACATTTGAAACGTATTTCATCTTGCCTAACATCATTAGAAGGAGGTTTGGAGGAAGCTCATCAGAACTATTTGAATGAAAGATGTAAATTATTGTCTGAAAGAGATAAAGTTGTTGTCTTAATGCTAGATGAAATCTATGCCAAACCAACGATCGAGTTCAGGGGAGGAAAGTTATTTGGTGCGGCAAGCAATGAAGCTAATGTTGCACGTACTGTTCAAACTTTTATGATTAGCTCTGTGTTTTCAACCAATAAAGAGGTAGTTGCTATGTTTCCTGTGAGAGATTTGAAAGGTGACCAACTTCATAAAATGACCATTGCGGTGCTTCACGCATTGAAACAGAGTGGATATCATGTGTTGGCGTTGATTGGTGACAATCACAAAATTAATAGGAATGTGTTTGAAACACTGTGCAAAGGTCCTTTGGTTCCCTGTATTCCAAACCCTGCTGACCCTGAAAACCTGCTATACATGCTCTTTGACCCTGTTCATCTCTTTAAGAACATTCGTAATAATTGGTTAAATCAAAAGAGCAGTAATCAAACCTTTTTTATTCCTGCTATGAGTGAGTTAGAAGAAGATGCTACTGAACATGTTATTGCCAGTCTCCAGCACCTAAAATCCCTTTATAATTTAGAAATAAACAGTGTTGCAAAACAAGCCCCTGGTCTTAGTAGGAAAAGTTTGTATCCAAGCTCCATGGAGAGACAGAATGTAAATCCAGTGGTAAAATTGTTTGATGAAAAGAATATTGTTGCACTAAAAAATACAATGGATAAACTTGGTTTTGTGTCCAATGATATTTTAGGCACAGCTCATTTCATGGAAATAATTTTAAACTGGTGGAAAATTGTCAATGTCAAGACACCTTATAAAGGCATTCAAAAGAGGGATGAATTGCAGTGCCCTGTTCAGTCTGAAGATGGTTATCAGTTGCAGTATTTAGGAAAATTTGTGAAGTGGCTTGATGTCTGGGACCAATTGCCTACCCCAGATAAGTTTAAAAATGACCTGAAAAAAGAACCTAGGCTAGGGAAGTTGACAACTGAGACAATGTCAGCATTGCGGCATAGTACCGTAACATTGATTGAGCTAGCAAAGCATTGTCTCACTGAGTTCAAAGAACTTGGTATCAACTACGTGTTGTTAGGTGCCTTTCAAGATGATACCATTGAAAAAAGGTTTGGAACTTGGCGGTGCATGAGCGGAAGGAATTATAATATTTCTTTCCGTCAAATGCTGGAGTCGGAGAAAAAAATTAGATTTTTATCACTACTGAGAATAAAATCTGCCTCCAAAGGTGAATTTGATATCAAATCATTTGCTCATTCAATCAATAAAGATCTAAATATAACAAATGAAATTTGTGAAGATGTATATGCCTCCTTTGCTACGTCAATCAAAATATGTGATAGTATTAATGTAACTGAAGAGAGTATTCCAGCTCTTATATATATTGCAGGCTACTGCTCAATCTCTGCCTGTGAAAAGTTGAACTGTTCAAATTGTAAAAGATCATTGCAATGTGACCGTACGATGAACATTGATGTGCCGAAAGAGTACTCGTACCTCATAGAACTTGATCGAGGTGGTTTGAAAATTCCAACTGACCTTTCTGTTCACCTTGTAGTTGTTGCCTTTAAAGTCTTTCAGACTTTGGTTGGATCACAATTTGAGGAAGAGTTCTTAAGGATTAACTGCCAAAAAAAACTCTTTATGAAACTTGTAATGGACAAATTTGAACAGTCTGTTAGCGACTTTGATGTATGTTCTTGCGGGCTCAATGTTTGTGATATTGCCAAGAAATTCATGCCTACCATAGCTAATATTTTCCTCAATAATTATTCAAAAAAAAAGTCAAATGAAATAAAAGTAAAAAATGCAAAGAAACTTAAAATTTTCTCTTACAAGAAATAAGGAGAGTGAGGTATAAAAAAGACTTTAAAATTACTTGTTTTGCTATTTTGCTGTAAATTTATGTTAGAAACAATCACAAAACAAGTTCCACTTGATGTTATATTGATTATTTTTAATTTTGTTGCATTCAGCAGGTAAATTATTATTGTTGCAATGTAACTGTTTAATTTTTTAAAAACTTAAATCCATTCTTAATTTAACAGTGTTTAAAAAGGTTGTACATATACTCTGCATTATTACAGTACTAGCAATTCTTCTTGTATAATTCTTTTGTGCCAGCTTGTCATTTTAATGAAGTGTAATTTACAATTTTTTTGTAAATTTGTGGGAGTCATACCCTTCATTTTTAATTATTATTATTTAACATTTACTGGTCATATTTTAGTCACTGAATTATTTAATTTAATATGAACCAAGATGGATAATTTTGTTTCATATTTAATGTGTATGTAAAGTATTGTGATTTTCATGATATTATGGTGGATAGTTACTAAGTGTATGCATTATGACTGAATAAACTGTTTTATTGAATTGTTTTATACATGTCATGGTGCTACAAAGCCACAATATCAACATTTACATATATTTACGAGAACATTATATTAATTTTTTGCGCTACGGGTTAAGTCATTTGCAAAAATGTGCCTAATATATTATATTAATGTAATACAATGTTCAGCAATTTTTGTAATATCTCATGGGACTGAAATGAAAAATGTTTTAATATTTCAGTGCAGTCATTCTATTTTAAGCTTCGAGAGGAAAAATTCATTTTTTTTTTTTAAACATTCAGGTAAAATGTGATTTTATGCTGTGAATAATTGTAAAAAAAAAAAAAATAACTTAAAGTAAGTCATTTATATGGAAAGTTGTTATATTTGTAAATATCTTAAATTTATATTTGAACTTGTTGTAAATTATATATGGTTCAATTGTTAGGAAAAGAATGAAGTGGAATAAATTAAATTATGTGTTCTACTTTCATTAAGTGAGATGCAATATATTTGTAAATAAAATAATTAGGTTTAAAAAATTATGTGGATGTTTTTATTACAAAATTAAATTTGAAAACAAACAAAAAAACATATTAATAACTTTAAAAAAAAAAAAAAAAAGAAAAACAGTCACGTATTAAACGCTTTCATCAACATGTAACAACATATTATCTACATAACTTTGGTACCTGTTCTGCATGCAGATGGTTTAAAATCGGTAAGTGTGGTTTTGAAGCTTAACTTATTACATGAAGTTGACATTTTCAATCTAATAAAACAATTCTTATAAACACTTTATATTGGTAATTTATATTGAAAGCCGAAAAGAACACAAACAATATATATATATATATATATATATATATATATATTTAAAAGGGTATTATAGTGCTTGCATGGTGTATATTTAGTAATTGATTACCTTTTGTTATTTAATGAGAATATGATATATATAGTTAATTAAATTCAAATTGAATTTTTGTTATAAATCCATTCTCTCCTATAATATACAGTCAAAATTAAAATATCACAGATAGACTTTTGTTGAGGTTAATATAGGATACGTCATTGGCAATTGGTTATTAAGCCGAGGGATAGTTACAAACAATATAATGGGAAACTGTTAACATATGCAGCAGTATATAAAGTTATATACTGTATAGTCAATATAACTCTTGACGCTATAAGAACACTAGATTTATCCGGTAATAAATTCGTAACACCCGAGTAAAAATTAATTATTGAGGTCAGCGATATACAATGATTTTATTATAACTACATAATACATTAATTGGCATATATTGCTTAAATATATTTTTTGTATTATCATGCACTATATATATATTTATAGGTTTACAGAAATGTCATGGACTTCCGGTTTAATTATAGTATCGCGAACTGTGTAAATTATAATTAACAAATATATCAATTAAGTTTTATTATAACTGCCCATGCATGGGACACCTTGTTTTAATTAATTAATTGACCAACGGAGCTGGTTTGTGTTGCCGCTTTCAAAAATTTAAGCTGTGTACGTACTCGTATTATATATATATATGTTTAAAACCTTTATGATGGTACCTTAATTTTTAAAAGTTTCATCCACCCATCAGTTCATAGCACCCGGCCTGGAATAGGAATTCTAGCATATATGCCATATGATCCATTAATTGGGGCAATTAAAAGGCATATATATTATATATAGGTGCAATTAATGTGCAAGGGGTTGAGCCATAAAAGGCCTTATATAATTGCATTTTATTTATTTTTATTTTATTTTATTTTATTTTCTTTATTCGAACTTTTTCGATTGTACAAGACAACATATGTTCATGTCAAAAAAACATAATATTAACAAACATACATAACATCAAAACGCAACACTTTATAAATATAACAAAGGAAAAAAATAAGTATAAAAAAATGAACCACAATATTAACAAAAAATATGAACCAGGTTTTAAATCATAAGGATACAATACTCTCAGGCAATTTATTGCTCTCAAAAGCTTTAACTGAATAGAACTCTTTACTTATAAGGACATTTTTTAGCTTCTTTCGGAACAATTTACAATCATTTATATCTTTTAGGCATTTTGGCAGAAATTCATATATTTTGGCCGTTTGATACATTGCACAAGATTTGTATAAATTAGAGTTCAATTTGTCTGTAACAACATTGGATTTATTCCTGGTATTGTAATTATGAACATTATCATTCTGCAAATAAAGGTTAGGGTGGGATTTTTTAAATGAAGCACAGTTTAAGATGTAAATAGACGGAACAGTGAGCATATTTAGATTTCTAAAATGAGATACACAGGACTGTCCCTTAGGCAGCTTTAATATAGTACGGAGAGCTCGTTTCTGCAAAACAAAACATCTATTTAGTAGGGCTGCCTTACTTCCCCAGTGAATAATACCATAAGCCAAATGGGAGTAAATATATGCATAATAAATAGTTAAAAGAGTTTCCACTGAAACATGGTTTCTGATAGTATATAACATAAAATTTGCTGAATTGATCTTTTTGCATACTGAGTTTACGTGCACACTCCAATCTAAACACTCGTTAACATGCAGACCAAGAAATTTAACAGACTCAGCTCTCTTAATGGTTTCATTACAAATTTGCAATAAGTAACTATGACTTGGAATTTGACGAGATGAGTGAAACTGTATAAACTCCGTCTTAGATATGTTAAGGATGAGTCTATTATCATTACACCATGATAGTATCTCGTTTATAGTTAATCTAGCTTTACGTACAAGTTCGTCTTCAGAATCAGCCGTAACTATAGCTGTGACGTCATCTGCATATTTAACCAAGACAGCACTAGTTACATGTTCAGGTAAATCATTTGTGCCAGTGTTAAAAAGGGTCGTAGAAACCTTCCCTCCTTGTGGCACCCCTAAATTAACTGGCAATTTATTAGAGATAAAAGAAGAACAGTGTCCATCTAATATAGCATTAACCTCGACATATTGTTGCCGATCTGTCAAATAAGAATCTATTAAATTTCGACTATTTTCTTCAATTCCAATGTTATCAAACTTATGAAGAATAACATTTTTATTTAAACTGTCAAAAGCTTTTGACAAATCAAAAAATATAACAAGGCAGAATAGGTTTTGGTTCAATGCTGAATGAACATAACTTAGGAGATCAAACATGGCAGTATCAGTGGAGCGATTTTTTAAAAATCCATGCTGACAAGGGGTTATTAAATTATTCTCAGTCCTATAATTAGTAATTTGATCATCCATTGTTCCTTCGAGTAGTTTAGCAAATACAGATGAATTCGTAATTGGTCTAAAATTATTAATGACATTTTTTGGTCCTTTTTTATGGTTTGCATATACTTTCGATGTTTTAAGACAACTTGGAAAAACACCCTCCATAATTGAATGATTGATTAAGTTTGAGAGAGGGGTGGCTAATACATGAGCACAATATTTAACAACAGTATATGGAACCTCATCAGGACCAGCGGCAAGTTTATTTGGTAGAGATTTCATGCGATTTAAGATATAAGCAGGATCAATAGTATTGAATTTCAATGTATTCATCGTTTTAGATTGACTATTGCAATTATTAGGATTATTTAGATTTAGTGGAAGAAACCTATCAGAAACCATGCGTTCAACTGTGTTTACAAAGAAGTCATTAAATAAATTACTTATCAATACAGGATCAGAAATAGTAACCCCATCCGTGCAAATTTCAATATTGCCTTGACTAGATGAGTTCTTTTTCGTTTTGCACTCTGTATTAATAACTTTCCAGGTAGCTTTGATTTTATTAGTAGCTGTTTTTATTGCTAGATTATTTTCATTAATAATTGCAGAGGTAATATTTTGCCTGTGCAATTTTAGTTTGTCTTTATATTCAATTTCTTGGGAAGGATTATTAAATTTTACATGATTATGAAATTGTTTTAGAAAAATGCTCTCTTCCTTAAGATAAGGGTTTTTTATAATCCACAAAGGTTTTCTTCTTTGACAATTTATGATTTTTTTAACTTTAGGAAAGGACTCATTAAAATTATAAAGAAATATTTCAAGAAAAATAGACCATCTTTCATCAGAGCTTAAATAAGGATTAAACAAACCCTGCCATTGTTCACATAATAAACGCATTAGAAAATTGTCCATATTGCACTTATCAAAAACACGTTTAAAAATTACTTTATTTTTAGTTTCATGGGATTTACTGTTCTTAATACATAACTTTAAAGTAACTACGGTGAATTTGTGATCTGATAATGTTGTTTTATTAGTCTGAAATTCTGAAACAATATCAATATTACTTTTAATTATATGATCAATTAAAGTTGAAGTTTTATTTGTTTCTCGAGTAGCGAGAGTATTAATAACTTCAAGTTTAAAAGAACTTAAAATATCTCTGTATGACAATGTAACTGTATTATTTATGAATAAATTAAAATTAACATCCCCTGCAATTATGAAAAAATCATTTTTATTTTTACAGCATTTATATAACTTTTGGCAAAGCATTTCAAATTGAATTAAAAAAGGTTTAATATTTTTTTCATTAATATCAAGTTTTTGGACTTTTTTCATTTTTTTAGTTATATCTGGAGGTCTGTAAATTGAGGAGAAGTATATATTTGTGTCATTATTGATACTTAATTTAGCAATACAACATTCAAAAACCGACTCAGTAGATTTGACTTTAATATTATGTATATTAAAACCAATGCGTGCCAGAATGAGTACTCCACCACATTTTTGGACAGTTCTACAATAATATGAAACAATAAAATAATTTTTAAAAGTAACAGTAATAATTTGGTTTTCATCCAGCCCATGTTCACATAAAATAATTATATCACAATTTTCATTTTCCAAGAAATATTCAAATTGTTTTAATTTATTTTTTAAACCTGGTAAATTTAATTGTAAGATTTTGAAGTTATGTGGGGCTGAACTACTCGTTATATTATGTTTTTTTGGGTTTAATTGACTTAGCGGAGATATTACTAACAGTACTAACACGTGGTCTTAAATTTGGAGGAGAGTGCAAATGTCCCTGAGAACCAAATTGGTTAGTAGTTTGGGATGTTTGCCAATCAATTAGATTTGCAGTGCTATTTGAACTCTGATTTTCAATAATTTCTATATCATTTTCAGGTAAAGATTTGGAAGTGACAACTTTATTTGAATTTTTAGATTGCTTTGCAATGTTCTCAGCATTAGCTTGATCCTTGGACATTAAGTCATTTGTAAATTGTTCTTTTTTTGAAAGTATATTTAATAAAAATGTTTTAAGTCTAGGATTCAGAGCATTTAAATCAATAAAATCAGTTTGAATCTCAGAATGGACTTCACTGATACCTGGTTTACATGTCATATCATGTCTGAGACCCTGGGTACGAGGGTCGTCTTTTTCCACAACAGCCTCAGGAGCAGGTGCTGGCATTCCGTCGTTCTCCGGAACGAGGCCTGACTCCTCGCCCGGGGTGTTGCCGTCGTTCGCCGAAGCGAGGCCTGACTCCTCGCCCGGGGAAGTGCCGTCGTTCACCGAAGCGAGGCCTGACTCCTCGCCCGGGGTGGTTCCGTCGTTCACCGGAGCGAGGCCTGACTCCTCGCCCGGGGTGGTACCGTCGTTCACCGAAGCGAGGCCTGACTCCTCGCTCGGGGTGGTACCGTCGTTCACCGAAGCGAGGCCTGACTCCTCGCCCGGGGTGGTACCGTCGTTCACCGAAGCGAGGCCTGACTCCTCGCCCGGGGTGGTACCGTCGTTCACCGAAGCGAGGCCTGACTCCCCGCCCGGGGTGGTTCCGTCGTTCACCGAAGCGAGGCCTGACTCCTCGCCCGGGGTGGTGGTCATCACCATCTTCACGGCTGGCGCAGGCGGTCCCTTCGCTTTTACTGTGTCAGCAGTGACAAGTGGTGGGCGGGAACTTTCTAACGAGGTAGAAGTCTGTCGTTTCTCAGAATTTGCATGAACCACCAGGAGGGAAACAGGAGGGACACCAACGGTATTAGCAGTTGCTAGTGATGACTTGGCGGACTCCTCATAGAGTTCTTTAGGTGACGTCTCACGGTTGTTTGGTTTCCACCCATAATATGCTGTAATTTCAATATCCAAATCTTGGAAAATTGAAATTATATCTTTTTTAATAATAGACCAATCAAAACCATCCAGCCCACAAGCTAGTCGTGGGATAGCTAGTTTTTTAATTTTTAAAATCTCACAAGATTTTCTAAGGTTTTTTAGAGCAGAGAGTATATTTGAGTGTTCAGGAAGCTGGTTATGAACAGATTTTGTTATGATGTAAAAAATATATTTACCCTCTACTGATAAGACAGCTACTTGACCAACTGTCTTAAGTTGACTTTTCAAGAATGGAACTTGACCATACGTTTTCCTTACTTTTGATGCGACACCACGTGTCATTTTGAATTTTTCATCCACGCAGTGAGCATATGACGTACCAGATGGTGACTCGAACATATTACCTTTTATTTCAATAAAATTAAAGTTCTTATGTTTGCTAATCGTTCGAGTAGTATTGTTTGTATTTTGTCGACGAAGTCGATTTGTTCTGCTATCCAATTCCGGAAAAGACTCAGGACAGTCAAGTGGTGAAAATCTATTTGTTAATGGAAACGGCGATCCCCAAGGGTTGTTTTGAGTTTTATGGGTGTGAGTCAAAAAGTCCTGGCCTCGACGATGCTGCTGATTGTGCCGCTGGCGGTGTTGGTTTTGACGCGCATCGAAGTATCCGCGCGACTGCTGCTGTTGCGGCCGCTGCTGCCATTGCGGCATTCGAGCGAACGACGTCAGCTGCCCGCGCTGAGATGGGCGGTGTGTTGAGTGCTCAACATTTCTCCAAGGCCACTGTGATTGACTCACCGGCCTGTCAAAATTTGTTGTTTGACGAACACGTTGCTGTTCTATTTTTTCCTGATCATAATAAATATTTGTAGATGGTATTTCATTTTTTTGACTCACCATAGTTTTAATTTCTTGCTTAAAATCATTTAATATATCTTTAATATTTTGTTGCATCACCTTGTAGATTGGATGTGATGTAACATCAAATGTTGAGTTACAATTATTAAACAATGAAGCATCATTATAAGATTTGTCACTATAATTATTATTATTCTGCTGATTAAAATTCTCCGATGTATTTCTAGCAGGTGGTGGCCACTGCGGCACAAGTGGAACATTTCGTTGTATTCCTGGCGTAGTGAAGTGAGGCGAGGCACGCATGGAGTAGTGGCCCGCCATGACGTTGTTCTCCATGAACTAAACACACTTTTATTCCAGTTAAAACACACTAAATACACGATTGTAATATTTCACTTGATGATAAAGAACTTCAACTTTCCGATGAGCGACTTTGTAAGTTGTTTTGAGATGTAATAATACTTAATTTCTCAAAAAATTATGTAGCACGATAAGAAAAAGAACTAGTATCGGCGGTGCTGCCACCTATATGGATCCGCGTCTCTGATTGCAATATTATATTTATATATATATATACCTATTATTACATAATTAATTGTTTTTTTTTTACAATTAATTGATTTTTACTAAAGATCAAAAATTAAATCGAATCTATATATAGTGTATATAATATCCATTAACACGATTAACATAACATACAATTTGAAATATATATGCTTCAGCTTATTTAACCGAGATTTATTGCTGTGCAATAAAAATATTTTTCCTTCTGTCTTAATTAGATATTATTGACACAAACTTTTAATAATATAACCATGCAATATTATATCTTCAGACTTTCAATCACGGTATATGACATATGAATTTTGAATTTTGGCGCACATGACGTTCGCGCCATTAAAGTATATTTTTATTTCCTATTTTATTCTCTTTAGCACGTACGTTCATTACTTTTTACAAGTTTTACGATAGTTCATATTTATCTGACAGTACTTTTATTGCCAGAAAAGTATCAGTTACATTGTAATTAACAAGAAAACGTCCTTTTTCTGACATCATGTTGGGTCATTTGATAACATGTGTTTTTTTAAAAATGTCTCTCCGAACCGGACGGCTAATATCTGAACAGATGACGATCGCGCCGGCTGGGTTTTGGCCTCCTACTCAAGTTTGCTCTGCAAACAGGAAGGACACCGAAGGACACAAACCTCTCACTTCCGGTTAATTCCGGCGGGAATTTTGAATTAATTTGAGTCGTGTAACACCGAGTCATTTACGAGGGGCCTGCATGTCGACGATTGTAATATGTAATTTTACCCTTAAAAGTTGTTGGTTGCTGTTGCATGCTCACTTTTAGTAATAAAATTTTGTGGAAGTCACGCTTTTCTCACCACTACAGCCACTACTGACCGGAAATGACGTCACATCGGTATGACCCCGCAGTTTGTTTTGAGGGTTTACGTCCATTTTAGCTGAACTCCATATCGCGGAAATATTATCATTATTATCAACAATGAATTCACTGACCTCTCGAATCCCCCTACATACTTATATAAATGGAACAAATTTTAAAAAATTATTGATACTATACAGAGTCGAGTGATGTACGTCTTTCTTAAAAAAATGATAGGGAGGGACTAAAAGGAGCGTGGGTTCAAACCCGGCCTCGTCAAAATTGCTTAATAGCAAATATAATTCTCAGACTCAATCTAAAAAAGATCAGAGTGACAAAATTAAATTTATTAACTTTGCACCCTCTAGTCATTTCTGCAATACAAATTTTGAGGTTAATATTAAATTTGTTGGTTTGAGTAGAGAAAAAACCTACGTCGTTTTTTTTTTCTACAAAACTATATATAGTTGCATAGAAATTAAAATATATATAACGTTGCAGCGTACTTGAAAAAATTAAAATAGCTCCGATCTTTTATGTATTTTTTTTTTTTTTTTTGTACCAACACTTTGTGTGCAGTCAAAACAAACTTTACCACTCTGCTCTAAGAGACAACAGGTTGGGAGGGGTAAGAACCAGTCTAGCCGTCTCAACAGTTCCCCACAACGCCATGGCTTGCGAGACAACGCCACAATCGTCAGAGCAGGGGCAACGTTCAAGCGGAAATATGATACCTTGAAAAATCAAATTTTAATTTTTGATAGTGCAGCTAGGAAAATAGCAGAAAGGTTCTAACGAGGCCACTGCAGTACATACATGTAGCCAATGAAATTGCTGGCAAAAAAAAAAAAAAAAACTGGAAGAGACGTAACACATTTTAGATCTCTCAGGACAAAATAAAAAGTACATATTAAACAATTGAGATAAATTTATTGATTGTTTTAACATCTACAAATGTACAGCTGTCATTGACCAGGCAGTATTAAATACAACACATACTATTTATATATAATTTATATTTACATACATTTCTGTATATGGACACAAGTGCAAATATTATGGAAGATAGTGTTTTTGGTAAAATAACATAGAATAAATTGTTCACGCGGCCACGTTGGGTCTGTCCGGGATCAACGAGGCGAAGAAGCTGCTTACGAAGGTCCAGGTTACGCCCACCAGCGAAGGACCTACGGGGGGAGGAGCCGCCTCCGGGGCTGCCTCCGGGGGCGGGGTGGGGACGGGGGGCCGCCGCTGCCTCAGGCCCTCCTCCTCGGGTCCCTCCTCCACTGGGGGCTGTTCTGCCGGAGGCTGTTCTGGGGCGGGAACATTGTTGTTGTCCGGAGCCTCCGCCCCTCCTTGCATACGGAAGTAACCCAGGTGGTAGCTGAAACAGAACACAATAATGAACAACCTGCATCAAAATTTTTAATTGCAGAAATGAATAGAGGGTACCAAATTATGCTACTCTGAATATTTGCATTTTTTTTTTTTTTTTTTTTTGAGTTCTGGAACTATTTTTAAATAATTAGTGATAGAGCGGCCACGCCCCCTGGAGGGGTCAATAAGCTTCTGGGTGGTATCTTTTTTATTAAGGATTCAGGGGTGCCAAATTAATTTACAGAACTTTCAATATTATTTAAAAATAGTTTCGGGACTAAAAAAATTTAAAAAAAATCTGAAAAAATTCAGAGTAACATAATTTAGTCATGCACCCTATATTCATTTCTGCAATAAATTTTTTTAATGCAGGTTGGCCATTGTTTATTGAGTTAAAAAATACAACGGGAGGGAGAGAAAAAAAAAAAGAGAATAATGTCAACCCAATTGGTGGGCTGTAAAAGGTAAATGCCATACACAATTGCTCAGGCACCAACATATATCATAAGTTACACAAAAATGCAATTAAATAGAGGTACATTGCAATAGTAAGAATCTATGTAACACTAACAGAAAGTTGATGCTATCAGGCATAGCATTGTAGGCTCTGACATACCACCACTGACTTCACGTTTGTTATGAGATCAAAGTCTGCTTAGTGAAGAATTTGCATGCCATTTTTTTACTACAGTAGTTCAGTCGAAAGAGATTGTTGAAAAATACACTCCTCAATTTTATGCATTTTTTTTAGTACCGGATCCTGCCTAAAACGGAGCTTTAAAAAGTCACGAGACCTGGAATCATTGCCTATGACGTCACGTTGCTATGGAAACAAATATAATAAACAATATAAACCTTGGTTAATTATTGTTTGTTTATTATTTGTTTCCATAGCAACGTGCGTCATAGGCGATGCCTCCAGGTTACATGACTTTTTAAAGCTCCATTTATGGTATGACGCTTTACTAAAAAAAATCATATAAAATTCAGGAGTGTATTTTTCTTCTTTCGACTGAACTAGAAAAAAAAAAAAAAAAAAATAGCATGCAAACTCCTGGTTGCTGATTTACATGTCATGAAAACAGAGTGTACTCACAGGTAGAGCAGCAGTCCGAGAGCGGAGACAAGAACGAAGCGCTTGAGGGAGGAGTAGAAGTAGACGATGCTGAACAGAACGAGCAGGCGACTGAGCACGTAGAACCAGTCCAGCCAGTCGCGCTGTCGGCCCAGACGCATCTCATCATCATCACCTGAAAGTTGAGCAAACTCTCAACTCCAGAACGCGTCACCAATGGAGTATCAACCTAATTCTTTTCATTGCAGAAATGGATGGAGGGTGCAAAGTTATGTGACTCTTGTTTTTTTTTTTTATATATATATTTTAAAGCTCAGAAACCATTTTTAAAAAAAATATACAGAGAGAGACGTCACTTCTTAATAAAGGACCTAAAAGGAGAGCGTGGGTTCAAACCCAACCTCGGCAAAACTTTTTAGCAATACTTTCTTGGCTCTAAAAAATCTGAAAAAATCAGAGTAACGTAACTTTTAACCCTATATCCATTTTTGCAATAAAAATTTTGAGGTTAATTAAAATGTATTTGTAAAAAGTACTGTTTTCTCTAGCAAAAACTTGTTCATGATTAACCTCTTCACGGTAAACAGTAGCTAGATTTTTTAGGGAGACAACACAGAAATTATTTTCACCCTTATAACAACCATGTCATTGAAGCATACGAAGATTTGTGACAGTTCCAAGGATATCAGACAAGATTGATTCGGAAAATAATTTTGAGCTTAGTCTTTGCAATTTGTTTAACTGCTTGACAAGGTACGGTAGTAATTATTTAATGTAACACAAGGTACAGCAGTAATTAGTCAAGTCTTTATCTTTCATTATTTAGTAGACCAATCTTACATAATAAAAAAATGATAGAAATATTCTTGAGAAAGATTTGTATTATTTGCGTCACAAAACATTCTATAGCGCCAGATTTTAGCTTGACTTCAACTAAAAAACAACTACCGTACGTAATTCCCACACCAAAAAAGTTCACCATAAACTGCGTAAAAACTCACCCTGTGGCTGCATGGCGGGGATGTTCTGGGGGTTGTCGGGGGGTGGAGGGGCGGGTCTGGGGGCCGGGGGAGCCCACCCCTGCTGCTGGACGGAGCCCAGAACCTGAGGGGACAGTCCCGCCTGCTGGAGACTGAAACATTTTAACACACCAGTTGAAAGGATGGTCACAATTTCAGTTACAAAGTTGGAATGTTAGGAACAATGGAACGTTGGATCATATGAGGCGGTGTTTACAAAGGACTTGGCGTGGATTTTATCCCAGAAATTGTTAGTACCATGTTTAGTACTAGATTTGATACCACTTTCTGTTGCTAAAATTTTTTGGGATAAAATCTTCGCGACATACTTTGCGAGTACCCCTATGGCGTATTAACTTATAGAATAGAAACTTGGGACAATGCAGATACAGTATTAAATACTTAGGGTCTTCAAAATGCAAAAAAGAGCAATTACAATTTTAGCAAATGTGTTTTCACAAACAAGTTGCAAAAGTTTGTTTGTTAATCTTAACATTTTGCCATTACCTGCGCTACAAATCTATCAAGCATTGATTATTATAAAAAACATGTTTTTGTAAAATTGACATAATGTTTTTTTTTTTTTTTTTGTTGGAGATGTACTATATCATGTATCCATAATATGGCATTCTGTATTCTGTATTGGATCCAATAAACAAATCAAATCAAATCCTCACTATTTCAACCATAATAATGTACATCACCTCCATAAAACTACAGTATATAAAGATTTATATTCCCCAGCCATACATCGAACTTCGGCTTATGAAGATGGACTGAATTACTGTTTTCAAAAAATAATCTCGCAGTCAATTAAAAAGTGAAAATGATATTGTGTATAATGAAGATAAAACTGCATTTATAAGCAATGAACAAACTGATGATTAAAATAATAAATAATTTTATTTGACATGTCTTTTCAAAATGAATAAATTTAAATGCTTGAATTATGAACTACCAGTTTGTAGAGCCTTGTGGCATTCGGTTTAGCTTTAGATACAGTACTATTTTTAGACCAATTCTTATCTTTTTGAGTCACAACGAGCCAATCAGAAGGCAGCAAAAGAGAGGGGAGGATTTGGAATGACCCCCTGAGAGGTACACAGAGGGGGAGGACAGGAATCACGGGGTGAGAGAGTAAGAAAGTAGGTCAAACAACATTATTACTATGACGGGTAGGAAGTTAGGACTAACACTAAACATGGTAACTGGTTGGTTGGTTACCAACGGCTGAACTTGTCTTTCAACATTGTTCACAGTGCTCTCTGGGGCTCCTAATACCCAGTCTGCATGCCAGACAATTAAGTACCGTTTCTCAGTGGGGCACGTATGTTGTTTGCACAGCATTCCAAGATCTTAATCACCCCAGCGGAGTATAGACAACGATAAGCTGCCTTCCTCCTACCAACTCCTTCATCTAGTTATCAATCACACCCATCCCAAGTCGTGAAAAGTCTGCCGTGTTCGAGATTTGAACCACGGACCTCTCGGTTGAGAGCCAAGTGTACTAACCACTACACCAAAGAGCTGGTAACTATTCACGGTTGTGGACCATTAATTTATTTCCTGTATTCAATCCCCCAGCATTAAGAACAAAGTCTTCTACTCGCAATGGTTGTAACAAACCATTGTTTATACAGTAATGTCTGTTGCATGAAGCCTTTTTCATTGTTAAATATGTGACGACGTAGTGCCTAATTTTGCCACCAGAGCAGAGAACGTACCGATAATGGCATTGTTGGCGCTAGGCAACCGTTTCAATTTCATAATTAACGATCAATTTCCATAAGGTAACATGTAAATTAACAAGCGTCCCATGTTTTTCCTTTCACGCAACAAACGTTACACAGTCAATACTTTGTTTACTAACAACGAGCAGAAGACTTTGATCAAAAAGGTGTTCCGACAGCGAAGGCACTCACTGGCAGAGGTACTGCGCCATGTACTGGCTGTAGGCTTGCTGCATCTGCGCCAGGCTCGCTGGGTCGTAGCTCATGTGGGCGGGGGCGTAGGCTGCCATGGCCGGGTGCTGCGAGGAGGCCGCGAGGAAGCGCTGCTGCGTCGCCTGCAGCCACGCCCACCCCTCCTGGCCAGGCGTGGTCACGGGGGGAGTCTGGAAATGAACGAGCACGTGAGACATAGGAAACCAATAAATTTGACACATGGTATTACAGGAAAAATCAATAAAGTTGACATCTAGGATAAACATACAAAAGAAATTTTAGAAGCTACACGTTTTCATATATTACTATTTATTACCGGGGTTACGTTGAAAGTTTAGGGTAGCTTTGAAAGCCAATCACGCGACAGTTTTCAAATTGCTCTGGACTGAGCGAGATAGGGAAATGTTAAAGCTGGTGCCTCAACGTTACACGGAACTTTCAAAGTACCTAACCCCGGTTGACTGTATTCATTTCATCACTTGCCAGTTCTGTGTATAAAAGTACAATGTTCTGTGTACTTAGGTTTAGGAAAAACACAGTTTGGTCTGTGAATGGGTTAACCCTATTCCCCTCCTTCCCCCCTGTTTTATATGAAAAAACAACAAAAAACAAAGGAATTGAAACATGGAAAGAACCAATATTTCTGTCATTCAGGGAGGCTAGGAAGGGGGCGGGGCACACTTGACAACTGCCCAGTTATTTTTCTTGATCTCAATAGAGGCTTCAAGTCAGCTGATTTTTCGTTGTTCTCACCGTCCTATCTAAAATATTGTAAAAAAACAACAACACGAATTCATTTTTTCACTAATAAGATTTTTTAGGAAAAATTTCTTTATGGAACTTCAGGCCAAAACCGAAAAATACAGTGGATAATTGAAGATTTAGAATTTTTACATCATTTATAACCAAGAAAATTAAAAAAACACTTTGCTTCATTTTCAAGTGCAAGATGGACCTTAGCGACACAAATGAACATCGCGAGGCGCACTCACTTGAAGCTTCTTATTTGAAAACAAACTGTGGGTGTCAATCTCACCTGCTGAGCTACTGATGGGACCTGGGGCACGGCCTGAATGACTTGAGGTAGCTGCTGCTGTGACGGAACCACTCTCCTCCAGCTGTCAGGGGTGCCCCTAGGGGGGGCACATACCAGGTGCAAGGAATGTGCCTTCTGACCCTCGTACTTCCTGAGCACGTCCTTCAGAATCGCATCATCAGAAAGTAGCTGTCCCGAGTAAATAAGTTTTTGATCCGAGATGACCTGGTTACAAAAAGAGAAAACAAATTATGAAATTTGCCCCAAAAAAATGTCGTTTTTACAACTTGTTTTTGTCAAATACTTACAGGTTGTGTAGGATAAACGTGTGATAAATGTTCTTTTAAGTTTAAAACAGTCCAAGATAGATCACAATCAACATCTTGGTCTTCTATTAATTGATTAGGAGCTTTTACGATTAATTTTACAGCCTCCGTATGTTTAGCAGTCGCCATCCTCAAATCAGCTGATTCTGGACCAAAAGAATTTTCAAATGAAAAACTCGTTAAATTTAAACAATAATCAAGAATTCCACATTAAAGTACTAAAAAGCACAATCTAGAGTATATTTCAAAACAACTTCGTTGTGTTTTATCAACAAAATGACGCAGTGCAACCTAAATTTGCATCAACTCCTTCCTGTTTAGAGATTTATCACGAAAATTCTTGTTGCCTGTCGCTCTCTGATTGGCTGAGGATAACACAGTCTACATTTTCATTGGCCCACGTTCAATACAACTTACATTTCATTGGACCACCTCTTTCATCATTTTTAAGCGGGAAATTTTTAAAAAATTGCTTTATTTTCAAGGGTCTCAAAGTTGCAAAGTTATTAATTCCTCTACAGATTCGAGACCCTAAACAAGGGTCTCTGTTTATTTTCTTGTATATCTTCATCATAATAATTCCAAAACAATGTTGAATGTCCGGATGTTCTGTGCAATGTATATTAAAATTTTATTGCTGGGAGAATATAATACATTTTTGTAATTATTATCTTTGTATAATTATATAATAAAGGTTCAATGTATACATTATATATTGAAATAATGTGGAAAAAAAATAAATATATATTATGCAAATTAAGCAATTAATATAATATAGCGCAGCAATTGAGGCCGGTGCTATACTTTCACATATTCGAAAATCGCTACGGAGTTCCGTAGCAATGCTGTAAGCCTTTCACAATACATATTCTCGATCGTCTGCGGCCGGCAGCTGCGGCAGAAAATCATGTGAATGCCATAGCAAAACCAGAATGAGTTTGATTTTGCTACGGAGTGTCGTAGAACGCCGCAGCCTACGGTGTAATAATCAACAACATTTGCTACACGGCGTGCTACAGCATGTTCCGTAGCAATTTCCAATTATGTGAAAGTACCTTAATAGAAAGCAGCGCAGGCATAATACTAAAATGTTTAAATTAAATCGACCAAACAAAGTTTTACAACTTTTTTGTGGCGGCACGAAAATTCTAATTGCTAAAAAGAGTAGTCATTAATTTTCACAGAGCAGCATATAGAGCAGGGAGCTATAATAGGGTCTCAGCACATCTATATATAATTTCTCTAAGTTTCGGAGAAACCAAGAAAAGTATATTATATTGAAAAATGCATTATATAGTATAGAGAACACTTCTCTTGTGTGACGTACGTGTTATGGTCAGAAAATTGAACAATTAACATGCTTTTTCAAATTTTCATGAGATATGGGGACTTTGGCACCAAATATGCCATGGTGTTTATGCTATCCATACGTTTGTTTTAAATATGGTATGCAAGTTCATTATAGGCAAGAAATTTAAAAATAAAACAATAAAGAATCAAAGATGACTCTGAATAAATAAAAATGTGATGGTGCAATGCCACACCATGGATTAATGCTATGTAAATTATACGTATAGTGTTGCGTATGGGAAGATTGCTCAGGTCGCGCACAATTTGGATCAATACTAATATTATGAAGTTAATATAGAAACCTCCGTGATTTATGGCCAGAAATTCGGAGAGATCATAAAATTTTATGAATCATAAAATTAAACATAATAAATGCCAGCATACATGCATGCAGGCTGTTGCATGCACTGAAGAGAATTAAGTGACTGCTTTTTTTAAATGGGACCATCACAAGAAATGAGAGGCTCAGAATTAAAATAAATAAACTTTAATATTGATAAACAGACATACACCAACATAACCCTGATGAACACAAATATATAAACTTTATGAAACATGTAAATAATAATGTCAATATGTATAATACTTTATATTTGAGCACCATAGAGTCGATCAGCAGTGAGCGATCTCGTCACATCAGCCACAAGATCGGGCACGGATCCAGAACCAAATTTCAAGAGGGGCAAGGACAAATAATGTAAAAAAATGGAGTGGAGGAAATGCCTTTATTGCCCATTATAAATCCAAAATTTCGGAGGTGGCTGCAGCCCTTTTCCCCCCTGGATCTGCGCCTGCACAAGTCGGTTATCACAACAAGTGTCAACATGTCATCAGAGACCATCAGATTCAAAACCAGACATGTTCCATCCAAGATCAATATTAATTAATATACATATGTAGTTGGTATGAGGTTTTTAAGGAATATGTGTGGTAAAACTAGGATGGATAGAGTGAGGATGAATGAGTGTGGAGTGAAAGAAAACGTAATTGGCAAGTATTAACGGTGGGCGGGAGGCCGTAACTGCCATCTATTGGAATTGTCTAGGAAGTAAATAATTATTTCCGTTTGTTTTGCAGTAATTATTATGAAACTATCTGAGGTCCTAGAGTAAAAGAGCCGCTAACCAATGTAAAAAGAATTAATAATTTTCATTCAATTATAACCCAGAAAAACTGAAGCGCCATCTTTTGAGCAATTTTTGTAATTCAATTCCAGAGTTGTTCTGGACAGTTAATCTCAGAAACTTGAGTTTATAATTCAATCGGATTTTTACAGTAGATAGCTAATAATATAGTGCAGGTATGGAGTTGGTTTCAAAACAATCAGATGAAAACTTTCTAAGAAAAAAATTGAAATGTACGTATGAACACTATCAAAACGTCATGTTTGAGCCTACCCCCCCCCCCCCCCCCACCATTAAGGTAGAGATAACGTCGGTCAGCTATTTTTTTTAGCTCCATTTGATTAACATGTAAACCTTAGCAAATTGATAAAAATTCTGAAATTTTTTTGAGAGGCAGATATTAGTGCCTAAAAGCCATAGAAAAAGTTTCAAACCAATTAAACGAGCCGATTTTTTTAATTAATTTTTTAGTTTGTCCCTCCAGCATGGGAAAGCATGGGATACTATATATAGTATATATATGCTACGTTGGTTTGGTTGATAGAATAGGTGATGAACAAATTGCAAAACAGGTGTTTAAAAGGCAAAAGAATGTTATGAGCATTTCTGAAGCAAGTGGAGTATGCTAGAATTGAGTGTTTTGGAGGGCAATTTGTAGACGGCCGAGGTAATAATGCTGCTGGCTTACCCCGTAAAGGGATATGGCGTCATTATAATGATAATTTTCTCATTTTTTTTATTACATTTTCAAAGTTCATTCATTTATGTATAACATGACACCATATTCCTTGCGGGGAAGCCAGCAGCATTATTACCTCGGTTGTCAATGTCCAAGGCAATTTTTTTCTTGCCTTTTAGTAAGGTGTTAGTTCAAGCAGTGAGGCTTTCTAGACCCCACGTACCGAGGACATGTTGCTAATGACTTGCCCTGCCAATTTTCAAAGTTAACTTTAATTATTCAATACTATAAGTTCTACTAAATATTTTTTGTTTTGTCTTCTGTATTTTGCTTGGTGAAATAAATGAATGAATGAACAACATATAGATTATTTGCAACTATTTCCACGTTCTGTGATAATTACAAAAGTCTGGTTTTAAATCTGTGAGATGGTTCAATTGACTCATCAGTGGTTCTCAAAGCATTGAGTACCTTCTTTCGATGTGACAACTTCACCCCACAACAAACTTATGTCAGAGTTTCAGAGAGCAAAATTTGAAGTGAAGAATGTCAAAACTAGCAGCGAAATTGTCAAATTCCACCCTCACTCAAGATCCCCCGAGAACCACTGGTAAGGTTAACAAAATAAAGACTCACACACCCAATTATATAAACCGTTCTCGACATTGGTACTGGCAATCAAGTTTTCATTGGTAACATTCACAGACTATTGACTTTAAAAATTAATGAAAATAAAATGACAGCCTTCGAGAAATTTTCCTGAGGTAATTCACGGTTTCTTTCTGAGATTTCTGGCACAACATCATCAGGGGTGCAGGGGTTGTTTCAAGGATAGACACTCCCTTACTGAGCCCAGCACCCCTTCTTCAAGAAATGATTATTTTGGTAAGAAAGCAACGTAAGAAAACCTAAATATTAGGTTGACTTCACGCCCTGTTTGATGCCCTAACAAAATCTCCCGGACAATTTGTTCTCTCCAGCTGCGCAGTTAACAAAAATGTATCTCAGACAAATGTTTGTGTGTCAATCCACAAATACCATCGGAGTGAAAAATTGAGACAGAAATGTTCCCACTCTGCAGCAAGAGAATTACAGAAGCTATCAACTGTCTTTTAAATTGGATGAATTGTAAAATGTTATACACAGTTCATGTAGGAGCATCCCAGCAATAGAGTATCGACCTCAATTCTTTTTTTTATTGCAGAAATGGATAGAGGGTGCAAAGTTATGCTACCCTGATTTTTTACAGATTTTTTTGAGACCCTCCGGATCTATATTTAAATAATTATTGAAAGTTATTTTCGTGATGTCACGAGACGCCGCTCCTTAAGAAAAAGATAGGACTTGCCGCCTCGTGACGTCACAAAAAGGGTTTCCAATAATTTTTTTAAAAATAGTTTCCGGTCTCAAAAAAATGTGAAAAAAAATCAGGGTAGCATAACTTTGCACCCTCTGTCCATTTCTGTAATAAAAAAAATTGAGGTTGACACTCCATTTACCAGCCAACCAGCTGGAATATTTTCATAAATTGATTTGAGAGTCACCCGATGTTAAGATTCACTTGCAGGTTTATTAGATGCAGTGAGTTAACATGACAAACTACTCTGAGAGACATTTTAGACACAATGCGGCACAAATGACCAAATATATTGCACTAGTAGTTAATGTTAATAAATAATTATAATGGGAAGGACCCATGAAAACACAAATTATTGAAAGCTGCTATGCTATATTCAGATAACCCCTCTGAAAATAATATTCATTATCTTTCAATACTTCTATTTTTATGGTCTTTTCTGTCTTTTTCTTTCTAAAAAATGAATATTCCATACAAGGTTTTATCATATTAAATAAAAAGTTACGATGATAATAAATAATTTCCAGCACCTCTCCTTCTCAATTAAAAGCAAGGCCTTGTCCAATATCAGCAGCAAGGTTCAATTTATTGTTCCTTTCTGGGCACTCACAAAACACCCTGACTTCAGGTCAGACCCTGATTTCAGGTGATCGGGCCAAGTAGCCACCCTGACTTCAGGTCAGACCCTGATTTCAGGTGATCGGGCCAAGTAGCCACCCTGACTTCAGGTCAGACCCTGATTTCAGGTGATCGGGCCAAGTAGCCACCCTGACTTCAGGTCAGACCCTGATTTCAGGTGATCGGGCCAAGTAGCCACCCTGACTTCAGGTCAGACCCTGATTTCAGGTGATCGGGCCAAGTAGCCACCCTGACTTCAGGTCAGACCCTGATTTCAGGTGATCGGGCCAAGTAGCCACCCTGACTTCAGGTCAGATCTCTTCAGGCCAGTCCGAAGTAGTCCTGCAGGACCAGCAGCCAGTACCAGGCCTTGATTCTAAGCACCGCCCAGGCCTGGTAGAGGCACACCACGCCTCTCTGCAGGGAGCCCAGCGCCTCCCTCCTCTGTTCCTGGTATTCCGTGGCCACGCAGCGAGAGGCCATGGCTAGCAGTGCCGCGCGGCGCCCGTGCGTGCGAAGCGTGTGCTCGATGCCGCGAAGAAGGTCGTTAGTCTTGAAGAGCAGCAACATCTGGCGGTCCACGTGTGCCAGCACGGCACTGATCTGAGGCAGGAACTTGGGGATCTGCTCCTGGAATACTTCTTTCTGAAACAGAGAGATCCACTTTGAGAACAACCTGCATGAAATTTTTTATTGCAGAAATGAATAGAGGGTACCAAATTATGATACTCAGAATTTTCATATTTTTTTGAGACCCAGAATTATTTTTAAATAATTATTGAATGTTCGGTAAGTTAAGTTGGCACCTCTGAATCCTTAGTAAAAAGGATAGTGCCTGGACGTCTATTGACGCCTTTTGGGGGAGTGGCCGCACTTCCAATAATTTTTTAAAAATAGTTCTGGGTCTCAAAACAATCTGAAAAAATTCAGAGTAGCATAATAATTTGGTACAGTCTATTTATTTCTGCAATAAAAAAATTCCATGCAGGTTGTCCATTAGCCAGAGTGGTAAAATTTCTGTAATGTTGACAACCTTGCAGAACTTTTTTTTTTTTTTTTTCAGGGATGCCCTATGAGCTTGGAACTCACGGCGGGGTAATGGGTAGGGATATGGTAAGGAAAGGATGGTGGCCACAGCCTGTTACACGTTCCAGCATTTGCTGAAGTGAGACTGAGGGAATTGTGGAAAACCTCAGTCAACTCACCTCGTTTGTGCCGGGCCTGTTCTTGGTGATTCCCCCCGTGATGGACTCCCAGGTGCGTCCGGTCACCATGCAGGAGAACAGCCAGTAGAGGTCACCGACCCCCAGCTCCGTGGCGATGCGCTTCATGGCCGCAGTGTCCGAGTTCAGGATGCTCAGCCAGAGGCGGGCGTAGCGACGCTTGAACCCTGGCTCCAGCTCCTGTCATAGCAAACGTAGTTAATAATGAACTTAACTTTGCCCCCTGCCCACCATAAATTAATACTTGAGATCCAAGATTAGCTGTGTTGGTTTGCATGTATAATTGTACTTGCATGTCAATAAAAAATATATTCGTCCGGAATGGGCAACCTGCATGACAAATGACTACATAAGGTTTGACACTCCGCCATCTTGGTGCAGCTCTCGCTAGGACCTGTGAGACATGACCAATCACTGACTGCCACGAAATAGGCATGGAATTGACAGTTATCTCTGATTGGTTCAAGTTTTACCTGCGCGAACTGGACGAAAATATGAATCTAAGCATCCAACCTTATGTAGAGTAATCTTGTTTGAGACTGATTTTGAGATCTGGTCTAGACCCGAACCTCGTTTCCCCTTCAACATACTGTACAGCACAGGCCTCCTTACTTTTTATAACATGTGTTTACTCACACCTGGTTGATAAGAACTTGCCCCTCAAAAAGCAATGCTAGACGTGCGAGGTAACTCACCGCGTACAGTCCGTGATCCAGCAGGATGACCTTGAAGTCACCTCCGCTGCGTTGTACCAAGATGTTGCCGGGGTGGGGGTCAGCGTGGACGAAACCGTGCCTGCACAACACTACGTCGGTTACATGTATGGGGGGAGGGGGGTAACATCTTAAGCCTGTATTACATGATACAATTTTGCATAAAATTTTTCTTTACAAAAAAATTTCATCTCCATGCAAACAAATGGAATTCAATATTTTTTGTAACGAAACATAATATGCAATAATTAGAAAAATTGTATCATGTAATACTGGTTTTAGAATTTTTGTTATTTAAGGGTAAGGTAACACGAATCAGCTGTGTTTTTTTTAGACCCATTTGATTAATATGTAAACCTTAGCAAATTCACAAAAGTTCTGAAAAAAAAAAAAAAAAATTAGAGAGACTGAGTACAGTACCTAAAATCCATAGGAAAAATTTCAAGACAATTATTTGAACCAATTTTTTTAATTTTCAGCATAGGGCTTTCCTATGGAGATCCAAACTAAAAACTTAATTTAAAAAAATCGGCTCGAATAATTGTCTTGAAATTTTTTCTATGGCTTTTAGGTACTAAAATCTTTCTCTCAAATTCTTTTCAGATTTTTTTTTTTGTTTTTTGTTTTTTTGAATTTGTTAAGGTTTACATGTTAATCAAATGGGTCTAAAGAACAGCTGATTCGTGTTACCTTACCCTTAAATAACAAACAGATATGAATATGTTATTTTGTACCTGAAGATCATCTCGGAGTACATGTCTCCAAGCCTCGCGGACAGCAACCAAGGGTCGATTCCGTGAGACTTGATGTAGTCAACGTCGTTGACTTGACCTCCCTCCACGAACTCCATCGTCAACACGCGAGGGGTCGTCAAATCCCAGTGGATCTTCGGAACCTGACCAAGAATACTTCACACTCGTACATCTATCTCAATATTTTTTTTGACCCCCTAACACCCTTAAGATAGAGATAATGTTGATCAGCTGTTTTTTTAGCTCCATTTGATTAACATGTAAACCTTAGCAAATTCACAACAATTCTGAATTTTTTTTGAGAGGCAGATATTAGTGCCTAAAAGTCATAGAAAAAATTTCAGAACAGTTTAAGTAGACGTTTTTTTTTAATTAATTTATTTACTTCTCAGCATAGGGCTTTCCCATGGAGACACAAACTAAAAACTTAATTTAAAAAGATCAGCTCGTTAAATTCTTTTGAAACTTTTTCTACGGCTTTTAGGCACTGCCTCTCAAAAAAATGTCATAATTTTTGTGAATTTGCTAAGGTTAATCATTTGTTAATCAAATGAAGCTAAAAAAAACAGCTGATCGACGTTATCTTTTAAGGGTAAGGTAACACAGATCAGCTGATCGATATAGTCCCATTTGATTAGCATGTAAACCTTAGCAGACACACAAAAATTCTGAAATTCTTTTGAGAGACAGATTTTAGTACCTAAAAGCCACAGAAAAAATTTCAAAACAATGAGATATTAGATTGTGAAAATTTTAGTGGCGTAATCGAAAGAAGGGGTAAAAATATGATACTGCGAATTTTTTCAGATTTTTCTGAGACCGGAAACTATTTTTAAAAAATTATTGAAAGTCTACTTTGATGACGTCATGGGCAGCACTCCTTAAGAAAAAGGATAGGGCAGTGCCGCCCGTGACGTCATAAAACAGACCTTTAATAATTTTTTAAAAATAGTTCCCGGTCTCAGAAAAATCTGAAAAAATTCACAGTACCATATTTTTACCTCTTCTTTTGATAAAGCCACTAAAATTTTCACATTCTAATATCTCATTATTTGTGCCATTTTTTAAAATTAATAATTTAGTCTAGCTCTCCATGGGAAAGCCCAACGCTAAAAATTTAAAAAATTGTTAAAAAATCGACTTGGATAACTGTTTTGAAATTTATTTCTGTGACTTTTAGGTACAGTACTAAAATCTGTCTCAAAAACTTTCTAAGAATTTTTGCCACACTGCTAAGTTTGCATGTTAATCAAATTAATTGATTAAAATCTTAATTGGCGTTAAGCTTCCGCTATGCAGCCAGCAAAAGTATTAATTAATTAATTAACATGTTAATCAAATGGGACTGTGTCAATCAGCTGATCCGTGTTACCTTCCCTTAAATCTTAAACATCTCCCCCCCCCCCCCTCCTTACACATTTAGGGGTCTTCTTATAATAAATCAAGAGTTTATTTTTTCTCTAAAGGATACCAAAAAAGCAATTTAAAGTACAGTATTTTTTACACAGGATTGGATAGGACGGTGGGAACACCTCAAAGTCAGCTGACTCTACACTCAGGTACCTGCAGCCAGGAGAAGGCGGCCAGCAGCCCCTGCACCTTCTCTGCGTTCTTTCCCTCGTTGTGGAAGTCCAGCTCCAGCGGAATGTTGCGCTTCGTCTCTCGAACCAGCCACTCAAAACGGAAGTCTGGGAAGAGCCAGGACACAGCAGACACCAGCACCTGACAATGTTAATTATTATTTATTCCACTTTTCGGACTTTTACCTTTGCCGGTGTTTGATGTAATCCTTCTGTATGTAGTATGTTGCGATGGTCACTTACGTTAGTGTTCGTGCACATCACTAACACTTGCATGTACTACACATATCACTACGTTTCGAGAGTCAAACGCTCTCTTCCTCAGGTGATCTGAGACTACCTGAGGAAGAGAGCGGTTGACTCTCAAAACGTAGCGATATGTGTAGTACATGCAAGTTCGTCGTTGTAGCGCCCCTTTGAACAATCTCACTTCGTAATACTTCGGTTTTTGATTTTTGGCGCCATGGAGACCATATGTGGATTAAATTTAGTATTTTTAGTCGATTGCGCCATCTGTTGAGTAAATTTAGTACTAAGTTTGATTTGCGTATTGGATGAAGTTATAGCGCAAAAAATTAAAATCCGAAGTATTACGAAGTGAGATTGGACAAAAGAGCGCTACAACGACGAAGTGTTAGTGACGTGCACGAACACTAACGTAAGTGACCATCGCAACATACAACATACAGAAGGATTACATCAAACACCGGCAAAGGTAAAAGTCCGAAAAGTGGAATAAATAATACATTCAATATGAATACCCTTTGCATGAAAAAGTTATTTACTAATGTTAATTATTATGTCCTAGAGTTGATCCTCCAAAAACAATAATAATTGTTTATTGGGTTAAATATTACATTACGGGGCATATACAAGAGGGAGGGGAGGGGGGTAAAAAATTAGGGCTAAATGGAAATAATAATAATAAACATAAAAAAATGGTACTGGTCGGATACAATTTAGATACAATTTTAGAACAAATTTTCTTAAGAAAATAAATTTAAAATTTAATTTCCGAAATAAATAATATTTAATTGACCTAAAATGCATTCTGTATTATTATCTAATCAAAATATTGCAAATAATTCTCATCAGCAATTTATTTTTTAATTACAATTTATTTTTGACGTGTAATTTTTTTATTGTTCTGCTTTTCTGAAATATTTTAAAATCTTTGACTTCATAAGTATAATAATTTGTATGAACTATGAAAATAAATTAACAAATATTTAGAAAATAAGAGAACCATAAAAAGGTGATTGACAATACCTCTAACTGGAATTATTAAATTAAAT